>JAKFHU010000507.1:600000-1036901 GCA_023783475.1 Daubentonia madagascariensis
ATTCAACAAGTATTTACCAAGTGCCAGACACAGTGCCACACTTTCTGTTACGTGGCAAAGGGCCTGCCCAGATGCATTAGGGCAGGCTCTGTCCTGGAGATGCTCAGTTTAGTGGAGTACACATAAGTAAATTAGTTATTGTTACCCAATGCACTAAGTGCTGTCACCAAGTTTGAACAGAGGGCTCTGGGGCAGGAAGAATAAGGGATTTTACCCTGCCTGAGGGGATCAGGAGCTCACAGAACCAGAGGGGATTGAGGTGGACCCATCTCTAAGGCTGAGGAGTGGGATTAGGTGGTGTCCAGGAAGGGAGCTGAGCTGTCCGGGGCGAATCATCAAGTCCACAGGCAATCTTGAAAGAGCCAGCTCCCTCAGAGCAAAATAACTTGGAATGGCTTGGGCTTTGAAGTTTGGGATGGGGAGAGGGAGCAACGGGGCCAGGCAAAGTTCGGACCTTCTCCCTCAGGGCAGGAAATGGAAGGCCACAGGTAGTTTAGAAGCAGGGAAATATCAGGATCAGATCTGTATTTTAGTTAGAGAACTAGATGATCTCTCATGTCCCCTCTCTTCCCTCAGATGTGCCAAATGCGTTGTACAGGAAGTGAGGGGGAGGATGTCAGGGTTCAAGCAGGGATTCCACCTCCCACCCACTACAGCCCATCCCCTCCGCAGTCTGCAGAGAAGCCAAGAGGGAAAAAAACGCTGTGGGCTCGTCCCAACTCTTAGTATGGCCTGGCTGGCTGGCTCGAGGGAACCCGGAAGAAGGGACAGACAAAATATGTTTAAGAAATAATATTAAATACTTATTAAAATATATTGTATTGATTATATAATGATCTGTACGTGGGACTTAAAGTAGCCTCACTTTGAACTCTCCTTGAAGGCATGGCTGTTGTCTAGTTCATGTTTGTATTCCCAGCAGCTAGCACAGAATCAGGCACACAAGAGACGCTCAGCAAATATGGGAGGGGGAAGGGTGGAAAAAGGGGAGGGAGGAAATTGCCCTTAGGAGACGCTTTCTTTCGGCGGCGGTTGCCCAGGTCTGGACCTCCGACCTCCCACCAGCAGGTGGCAAGATAGAGTACCCCCGCCCCAGGAAAGGGCTGCGCTGGGCGGAGCGTTTGAGTATCCGGCGCGCGCAGTCTCCGACCCTAATTTCCCCGCGCACCGGAAGAAGGCGGTCCTCTTTCCGTGCCCAGCGCAGCCATGGTAAGGTCGCTACTTTGAGAGCTCGTAGGACGTATCCGCCTCCATCCTCCTGGAGCTGGGGCTGCCTGGGGCCTCGGAGCTCCCGCGGGGGATGACCGGGCAGAGGCGAAGGGAGCGCGGCCTCCCTGGTTGGCCGGGGCGGGCTCCAGGGCGAGGGGCGAACGTCGGCCTGGCGGGGGGTGCAGATCTGGCGCCGCGGGCGGGAGGGCCTCAGTCTCTGACAGGGCCACGCATTGTCTGACCCCGGGAGCAGCGGATTTTCCTCTCGGGCCAGAGCCGCGGGTGGGCCGGGAGCGCAGACTGCGGACCAAGGGCGGGTGGCGGTGGGTTCGCCTGGCGGAGAAGGGTTTTCTTCGTCATTGTCTTTTTGGCACGGCCTGATTTTACGTTGTGTGGTCGCTAAGCATCTGTACACAGCATTAAAAAGGCTTCCTTCCTCTTTTTAAAGTGAAAATTGGTATCAGCTTTTGGCTTTAGCTTTACGAGGGAGCAGCACACGTGGTTGTGCTGAGGTCAGACACGTCAAAACCAGGCGGTTGTAGTGCGGAAATTTTACTATTTTTTTTTTTTTAATTTGTTAACAAATAGGGGCACAGATGGGCTTCTGGGCCGTTTCTGTTGCTGTCTGGTGTGTCCCCTTGGCCATTTCACTAGCATGGTGTCGTAGGTAGAACCTAACCTCTGTAAGCAGACACGCTTTTAATCAGTAACAGGAAAATACTTCAGCACGGTTCTGAAAGATAGTAATCAATAAATCCCTGTACGATGAGAAGGCTCGTTGCAGTTTATGGAGCTTAAAGTATTTGCTAGATACCGTGTGTGCATTTGCTTCTTTGCCTTTTATCGGAGCCCTCTGCTTGTAACATTGTCCACATTTTGCTGAAGAGGAAACTGAGAGCAGTACTTTTCCAGAAGTTGCACGCTAGATTTTGTAAGCTGTTAGTGAGGAAACTGAAATCATTTTACAGTATCGCAATCTAAAACCTTTTCTCAGGCTCGTGGTCCCAAGAAACATCTGAAGCGGGTAGCAGCTCCGAAGCATTGGATGCTGGATAAGTTGACCGGTGTGTTTGTAAGTATCTTAAGGGACACGTTTTAAGTTACTTTATATGTCAGACACTCCTGATTACAGTATTCTTGTTTCTTGTGGGGTCTACTATTTTAGATGCCTCCCACAACTATCTGGGGACAGGGCTAGGGGAAGAATATCTATCCTTGGCTTTCAGGCCATGTGCCATCTGGCATTTATTCCACATACCACATAGTATGCTTACGTGGACTAAGGACTCAAAAGTTAGTTCTTGATGAGCTTGGTTGACTGAAGGGGGAAATGCTGTAAAACTTTAAGGTCTGGAAAAGTTTTGTAAGCTTCCTATACCTCCTGTGTAAATACCCAAATCAGGATATAATGGACCATCTTGGTGTCTTAGTTAATGGATCTCGGGACTGGTAGGTGGGTTTGAGTGAATCTCAACAGTGATTTTTCTTTACAGTTTATCGTTTTTAATTTTGCAGGCTCCTCGTCCATCCACCGGTCCCCACAAGCTGAGAGAGTGTCTCCCACTCATCATTTTCCTAAGGAACAGGCTTAAGTATGCCCTGACAGGAGATGAAGTGAAGAAGATCTGCATGCAGCGGTTCATTAAGATTGATGGCAAGGTCCGAACTGACATAACCTACCCTGCTGGTTTTATGGGTAAGTGGAAGTTTTAAGTACTCTGGAGACACTTACTAATATAATAGGAAGCCAGTGTGATAACCAAATACTATTCCTGATCATAACTCTAACCTTTCGTATAACCTGTCAAGTCTCTCAGAAATAAAACATGACCTTAAATTTTACACGGAGACATAAAAAGTTTCAAAACATTGAAGATTAGCCATCGTCATTAATCTTCAGAATTCTCGTTGGTGTTTGAAATGGGAACCACAAAGGGGTTTGATTTGGGGGTTTTTTTCTAGAGCGGTGGTTGTTGCTCAGTGTGGGGTAGTGGGAGGGTCACTGTATGTGGTAACTTTAGTTACTGTTTGATATCAGATGTCATCAGCATTGACAAGACCGGAGAGAATTTCCGTCTGATTTATGACACCAAGGGTCGCTTTGCTGTTCATCGTATCACACCTGAGGAGGCCAAGGTGGGTGTTGCAAGCAAACTGGGTCTTTACTTGCTAAAATTACTTAATTCTAAGTTAGAGCTTGCGTTGAATACACTGGCTGCTTAATTGCACTGAGGTAGGTAGATTAAGACTACTTAAAATCTCATACCTGGAAGTAGCCAGTTAACAATTTGATGAGAATCTATGTTTTATGTGCAATTTTCTTGTCATGTTATTAAAAGTCTTGTTAATAGATGTAGAGCAGTCTGTTGCTCGATGTCTAATAAGTGACCCCAACTTGAAGTTAACTTCCTCAACAGATTCTTTTTGTGGTAGAAATGAATTCCAGTTGAACAGCGACTTCGTGGTTGTCTCTTTTAGAGGCAAGGAGAATGATTTCTAGGAACTTGTTTATGAGTACCTGAAGTATGGGCCCTTTAAGGATAAGAGACCAGAAAACCATAAACCTTGAGGCACTCATTTGAGATTTAAAAAAAAGATTACACTCTGATTATTTAATCCAGTTTGTTGTGATGGTTTTACACGAAAGTTTAGGGCTTCTTGAATTACTGGCTGTAAATGAAGGTTAATTCGATTGGCTGCTGCTATTTCCTTGTACACTGCCTTGTTATCAGCAGGCTGGAGGGCATGTCCAATGGCATCTGTGGTGATTTGATTTACTTTAAGGATATTGGAGTGAAGATCCAAAATTGAAAAGCTTTGTGAAATATTTGTTGATTAGATGAACTGGTAATGCAATTATTTGTGAGACAAAACTCAGTTGTGATGTAGAGGGAGCCATTAAGACAAGAGCACACGTTAGAGATTAGAGTGAGTTGGGAAGAATTCTGAGGGCCTCATGAGGCTTTAAAAGCCTGGCAAACTGGAGTGAGATTTATATTGGAGGAGGAGGACAATCAGTGGTGGCAGTCATCCGACCACCTTGGAAGTTATAGTGTCCTTGTTAGGGAAATAATGGGGCTCTTCAATGCCTTGCACTTAACGTGGAGGAGATGTAGTGATAGGAAAATAAATGTTAGGAAGAGTAGCCTGGAGAAGGGGCTGTATGCAGCATACATTTGTGGGGGGTGGAAAGAAAAATCACGGCCACAATTATTCAGGAAACCCATGGGTCCTATGTGGGGTTGTTGCCTTTAGCTGCTACTTGTGTTTTCAAGCCAGTGACTTGGAAAGACCTATTTTATCCACTCTGGAGTATAGTGCATGGGAGCTGGACTGAATGAGGCTAACCCTTGTATTTTTCTAGTACAAGTTGTGCAAAGTGAGAAAAATCTTTGTGGGTACAAAAGGAATCCCTCATCTGGTGACCCATGATGCTCGCACCATCCGCTATCCTGATCCACTCATTAAAGTGAATGACACCATTCAGATTGATTTGGAAACTGGCAAGATAACTGATTTCATCAAGTTTGACACTGGTAAGCATCCTCAATGCTACCTGGGTATCCTCTTTTAGGCCCAAGTATAAGAGCTGGGGTTTTTGTTTTTTGTTTTTTAAGAGAGAGAATTTTGCTCTGTTGCCCAGGGTGGAGTGCAGTGGCACGATCATAGCTCGTTGTAGCCTTGAACTCCTAGGCTCAAGCAAAGCCTCCTGAGTAGCTAGGGCTACAGGTGCATGCCACCACAACCAGCTATTATTTTTATGTTTTGTAGAGATGGTGTCTTGCTATGTGTCTCGAGCTGGTCTTGAACTCCTCACCTCAAGTAGTCCTCCTGCCTCAGCCTCCCAAGTCATGAGCCACCATGCCTGACTGTTTTGTTGTTGTTTTTCAGTTGATCATTATGAATCACACAGTGCCTGAGTATGAGTGTCATTTTTCTTCTTTTGTTCTTAAGCCATCTGCTCCAACCTCCAGGTTTATAGTATCTTTACTTCCAGAGGCCCAAATGCTCAGAATATTCTGGGTGGCTGAGATGAGGTCTGGTGTAAAAACAAACATTTCTCAAGAGAGCCCCGAGAGTCCTGGCTTGGGCAACAGATCCATAGGAGTAAATTCAAAGGAGGGAAAGGATGAATACATTTGTTTTAGACCTGTATCTGAGCTGCTTATCATTTGTTGCAATGGTTTCTTGTGAATTTGCATGGTACCTTGCTTAAAGCAGATGATTTCTTCCTATGTAGGTAACCTGTGTATGGTGACTGGAGGTGCTAACCTGGGAAGAATTGGTGTGATCACCAACAGGGAAAGACATCCTGGGTCTTTTGATGTGGTTCATGTGAAAGATGCCAACGGCAACAGCTTTGCCACACGGCTCTCCAACATTTTTGTTATTGGCAAAGTAAGTCTGATTTCCCTTCTCTAGCCCAGGGAAACATGTAAGCACAGATGCTGCTGGGATTGCAGCACCTAGGCTCCTAGCTGGCTCTGCCTAACCTAGTGCAAAGCCTCTTCTCAGATAGGGCTCACACAGAGCTGGGCTGGGTCAAACTTACGCTTTTCCAGTGTCACAGTCAGTGGGGTACCTGGGAGCACCTGATCACCTTGGTTGGTGAAAAATGCTAGTAATGGAATGAATACACCTTACAGTTAGGTTTTTTAATTATTTGTGGTTGTGTTTTCTTAAAATTTATGATCAGTCTTAGGTACTACTTAACTTTGATGTATGTACCTCAATAAATATAGAGTGCCTGCTATGCACAGTAAGCTTCTAAGACATTAATTATGAAGGGTGTACAGCAAGTTTCATAGAATGGCCCCAGCAATCCAAGCAGTGGGTACTTCTGGTGTAAACCAGCATCTGAGTGTCTTGTGATTGCCTAGCTGATAGTGAGTGCTTACACAAACAGGCTTCAGTTGCGTTAAATGAGATGACAAATGTAGCATGTGCCGAGCTACTAATGGAATTGATGTGTAGAAGGTTTTGATTCTCTTGTTTTCTTCTCCAGGGCAACAAGCCATGGATTTCTCTTCCCCGAGGAAAAGGTATCCGCCTCACCATTGCCGAAGAGAGGGACAAGAGACTGGCAGCCAAACAGAGCAGTGGGTGAAATGCTGTCTAGGTGACATGTTAAAAAGATCTTTGTACTTAATTAAAGATACTACAGCATGATTCATTGCCTCTTGGTTTTGTGGGGTTTTTAAAAAATTTACAGTTTTCTGTCATTTCACTTTATAACATACGAAAAGTGATTGAATTCTCAGGCATGCTTAGGCAGCCTGTGATCCAGGTCTTCCTGGGTCTTTTATGGGCTGCTCTTGGGCAGTGGTGGGAGGTAGAACACACCAGACTTGGGAAAGGAGCAGCAACTAACCAAGGAGTAGAGAGAGCCAAGGAAACCCAGAGTGTTGATTTCCCCCTTGGCTTGGCCAGGACTAGATGAGGTCCTTCTACCCTGTTAAGTTCTGGCTTAAAAAAAAAAAAATAGTGCCCTCATTTTCTTTCTCCAGTCTTTATTGCACTAGCCCCACCCACAAGCCTGGCTCATCTGCTTTTCCCACTCTTGTGCCCAGCTTGCCAAATGCAGGGTGAAAATCTGCAGCTGCAGACAAGGGTCGTTATAAGTGTATGAGCTATTGACACTGCAAAGCAGTGTACTTGGACTTAGTACTCTATCATTCTCCAGCTGCCACTGCAGTCCTCGACACTGTTCCTCAGACGGCTTGGCAAAACAAACCGTGTAGAAAATCAATTTGTCCCTGCTTCCCCAAAAGTGTAGGATCATGGCGTTTGCCTGCCGGTCTCAGGAAGAGGTGCCCCTGCTTCATGGGGCCTGCTCTTATACCTCTTCCTCGATCCAGAGCCCTTCAGTCTCAAGAGTATCAATTACCCCACCTTGTGATTTCAACCTCAACCAGCTATCCTGTTCTGTTACCCTATAAAGTGTGTCTTGCTGCTAAAAACAAAAACCATCCTTCCCTCCTTTAAAAGCAGGGCTTTTGAACCTTGACACTATTGACATTTAAGGCTGGATAATTTGTTGTGGGTAGCTGTCCTGTGTATTATGGGATGTTTAACATTCCTGGCCTCTGCCCACCACCCACCCATCCCTACCCAGTTGTGATAAAAATTATTCCAGACATTGCCAAGTGCCCCCTGGGAAGCAAAGTTTCTGTGTTAAGAGCCACTGCCCCATAGATCTTGCTGCATCTCCCCATCACCTTCATTTAACACCATGCTTTTAACTTGCAACAGACCATTCAAGCTCCATGATCCCACCATCAGTTTTAAGGGAGAAAATCAGTTGTTTTGAACATCTTTATGATAGAGACATGATAAATGTTTGAAGTCACTTTGCATATTTAGCTGGGCATGTTAAATGTCCCTGGTGCCGAGGCTTGTAGTCCAGCAATGGATTAGCGGCCTGCTGGGGCATTGTGGCTTGGAGCAGTGTCTCCACGCCTGGCTGCATCCTGAGCTTGGAGTTTGGAGCCGCAGAGTACTCGGTCTTGCCACAGAACTGAGCAATGTCCAAAGTAATCAGATAAAGACAGGCATGCCCAGGGGTCTCTGAAGCCCGGATTTGGCCCCACAGGGCTTCTCTGCCTTCCACGTTACAGACTCTAAAGTATGACTGGCTGGGGCCTGAGAGCAGTCAAACCTAGGGTCCCAGGACCTCTGCCTAAACAGGAGAAGGAATTTCTGCAGGAACTCAGTCCAGCCAAATCAGAGGTGAGAGGGGTGCGAAGAAAGTGGGCTTGCCACATATCTTGCTTAAGCGTGGCTCTCTCTTGCCAAGAGAGTGGAGCTCGTCCGGGTAGCCAGTTCTGATGAGGAACCAGGTCAGAAGTAATCTTACGGTACCATTGAGAAACAAGCAGGTGAAACTATGAAAGCCCAGAGGGCAGGAGCCAGCAACCTGGGCACGGGGTCCCTGAATGCTGGTGGGCGCTTGCTGCTGCCCTGCTCAACACACCCATGGCTGCACTTGGCTGCTTTCTAGGTTGGTTCTGAGTCTCAGCTCAGCAGATGATAGAAATGATTTGAATTTTAGCTAAGGAACCAAAGCAAATGTGGAACATGAGAAGCCTCAAAGTTGGTTCTTTCCACAAATGCAGTGGTTTCCTAGATGCTAATTGGTGAGCCATCTCACACAGCTGGAGTGTGTTTGGCTGCAGTCTCCTCACATCACCAGGAGACTTCTGTTTAACAACATTTTAAATTTGTTTTGGTTTTTTATCTATTTGTTAAACTAGCACAAGTTTTTTTTTGTTTGTTTGTTTGTTTTTTAAGTAGCAACTAGCCCCAATGTGGGGAAGATTTCCATCCTAATACCAGGTTGTATTAGTGGATTTAGCCAATGGAGACTATATCATCAGAATAAACGGTTTTCCAAATAAAGTGGCTTATGTCTTTGTAAGGCTTTTTAAGGCTTCCATTTTGGTTCGTAAAATCTTAAGAGCTGGGAGAAATCTTAGAGATCATCTCAGCAGGGAGGCAGACTGAAGCAAACAGAACTTTATTGGGTTTGTTTTATATCCCTTTGCCTCCAGCAGCCTGGGCCTCACACCCCCAGTCAGAGAGCGGCACAACAGCACAGCTTTCAATAAGAATAAAAATACAAACAGCTAGGATTTAGGTAGTACTTCATAGTTTACAGAGCCATTTTGATTTTTTGATATCCAAGTCCTGTGTTCTTTTTGCTAAACCAGATACAGAGAGATCACTCCAGATACAGAGATATGACCCTCCAGCCCCTTGCCTTGCACCAACCAGTCTATCCACAGTCCCCATCTCATGTCATGGCAAATTCTGTTTTACCAGTTACTCGGGCCAAAACCTTTGGACACATCCTTGATTCATCTCTTCTCACACTCCACATGCAATTTTATCAGAAAATCCTGGTGTCTCTACCTTCAAACTATATCCAGAGTCCATATTTACCCATATTTAGGAATACTTGTTCATTTTTATGTGATAATCATAGCTTTTTAAAGAATCTTTATCTTTGAGAGATACATCCTGAAGGATTTGCAGAAGAAATGACAAGCAATCTGGAATTTATTTTAAAATAATTTAGTAGGTGAGGAAGTGGGTGGGGGTATAGATGAAACAAGACTGGCCGTGTACTGATAAAGTTGAAGGTGGGTGATGGGTACAGGGGGTTCATTATAGTATTCTCTCTGCTTCTGTATATGTTTGAGATTTTTCATAAGAAACGTATAAAGGAACAAATAAATAACACAGTGTCTGCCCTTCTCCCAAATAATATTGGACTACTTTTCATCACCTGCATTGCTACCACCCTGGTCTGAGCCACCGACCCATTTTTTAGTCTTTCAATTGACAAAAATTATATTTATGGAAGACAAAATGATGTTTTGACATATGTATACATTGTAGAATGGCTAAGAGTCACCAACAACTCTTGCTTACATTTTAGATTATAGATAACATGAGCCCATAACTGATCTGGCTTCCATCTTTGCCCCCTACAGTCTCAGCCCAGCAGCCAGAAAGATCCTGTTTAAAGTGTGTAAGCTGGGTCAGGTCACTCCTTGCTCAGAGCCACCCGATAGCTCCCATCTATCTCACTCAGACTAAAATCCATAGTCATCATGAGGACCTGCAAGCTCCTCACAGTCTGGCCTCTGACCTCATCTCCTACCCTCTCCCTCTGGCCCAATCTGTTCCAACCACACTGGCCTCCTTGCCGTTTCTTGAACACAAGTGGTACCCTCCTGCCTCAGCACCTTGCACTGACTCTTTATATATGTGGTTTACGTTATGAACATTCTCAAATATGCAGAAAAGTTAAAAGAGTAGTACAATGATCACTTATATTGTCACCAGCTAGATTCAATAATTGTTAACTTTTGCCATAAATTTTTTTATTTCTATATGTGTATATGTACACACACACATACACATCTATTTTTCTGAACCCTTTGAAAGTAAGTTGCAGACATCATGACCTTGGGTTCCTGATGCCAAGAGATGACAAGCACTGGGTCTCGGGGGCTCCACCCGGGGAGTTAATTTTTATGTTACCTTGGATATAAACTAGATATCCAAAAAAGATGCTATCTTTTTAGGTAGGACTTTTCCCTCCTGAATCAGAAATCCACTTATCTGACCCAGGTTGTTGAGCCTGGAAAGTTCCCCAAACACAAAGATCAATCCTAAAGCCTAAAGGGAGCAGTGAAAAATGAAAAGGTTTGATTTGCTCAGGCAGGAGTTTGTGGGTAAATTTTCTCTACCATTTTGGTTTCTGAGAATATTGTACTGTTTGGATAATAAATAATAACGAAGAATATTCCCAAGAGACAACAGCCTTTCAGTTTATTCCCAGGACTTTCCTACAGGTATGCTCATGTATTTTCCTTAGCTTTTCTAGCAATGGTGAACATGTGTAATCAGTGGTAAATGCTGTGGTAAATCAGTGCTGGTAAATGATTAACTTACTGGCTTTCTGGAAAAAATATGTTTATGTATATATGAGCATAGTTTATTATAAATTTTACTGATATAAAGGACGTATAACACAATTTACAAATAATAATAAAATATACAATACTCTTTATTGTGAATTCCATATAGCCAGTTGATTGTCACAGAATGCTTTCATTGATTTTTCCCAAATTCTTGTATCCATAGCCAACCTATGGTTATGGTTGCAATGGACAAAGGAATGCTAGTTCCGACAAGAGTGTTGGTTGATATTTTTGTGTGCATTGACAAATAAGACAAAAGTGAAACAACAGACATATGTTAGAACTTCACTCATCTGTCAGTGACAAATAAAGTGAGTGACTTCTTTGCTGACTTGGAGAATAGTTCTCAAATACTAAAAGAAATTTCCAGCCGGGTACAGTGGCTCATGCCTGTAATCCTAGCACTCTGGGAGGCCAAGGAGGGAGGATCGCTTGAGCTCAGGAGTTGGAGACCAGCCTGAACAAGAGCGAGACCCCGTCTCTACTAAAAATAGAAAAATTAGCAAAATTAGCCGGGCATCGTGGCTTGTGCCTGTATTCCCATCTACTCGGGAGGCTGAGGCAGGAGGATCGCTTGAGCCCAGGAGTTTGAGGTTGCAGTGAGTTTGACACCACTGCACTCTAGCCTGGGCGACAGAGCGAGACTCTGTCTCAGAAAAAAAAAAAATTTCTGTAAAATTTTTTTTATCTTTGGAGATGGGGGTCTCACTATGTTGTCCAGGCTGGAGTGCAGCAGCTATTCACAGGTATGAAGCAATCATAGGATACTACAGCCTCAAACTCCTGGGCTCAAAAGCTCCCTCCGTAGCTGGGACTACAGGCACACGCCACTGCGCCCAGCAATTTTTTTGTACTATTCACAATGTAATGGCTACAGTCTCAACACTTCTAAGTTTAATCTCCATTTTTAACATTTTCTCCACCACATCCTTAACTCTAGACAATCAACAGAACAATTAATCAAGTCCTGATTTGTAGTGTTTGCCAATTTCTTTTTTTTTTTCCTTTTATTTTTTTGCCAGTGGTCAATCTGACAGCAGCCAATTTCTGATTGGCAAAAATGTAGTAAAATAATTAGGAAGTGATGAGTTTTTAGTATTTATTACCATTGTATTTAATATAATTTACTTCATTGTAAGTTTTTTTTTGTTTTTTTGGGTTTTTTTGTTGTTATTTGTTTTTTAAGACAGGGCCTCACTCTTTTGCCCTAGCTAGAGCACAGTAGCACCATCACAGCTCACTGAAACCTCCAGCGCCTGGGCCCAAGCAATCCTCCTGCTTCAGCCTCCTGAGTGGCTGGGACCACAGGTGCGCGCCACCATGTCCAGCTTATTTTTTAATTTTTGGAGAGACAGGGTCTCGCTATGTTACTCAGGCTGGTCAGGCTGGTCTCGCACTCCCGGCCTCAGCGATCCTCCCACCTCAGCCTCCCAAAGTGCTAAGATTACAGGCACGAGCCACCATGCCTGGCCTCATCGTAAGTTTATACATTAAAATTTTTAAAAATATTTTAGCTGGGCCTGGTGGCACACGCCTGTAGTTCCAGCTACTCGGCAGGCTGAGGCAGGGGGATTACTTAAGCCCAGGAGTTCTGGGCTGTAGTGCGCTATGCCATTCAGGTGTCCACACTAAGTTTGTCATCACTATGGTGACCCTCTGGGAGCAGAGGACCACCAGGTTGCCTAAGGAGGGGTGAACTGGCCCAGGTTGGAAACAGAGCAGGTCAAAACTCCCATGCTAATCAACAGTGGGATCATGCCTGTGAATAGTGCTCCAGCCTAGGCAACTTAGTGAGACCCCATCTCTTAAAAAACCACATATTTAATATTGATTTTTTTTTAGTTTTTAACAAGTGGCTCAGAAACTTCCCGAAAATTTGACAATTGGCTCTTGGGAGCCGGTATGAGCCAGTTCCAGCTGGTATGAGACAAAGCAGGCTGCCCTGGTCCTGTTGAGTGTGCCACTTCAGTACCCCTCACACGGGCCCTCCTTCGCCATCCCCATGGCCACCTCTGCTGTGCGCTATTTCCTCTGCTCCCACCCCAGTCCCTCTTCCACACACTGCTGCCTGCTCCCTAGAGCTCAGTTTGAATTGTGTCACTTTCTCTTCAAAACCTCTTGTTTGAAAGCAGTGCCTTAGAATCAAGTCCAAACTCCTTGGGTTATCCTTGCAAGCCCTCCCCAATGTGGTCTTAAGCTATTTTTCCAATAAAAGGACAACAGTAGCTCACAACTCCCAAGTCTCTGTTTACCACCATGACTTCTTTCTTGGACGTCAGACCCATATAGTCACCTGCCACCTGGACATCCCCTCTTGGAAGGTCCCCAGACATCTCAACTAAGCGTGTTCCAAACTGAATTCATCGTTTTCCTCCCCACCCCCCGACACCCGTGGTGCTTCTATTCCTGTAGTCTCTGATTTTCTTTTAGGCCCTCAAATTCATCCTGTTCCTTCTCTCTTCAGGTTCTTTGGATGCTGTTTTTTCTCCCAGGAACATTTTTCTTTCATTCCACTCCCCTGCTTGCCCCCCTTCCCTAACTTTTTTTCTGGCTGTCTCACTTATCCTGCAGGTCTCAGCTGATATGTTGCTTCCTTTGGGAAAACTCTGGGAATCCTCTGGGAAGGTTAGGGGCTCACACACAGTTTCCCTGTTCTTCCCATTGTAGAATTTGCCACACTGTATTAAAATTGTCTATTTAATTGTCTGTCTTCCCCAGGATACTGTGAGGTCTATCCCCAGCACCTAACCCACTCACTGACACAACTGTGGGTGCTGAACAAATGAACGAATGAATGAGAGATATATCCTGCAGTTTCCCTACAAACCCTCCCCTCCATCTGTCTGGTTTCCTCACTGTTCCCCAAGAGGCACACCTTGTACTTTCTCTCTTCCAAAAACAAAAACAAAAATCCATAGTTTTTGCTTGTGCTTAAGGGGACAAAGTCAGAAAATGTCACCTTCTGAAATTGGAACTAATAGAATCAACATTGAATAGATGAGATCAGCCATCTACAAAATAATCCACTTTAAAGGTTGGTTTGTAAATATGATACCAATGAGATGAGGGTGCTTCTCAGGTCTCTATGGTGACCAGCATGTTGCTGCAGGCTGAGAATCTGCCAAATATAAAGAAAGTGATAATGTCAATCAATTGTAACCTGATTGCTAGAGATAATGCTGTATAAACAGGAGGGCCCTTGTCTGCATGAGGTCTTGAAAAGGGTTGAGCCAAACAGCAACGCATTTCCTGCGTCTGATCATTTTTAAGAGCTACATGCAGCCCTTTGCAGTTTACAAAGCACCTTCACGTGTTACCTCAGTGAATTTCCATGACCCCTCGAAGTGGGGCTTATTTGCCATTTTACTGATGATGAAAAACACCCACACCTTCACTAAGCCCACAGGGAGTGACAGAGTTATGAACCTAAGGACAAAAATATCTCTAGGGCAGGCACAGAAAGTTCTCACAGTGAGTGACCAGGTAGTCAACTCACCTGCTTTTGTTCAGTCTGCTTCTGTGCTCAGTTAGCAGCTTTTAGCTTTTTTTTTTTTTTTTTTTTGAGACAGAGTCTTGCTCTGTTGCCCTGGGTATAGTGCAGGGGCGTCATCGTAACTCCCTGCAACCTCAAACTTCTGGGCTCCTAGATCCACACCTCTCACCTCTCACAAAAATCAACTCACGATGGATAATAGACTTAAACCTAAGATGGGAAACCATAAGAATTCTAGAAGAAAACGTTGGAAAAACTCTTATAGACATTGGCCTAGGTAAAGAATTTATGAAGAATACCCCCAAAGCAACCACAGCAGCAACAAAAATAAATAAATGGGACCTGATCGAATTAAAAAGCTTCTGCACAGCCAAGGAAACTATCATTAGAGCGAACAGACAACCTACAGAATGGGAGAAAATGTTTGCATGCTACACATCTGATAAAGGGCTGATAACCAGAATCTATACAGAACTTAGGAAAATCAACAAGAAAAAATCAAACAACCCCATTAAAAAGTGGGCAAAGGACATGAACAGAAACTTTTCAAAAGAAGACAGAATAATGGCCAGCAAACACATAAAAAATTGCTCAACTTCTCTAATCATCAGGGAAATGCAAATCAAAACCACAATGAGATATCACTTAACTCCAACGAGATTGGCATATATCAAAAAGTCCCAAAACAACAAATGTTGGCGTGGATGCGGATAGATAGGAACACTCATACACTGCTGGTGGGACTACAAATTAGTACAACCTCTATGGAAAGTAATGTGGAGATACCTCAAGGAACTAAAAGTAGAACTACCATTTGATCCAGCAATCCCACTACTGGGTATTTACCCAAGGGAAAAAAAGACATTCTATAATAACGACATCTGCACTCGAATGTTTATAGCAACACAATTCACAATTGCAAAGATGTGGAAACAACCCAGGTGCCCATTAATACACCAGTAGATTGATAAAATGTGGCATATGTACACCATGGAGTATTACTCTGCAATTAAAAACAACAGTGAATTAACACATCTGGTATTATCCTGGATGGAGGGGAAGCCCATTCTTTGAAGTAAAGTCTCTCAAGAATGGAAAAACAAGCACAACTGGTACTTACCATCAAATTGGTACTAACTGATCAATACTCACGTCACACACGGAAATAATATTCATCAAGAGTCAGGCAGGTGGGAGGCGGGTGGAGGGGATGGGAAAACTCAAACCTAATGGGTGCAGGGCACACAGTTTGGGGGATGTTCACGACTGTAGCTCTGACTTGGGCAGTGCATAGGCAATATATATAAGCAAAGTGTTGTACCCCCATTATATTATGAAATAAAAAAGAAAGAAAGTAAAAAAAAAAAATTCCTGGGCTCAAGCAATCCTCCTGCCTCAGCCTCCCGAATAGCTGGGACTACAGGCACGGGCCCCGACACCCAGCTAATTTTTCTGTTTTTAGAAGAGACCGGGTCCTCGCTCTTGTTCAGGCTAGCTTTTGGCTTTGAAGAGGTTTCGCTGGGGGCCTAGGACCCCCTGAAGGGGAGGTGGTGGGTTGGGGGAGAGCTGATTGCTGATTGCTGCCAGGTTGATCTCTTGTTCATTCAGCAAACATTTATTAAACGACTATGTGCCCCGCAGAGTGCTAAGAGCTTGGGATATAGTGGTGAATAAGACAACCCTCATCAAACTGACGACCTAATTCCAGGACTCTGACAAATAATTACAAATATGGTGTTTAGATGGCCTGAGAAGGGAAGCACAGGGTGTTCTGGGGGTCTGTAGAAAGGCCATCTATACTGCTCTCGGGGGAGGGCCTGGGAAGGCTTCATAGAGGAATTGGTGCCTGAGCTGACACCTGAAGGGACTTAGCAAGACAAAAAGGGGCTGGAGGAATCAGAGGACGGGGAGAGACTTTCCAGGGAGAGAGAGCAGAAAGTGAGGAAGCCATGGGGGGGCGGCAAGAGTGTCCGGCAAGGAAAGGCAAGGGAAGAGGGGGAGGGGGAGTTGGGAGATGCTAAGCTGGAGAGATAATCACAAAATCCAAATTAATATCATAATAACCTCATAGTAATAACTTATAATACAATATAACACTATTAATTGTATTATTAATCATGAGTTGATTAAATCAATGCTAAATCATATTACTGGTACTGACAACCTTATAGTAACCACATCTAACCGGCAGCGAATGATTAAAGCGCATGGGTACAGGGCACCAGGCTCAGTGTGATACCCACCCTCTCTCCTGTCACCCTCACAACAACCCTACTGGCGAGGTACTATTATTATCCCACTTCACAAATGAGAAAGGTGGAGATTCGAGAGGTTAAGAAGCTTACCGAAAGTCACATTGGGTATTAAGTGGCTGGCCTGGCATCAGAATCAGGGTTTATATGGACCCCAGAACCCATCCTGTAAAATAGTCTGCCTAATAGCACAGCACCTCGTCACACGTGTCCAGGAAGTTGGACTTAATCCTAAGAGAAATAAAGTCATAGACGAGTTTTGGGCAGGGGAGTTGATGCCCAGGTTTTGCTTTAAAAAGCTCGCTCTGGCTGCTGGGCGGAGGCTGCTGGTGGAAGCGGGGAGTGGAAGCGCAGCAGGCTTTTGCGTTTTATTTCATCTCTCAGATGGTGGGGATGGAAAGAAGGGAGTGGCTTCCTGAGATAAAAAGGCGGTAAAATTGTCAGGCCTTGGTGACTAATGGGATGTGGAAAGTGAGGGCAAGGAAAACTTGAGGACGACTCCTGGGGTTCTGGCTTAAGCATGTGGGTAAGGGGTGGAACCATGCATAGCAAAGAGGAACATGGAAAGAGGAAGAGGTTCCAAGGGAAGAAGACACCCACCGAGCTCACACTGCAGGTGGAGTGTGAGTTACTTACATGAGGGACACTAAGGAGGAGGGGCCTGGGAGGCAGTTAGAGAGATGGTTCTCCAGCTCAGAGGACAGGTCTGGACCAGGCACCAGGACAAAGAAGGTAACTCCAGTCCAGAGGGATGAGGTTTCCCAGGCCGGTCATGCCACTGCCGCTGCCAAGCGAGAAAGGCAAGGGTGATGTGCACCCACTGCCCTTTTGAGGGAGGGCAGAGTGAAAAGGGTCTGCAAAGGGACTGCAAGAGGCCTGCTTGCCCCCTGGGAGAATATAGCTGGCAGGCCCAAGATAGAGTTGAGGCTTCAGCTCCTTGAATTGAGAGGACCTTTGGAAGCTGTTTAATTCAAACCTCTCACAGATGCCTACCTAAAGAGGGACACAGGGCGGCACCATTGCCAATTTGAGCACTCATGTATTTTGCAATGAGGATGCGGGCTTGGGGCTGGGTTTCTAGCTGTGGAGAAGGGTACCTGACAACCAATCCCACTCTCTTAACCGACCCCAGTCCCTTGGAATACAAGGCTCTCACATGCGTGACAACGGTTTGATCCAATCGTTTGAAGAAACAGTATAACATAGTGGTTAAGCATATGGCCTCTGCAGCAAGACTACCTGTGTTCAAAACCTCCACCAACATTCACTAGCTGTGACGTTGGGCAAGTCAGTTCACCCCCCTGATTCTCAGCTTTCCCATCTGTAAAAAGGGTAATAATTATACCAACTTCCTAGGGTTTGTTGTGAGGATAAAATGAATTAGAACGTTCCCTGGCAGGTAGTAAACTCTAATGAGTGTTAGGTGATCCTGGCCAACAAGAATGTGCCTGGCCCATTACAGTTTCCAAATCCATATTCTCTGGAGCCTGATTGTGCAATAAAAACGCTTAGGGCATTCATAAAGCAGGCACAATAACAAAAATGTTTTGGAAAATAATCTGATAATTGATATTTCAAAGAACTCCATCAAAGTAGTCATCACAGGAAAAATCAGAATTTGGTTAGACTTTCTTACCCTTTTTACAGTTTGGTATAATTTTTTACTTTAAATCACATAATGGTATTGGTACTATTGAGTGGGGGATGGGGGGCAAAGGTAAAATCCACATTCTTTTCAGAACTTAGAGCCCCTGAGTCTTAGTCTCAGATAATCCCATTTGAGCCTTGCATCAAGCCTGCGAAGGAGGTACCCAGGCAGTCTGATGTCAGCTATGAGGTGACATATGAGGTGAGGGGTTAGTGTTTGTGGTTCTGGTGGGGGTGTTTCCTCAGCGTAGGCCTAATGGTCCCATGTAAGGGGAATTCATGCTTTTGTACAAGGAATAAGGGAGTAAGGGGCCCCTGGTGGCAGGGGTGATTCAGGCCAGAATGCAAAGATGGTTCCTGAGGCCTTTTGGAGAGCCTCCTCTTTGGGGGCCATATGTTTGCAATCAGTGTGTGTACGGCTGTGGGGGGAGGCCTGTCCTGGCCAGTGGCCAAGCCAGATGTTTGTTGTGTGATTCCACACAGCACAAACCTCACTAACTCCTTGGCATGCTGGGAATTTTGTGTGCCATAGTTAATGACCAGCTTTATCCCATAACTCAGAAGGTTCCAAAGGTCCTGTGGGCCACGGCTGGTCTAAGGCAGAGCTGGGGAGGCAGGAGGTTGGCCTCTCATTCCCTCACACCTCCCTGTTGGGGCCCCTTTCCTTGAGCATGACTTTCTTTCCATCACACGCTCTCCATGCCCAGGTGCTCCCTGTCGTCCTGCAGCCTTCCCCAACCCCAAGACTTCCACTAAGGCCTGTCTCGCCATTGGCTTCACTTCCCCCTGTCTGTTGTGAAGGATGAGCCCCTGTGCGCCTCTTTTCTGCCTAACAAAGCCCCACTCATCCTTCACAGCTGCCTTCGGTCTCAGCTCCGCTGTGAAGCTTCTCCAGCTTCCTCAGAAAAGGAAGGTCAAGGGAACAGCAAGTGCTCAGGGAGCACCTTCTCTGTGCCGGCTGTGGAACTGGGGATTTTACATAATCACTTCATTAAATCTTCACATCTGCGTGTGAGCTCCTACAGATGAGGAAATGGGTTCGGAGATGGGAAGCAGGCCAGGCGCGGTGGCTCACGCCTGTAATCCTAGCAGTCTGGGAGGCCAAGGCAGGAGGATCCCTTGAGCTCAGGAGTTCGAGACCAGCCTGAGCAAGAGTGAGACCCCCCCATCTCTCCTAAAAATAGAAAAATTAGCCAGGAGTCATGGTGGTGCATGCCTATAGTCCCAGCTACTTGGGAGGCTGAGACTCCTGTTGGCTCCACCTTCAAAATATATCCAGAATCTACTACTTCTCATCATCTCCTGCCTTCGAACTTGAACCCAGGAGTTTGAGGCTGCAGTGAGCTATGATGACGCCACTGCACTCTACCCAGGACAACAGAGCCAGACTCTGTCTCAAAAAAAAAAAAAAAAGAGATGGGAAGCAATTTGCCCAAGGTCACACAGCTAAGAAGGGCAGGAGTGTAGCCCCACTTAACGCCCAAGTCCCTATGAATCAGAACTCCATTTCATACCACACTGCCTGCCCCAAGACACCTTTCTCTTTGATCATCTTTGACTCCTCTCTTTTCATCCCACCCCATATCCAAGCCATCAGCACATCCTGTTGGCTCCACCTCCAAAATATATCCAGAATCTACTACTTCTCATCATCTCCTGCCTTCAAACTTGGACTCAAACTGGAACTATACCATCAACTCTCCTGGGTCTCCAGCTTGCCAATTGCAGATCTTGTTCTCTGCTTCCATAATCATATGAGCCAATTCCTTATAGTAAACATATACATATATATTAGATATGTGTGTACAGATTGATATAAATATCCTCTTGGTTCTGTTCTCTGGAGAATCCAGACGAATGCACAGTGTACTTTAGTTATTTTTAAAAAATGTATTATCTCCCTCTACTTGAAAGTAAACTTCATGAGGGCAAGGATTTTTATCTATTTTGTTCACTGCTTTTTCCTCAGCACAATGGCTGGCATATAGTAGGTGCTTAATAAATATTGGTTGAATGACTGATGGCTCTTATTGACTGTACCTGTTTGTTTGACTCTCCCAGGAGTCTTCGAGACACTCCACTACAGGAACTGGGATTCCTTGGCTTTGCATTCCTAGTGCCAGGCAAAGGGCCCACCACCAAAGGTGGCCATTCAAAAATACTGAATGAAATGCCTTGATATGATCCATCCAGAAGAACATTTGAGTTTCCAGAATCCAATTAGGAAGACCGAGCCCTCCTCAATCCCCGATTCAGGAGGCCCACCTCTCTGCTTTCCCCCACCCCTCCCTGAAGCCCCAGCCGTGGCTTTGGCGGTTTGCCGGCGCGCCCGGCCTCCTTCCCTTCCTCTCTGCGTCCTTTCTGCCTTCCCCCATCCGCCCCCTCCTCGCCCGCCTGGATACAGGCCATTATCTGGGGGTGGTAATTATTGCGAGTAAATTGGAAGTTGTTTTGCACAGGGCTATGTCTCACGCAGGTCGATTTGTATGCTTCCTGGGCACTTGTGACACTCCAGAAATGCCATAGCAACGGCCGGGCGCCGCCGGGCTCACTAACGACAGGAGATCAGGCGGGGGAGCCGTGCGCCGCGGGCACCTAGGCGGCGGGCAGGGCCCGGGGCACCGCGCCGCAGGGAGGCCGCCGCCTTCTAAGCAGCCACCTCTCTGAGCCTCAGTTTCCCCGTCGGTGACACGGGACTAAGAACCCGCACGCAGGCTGTTGTGGGGCAGTAATGAGCTAACGGCTTGAACAGTTTGTAAACTAAAACGAGGGCAGGCTACCATTACAAGGGACTATTATTAACGCGACTATTCTTTTTCCTAGTATTGCCCTCTTTCCCCGCCTTTCTGCGGCTCTGCCCCGCCCGTCTCGCCCCCGCCCTGAGCCGCTGCCTGCCAGATTCCCCCGCCGCAGGAGCGGGGTTCCTGCTGGCCCGCCTGTATGCCGTGTAAAAATCACAGCCCCTGGGACACCTTTTAGGGAAGAGGCCTACAGAGACACCGCAAGCTCGTCCCGCGGAGGCTGAGCCACTGATTAAATTATATTCACTTTGCCTGTCGGTCGTTCAGATTGGCTGGGACCAGGCCAGCTGGAATTAGTGACAAATTTGAAGCAGAGAATATTGACAAAGAAAGGCTGTTTTATTGCCTGCAATGACACACAATAATTGAAAGGCGACTCCCTGGGTCACGGAGAGCTTTAGTTAGTGAATAGATAAGACTTTTTGCTAATTATTTGGATAGACACAGACCTCAAGTCCTTAAAATCAGTTTTGTTCTCTTCAGGGAGTTGAAAAACAACCCTTCCTTCTTCAACCTCTTCCTCCCTCTCCAAATCTGAGTTACTTACCAGGTGAAGGCTTTGAAAACAAGAAAGCACTATTGAGCTATTCATTCATTCCAAATATTTTTTCAGCATCTATGATGTGCCAGAACCATTGTGGGTATTTGAGGTACAGACATGGGGCTGATATACTAGAGGAGGAACAAACAACATGGAGGTAAACAGAGAAACGAGATACTTTTAAATCCTGGTAAGAGCTCTGAAGGACAGAAATAGGATTAGGGTGGTGGGGGTAGCTACTTTAGAGAAGGTGGGTCAGGGAAGGTCTCACGGACAGGTGCCTGAGATCTGAATGATAAGAAGGAGGCATCCATGCTAAGATTTTAAGGGAAAGTGTTTCTGGCAGAGGGAACAGCAAAAGCAAAGACCCCAGTGGTGGAAATGGGCTTGGTTGTTCAAAGAGAACAGAAAGAAAGCCAATGTGGCCCAAGTGAAATGAACAAACAGGGTGAGATTTGAAAAGGCCAGATCAGGTAGTGACTTGTAGGCCACAGTGAGGAGTTTGGATAGTATTTCCAGTGTATTGTGAACTCAATGAAAGGTCTTAAGCAAAGGAATGACCTGATCTATGTTTTTTAAAAGGATTATTGGGTGCTGTTTGAAGAATGGATTAGATTTTCTAATAAGAAAAATGGACTGGGAACGAATGGGAATAGGGAAACCAGTTAGGAAACCATGGGTAAATTCCAGGTGGCTTAGGCTTGGCTGGTTGCTGTGGGGTGGGGAGAGGTGGAGGGATTCAGGATGTATTTCGGAGATAGAGGCGACAGGGCTTAGTGATAGACTGGATGAGGGACAGAGAAGAGATGATGTTTCTAGTTTCTAGGTTTTTGGCTTGAGCAATGGGGTGGATGGCAGTGCCATTTACAGAGATGAGGAAGACTGGAGCAGGTCAAGTTTGAGGGTGGAACTAATAATTCTCTTTTGGATGTTTTCAGTGTGAGATGTCAGGGAGGCCTTGGTAAAGGAGTCTGGGGCTCCAGTGAGAAGTTTGGACTTCAGAAAGACATTTGGGAGTCCATAATATTCAGCTAAGAGTTCTTGTATTGGTGATTTGTTCAAAGCTAATACTTAGCTAGAACAGAAACATGGTAAGATACCTGCTGTTATGGACTGCATGTTTGTGTTCCCCCAAAATGCATGTATTGAAACCCTAACCTGAAGTGGGATGGTATTAGGAGGTGGGGCCTTTAAAAGGTGATTAAGTCATGAGGGTGGAGCCCTCATGAATGGGATTAGTGCCCTTATAAGAAAAGCAGCCGAGAGCTTGCTTCCTCTCTTCCTCTCTCTGCTCTCTGTCAAGTGAGGATACAAGATGTCCATCTGCAGACCAGGAAGAGGGCCTGCACCAGACACTGGATGTGCTGGCACCTTGATCTTGGACTTCCCAGCCTCCAGACCGTGAGAAATAAATATTTGTTTTTCAAACCACTCAGTGTATGGTATTCTGTTACAGCAGCCAGAACTAAGACACCTGCTTCCCTCCCTGCCTCTGAAGCAACACCCTTGCCCTCCGCTTGAGTGTCCTTTATTTGTCCCAATCAAGACTTACTCTCAGGGGAAATGCAAAATAAAACTATGAGGTACCACTTCAAAATAATCAGAGGGGTAAAGATCAAAAGGTTGGTAAACACTGTTAGCAAAGGTGTGGGGAAAGAGGCATCCTCATATATTGTTGATGGGAATGTAAATTCATTCATCCCATATGGAGGACAATTTGGAAATTTCCATCAAAATGAGAAAGACACATTACATTTTGACCTAACAATTCCACTTTTAGGAAATTATCCTACAGGCATACTCACACATACATATTCACAAAAATGTGTGTACCAGGGTATTTATTGTCACTATGTTTGTAATAGCAAAAGATTGGGAAAAATATCCTTCAATAGGGGATTGGTTAAATGTAAAGTACACCCTTACAATGGAATATGTGCAGTCATTAAAACTAAGGCAGCTCTTGATGAGAGGGGGTCTTGCTCTGTCACCCCGGCTGGAGTGCAGTGTCGTCATCACAGCTCACTGCAGCTTCAAACTCCTGGGCTCAAATATCATCCCACTTCAGCCTCCCAAGTAGCTGAAACAATAGGTGTAAGCCATAGCACCTGGCTTGATGTTTTTTTCATTTTTTTTAGAGACGGGTCTTGCTATGTTGCCCAGGCTGGTCTTGAACTCCTGCACTCAAGCAATCTTCCCACCTCAGCTTCCCAGCTTGATTTTTTTTTTATTTAAAAAATTGAAATGGGCCAGATGCAGTGAGTGGCTCATGCCTGTAATCCCAGCACTTTGGGAGGCCAAGGCTGGAGGATCACTTGAATCCAGCAGTTTCAGAGCAGCCTGGACAACATAGCGAGATGCTGTCTCTACAAAAAATTTTTAAAAATTGAGATGAAATTCACACAACATAAAATTCACCATTTTAGCCATTTTAAAGTGCAAAATTCAGTGCCTTTATGTTTTGATATGAAACAACCTCCAACATATATTGGTAAGTGCTTTCCTCCACTCACCTTCTATCATCACTGTCTATCTCTGCTTGTGATAGTGGGAGAGACTTTTTCTGATGGGCACTTTTGAAAAGTCTCCATAACACAGGAGGCTGAGAGGGTCTGTTGCCAGGGAAAGGTGGTAGTAATGTTATCAGTGGTCCTCACTGCTGGCTGCACATTAGCATCACCTGGAGATTTAAAAAATGACCTTGTCCAGGCCCCACATCTAGAGATTTTGATTTAATTAGTCAGGGTTGAGGCCTGAGCATGAGTTTTTAAATTGAGGTATAATTTGCACACAGTAAAATGAATAGGTTTTAAGTGTATAGGTCAATGAATTGTGGACCTTCATGTAACTAACTACTGCCTCAAAAACATACAATATTTCTGTGGCTCTAGTCAATGTTCCCTGCCCCGGCCAGAGACAGTCACTGTTCTGATTTTTATTATAGATTCATTTTGATTGTTCTTGAACTTCATATAAATGGAATCAAGCAGTACATAACATTTTGAGATTGGCTTCTTTCACTTAGTGTAATGCTTTTGAAAACCATCCAAATTATTGCACTGATCAGTAGTTCATTCCTTTTTATTGCTGAGTGGTATTTGTTTGTATGGATACACCAAAGTTTATCACACATCCAGGGACATTTGAGTTGTTCCTAGTTTTTGGCTATTAGAGATAGCTATAAACATTCTTGTACAAATCTTTCTGTGGGCACATGTACTCATTTCTCTTGGAGTGGAATTAGTGGGTTTATGTTTAATTTTATTTGAAACTGCCAGTTTCCAAAGTGGTTGTATCAATTTACACTCCCAGCAAAATATGAGAGTTACAGTTGCTCCACATCCTTGCCAACACTTGGTATTTTCTGTCTTTTTAATTATAGCCATTCTCATGGGTATGTGGTGGTATCTCATTGTGGTTTTAAATCACATTTCCCCAACGACTAATTATGTTGATCATCTTTTCACATGCTTATCGACCATTCATATGTCCTCTCTCATGAGGTGTCTGTCCCAGTCTTTTGCCCATGTTTTTGGGTTGTCATTTTATTATTGATTTTTAGGGGCTCTTTATATATTCCAGATATTAGTCCTCTGACAGATATATGTATTGCAAATATAATTATTATTTAAAAGATCCCCAGTGAGTCTTATATGAATCCAGGGTTGAGAACTGGTAAACTAAAGATCAGCCTCTCTACTTTCCCCAAGTCTGTGCCCTAGAAACTATGCCTGAGGATTGGTTTCTCAATCCATGCAAATATCCATGGCTGCAGAGGATTTTAGGAGTGAGGGGTGCCTTGTCAGTCTTCCTCCTGTGGATCTGCCTGGCTTCTTGGTCAGCTACATTCATCTGAACTGTTCTCTTACACTCTGATTGTGAGACCTTAGGAAAGTCTTTTTCTGTCTCCACTCTAAAATTTCCACTTGTAAAACTTGTCCTTATTGTCTGACCCATTCCTAGAGATGGTGGGTGTCAAAGGGACAAGGAGGACATGTTTTTTGCTGGATGGAGCAAGCTATGTCCTAGGCATAGAAGGAGTGTGACTTTCTGTTCTTTTTTAATGAGCTTCAAGTCGGTGACTTAAAAAAATTATTATTATTTTTTAAATGAGCATGGCTTTCTGTATCCCCTCCCAGCCATTATCCTCAGGCTGCCTACCTGCTCACTGAAAAGGAGAATCATTTTCTAGCAGCCTTGGCAACCATTCACCAGGGTACTTGTCCTGGTCTCATTGAATCTGCTGTGTACTTGCTGCATGACCTCGCGTAAGGCAATTAACCTCTTTGATCTTTGGTTCCTGCAACTGGTAGAGGAGAACATCTTGCTTGTTGTGGGGAAAGTGCCTGGCATAAAGTGGTTGTTCACAAAGCATTAGTTCCATGGAAAGGGATGGTGGAAGGTATGGTTCTAGGAGCAGTGGAGCTGGGCTGTGAGAGGAGCTTTTTGTTCTGGGACTTGCCATGCCCTCAGTGTACCCTGGTGTCATGTATCTGCCCCTTCCCTCCACACCTTCAGAGGCCCAGACTGGCCAAGGTCCCTCCTGCTGTGTTGTCTGCACCCTGCCCTTCTTGTCTAATTTGAACAGAGCATCCCACGAGGGCCCCTAGGCTCTTTAAGCTCAGAGCAGATGGTTGGGAAGCCAGTTCTCTGGGACATACAGTTCCTGACTCAGATCTGGGCAGGGGGCCAAGGCCTTCGAAGGGCTGTAGAAAAACTTAACCTTCATCCCCAGTTCCCCTCTGTTGCCCCCAAGAGCTTGTAGTTTTTACCATCTGTATCTTTTAGTGCCAATGAGGAAAGGAAAAGGACCACAAACATTAAGATTAGGTGCTGCTTGGAGTCCCTTCTTGGGCTGGCACCAGGGAGGAGCCTTGACTCTAGCTTTTGGGAGAGGCACTCATGCTGTAGGGAGGGTTCTCTGCTGCTGCAGAGGAGGATAAGGAAGCTAAGGAGGAGCTCATGGGGAGCTCTCAGAAATGTCCTTGACCTGGGGAACAGGTGGGTACAGGGCATTCGAAGAGTCCGCCAACACTAGGCACTGGCTGGAGCCCATCCATCTCTCAAGCAAGCATGGGATTTAGGAAGGGAATGGAAGAGGGGTGTCCAACTCCTGGGTGTAACTCAGATTCATCTGTGCTACTTCCAGGTCTGTCTTGAGGCAGGTATAAGAGGGAGACAGGGGTAATACTAGTAAGAGGAATGGCTGGGATGGGCATGCTTAGCCCTTCCCCCATCCCTGATTCCTGGTCCCCATTATGGCTTTGGATGTATCAATCCCACCCAAGGCCTCATTCTAGCTTTCTAACACGGTGCCCATTGCCCCCCTTTAGGATTAATAAATGGAGAAGTCATCCATCCATCCATCTATGCATCCATCCACTATTTACTGATCAGCTACTATGTGTACGTACTGTTCTACACTCTATGAGGCTGTAACTGTGAAAAAGACAGATATGTTCCTCACAGAGCTCACATGACCATGAGGGAGCCAGAAAGGTAACCGGGACCTCCATTCCATAGTATAAACCCCATGATAAAGGCAGGATGTGGGATCGCAGGGGATGACTGGTAGGAAGGAAGAGGGAAGGTTCCTGGAGACCTGAGGAGACCTTAGTGAGTAGGAGATAGTGAGGTGAAAAGGAAGGGAAGGGTCCAGGCAGAGGAAACAGCATGTGAGAAGGCCTGGAGGCAGGATCTGAGTAGCTGGAAGTGATTCAGTTTAAGAAGAGAGTGTATGTACATGCACATGTATGCGCAGGGGTCATGAAGAAGTGAGACATGCGGTGGGAGAGGTAATCAGGTGCCATATCAGGAAAGCCTTGTAAGCCATGGTGAGGAGGCAGGACTCGATCTTGAGGGCAATAAGGAGCTTTGAAGGGTTTAAACAGGGCCATGACATGATCAGTTTGGTGTTTTTGAAAGGTTACTCCGGTTTTTGTGTGGAAAACAGACAGTGGGGGATAGGCACAAATAGAAGCAGGAAGATAAATCAGGAGGGTAGTGCAGTGGCCCAGGAGAGAGTTAACTGTGGCTTAGAGCAGAATGGTGGCAGTGGAGATGGAGAGAAGTGGTTGGATTTCGGATCTATTTTAGAGGTAGAGCCAGTAGGACTTACTGATGGATTGAATGTGACGGGCAAATGAGAGCGAGGTCTCAAAGATGCCTTCCAGTTTCTGACTTGGACAACTGGGGCTTAGTAGTATCATTCATGGAGACGGGGGATATTGAGGGAGCAGGTCTAGGGGAGGGTGAGAGATGAATTCAGTGCCATGTTGAGTTTGAGCTTCCAGGATGACATGTCCTATAGTTAGTTTGCCATCTAGGTCCAACTCAGGAGAGAGGATGAGGCTAGAGACAGAATGTGAGGTCTTGAGAGTGGGTGAGGTAGAGCAAGGAAGTGGAGGATGCCATGTTTTGTGCAGCGGCACTGCCCTGTCAAAGGATTCTCTACTCTTTGATGGCTGCTTCACCCCAAACCCTGGAAGGCAGGTTTAGAAGGCACTCATCAAAGACTTTGCAATTTAGGGCAAAGACCCTGCAGATAATCCTAACTCTTGGCTCCCTCCTTTCCCCTCAGTTCCTGTCATTCCCACAGCATCCTGGGCTGGCTTGACTAGTTTCCATTAAGAGTTTATCTAGCCCAGGGGCCAGGCCAGCTGCCATTCTTAGGAAATTCAGTTTCTGGCTCCCCCTGCTGGCAGAGCTGGGGATGACTCCTGGCTGGTACACCCTGCATTCCACCCCTTTCCTCCTCCCTCCTGCTTCCCCAGGGACAGAACCCTTTCACTCAAAAAGAGGAAATTAAAACCTCAATCCCAGTGCTCTGCACCCCCCCAAAACCCCCCCCCCACCTATTTTATAAGAACACTAGCTAGAACTGGGGTGGGGGAAGCCTAATTAGGTAGCAGGGAAACACAAATTAAATTCTTACTTACCAAATCACTTTCTTCTTCTTTTTTCCTGCCCCAAACCCACTCGATCTCCTTGCCCATGAAGACTTCCTTTGGTTATTTATACCTATCTCCAAAAACACTCTCTTCCATTCTCAGTCCCCAAGAGCAGCATTTTGCTGATACCCAATGATTCCCTCACATGCAGGGAAGCCATGATCTGTGCTGGAAAGAGCACTAGGTTGGGAGTCAGGGAACCTAGGTTTGACTCCTGTTTCTGTCACTGATTCAGGGGGTGTGACCTTGGACCAGTCACTTCCTTCTTTCCCAGTGGCAGTTCCTTCACCAGTGGCATTGAATGGGACTCCAAAAAACTGTTCCAACTCTGCCATTCTAGGCTTGCTCTAACCACCTTAGCCTTTTCAGTTCTGTAGATACATGAAGCCCTCTCTTGCCTCAGGGCCTTTGGTCACGCTCTTCCCTCTGCCTGAAATGCTCTTCCTTCCCTTTTTGTTTAGTTAACTTCTCCTTACCCTTCAACTCTCAGCTCCAATGCTACTTCCTCAGATAAACCTTTCCCAGCCCTCCAGACTGGGTCGGGTCGCTCATGGTATGCTCTCCTGCCTGTAATTTTCCTTCTGAGCCCTCATCATATTTGTATTTTTCCACATTTGTGTGATTATTGTTTCAAGTCCATCTCCCCCATCAAACTTTAAACTCCCTGACAGCAAGGACCTGTCTGTTTCGCTCACCACTCTACCCCAGCACCCAGATTCTTGCCTGCCCATCTCGTAAAGGTTCAACACATATTTACTAAATATACGAATAAGTAAATGAATGAATGAATGCTTTTCTTCATCCATCAGCTGCTTTCTGTGTCTAATTAGTGTCATGTTTAAGAGCAAAAAGTCGAAAGCCCAACTGCCTGGGTTTGGAATCTAGCTTTACCACACACAAGCTGTGTAAACTTGTGCAAGTTACTCAATCTTTCTGTGCCTCAGTTTCCTCATCTGCAAGAGGATGAAGATAATAATATACATTACCTAACAAGGTTAGTGTGAGGACAAAGACGTAGTATATGTAAAGTGTGTAGAACAAGGCCTGGCACTCAAGTGTTGTATAAGTAATAGCCACTGTTCTTACTCTGCCTCTTCCATCTCTCCATTTACGCATTCTGCACTCTCCCACGAGAAGCCTCGTTATCTGATTTCCGGTCTGTGAGTGCAGGTGACTCAGTGTAATTTGCAGATTAGGTTGAAAAGTTTTGTTTTTTTAAATTTTTATCATGGAAATTTTCAATCACACACAGAAGCAGAGAGAAGAGGATAATGAACCTCTGTAACAAGCTTAAACAATTATCAACATTTTCCCAATCTTTGTTCATCTATTCCCTTCTCTTTTTTTTCCCTACTGAAGTATTTTAATGTAAGTCCCAGATGTCATATCATTTTGTCTGAAAACACTCCCATGTGTATCTTTAATAGATGAGGACTTAAACCCCCCCCAACAATACCATTATCACACTTAACAATTAACAATAATTAGGGAGAGCTTTTTAAACTTCATTCTCTTGAGAGTAGCTGGGGGAATGGGAGCCCTTGCTTCGGTGTAGATGTGCGTAATGAGGAACAGCCAAGAGAGTTAACATATGTAAAGTGCTTTGAATAGGGCCCGTCACATAATAAGTGGGATATAGTAGGAACTTTTATTTTGCTTCTCTCTTTCTCCATTTACCCACTCTAAATCCCCCCAGCTCCTCTTATTTCCAGGCTGTGACTGTGGGTGACCATTTACAAAGGGGGACTAGGAGCCCGGGCTGGGGAGTTTCCTGGGTCATTGGAGCCTCGGATGGGAGCTGGGACTCCAGAAGGCACCAAGAAGGGCCCAAAAGAAGCAGAGAATGCAGGACTGAGGGGGAGGGGAGGGGCAGCTAGAGCTGTGGAGCTTAAAGAATGGGGAGCCCTGCAGCTGTGTGAAAACGGGGCTGAGAAAGTCCAGTAGCCAATGGGTAGGCAAGCTGAGAGTTGGTCCTTTCCAGTGATCAGGGCATTTGAGGATCACTTCCAGCTGTGAAGCAGAGAGGCAGCAGTCCTGTTCCTGAGGGAGCTCCCTTTAGCTTTTCTTCACAGCCCACAAAGGGGCAGCTGCCTACAACAGCAACCAGGGGCCTGCTTTGCTTCATCTTGAGTTCTCAACAGTTCCAAGGATATGAGTGATGATGGCGGACCCTGAACCAAAGCACTACTAGAGGTGGCTTTACCCAGGCTTAAGATGAAGATTTTTGTGCTCTTACCTCTCTTTTCCTTTCTGTAGAAGTAGAATTCTCCCCTACTTCTCTCCTATTCTCTTCTTGTCACCTTACTAATCCTTTGGGTATCCAGGGCACCCGGACACTCGACCCATCCTGTCTTAGTCCATTGGTGCTCCAATAACAAAATACCACAGACTGGTAATTTATAAACAATGGAAATTTATTTCTGACAGTTCTGGAGGCTGGGAAGTCCAAGATCAAGGTGCCAACAGGATTGGTGTCTGGTGGGGGCTGCTCTCTGCTTCCAAGATGGCACCTTGTTGCTGCGTCCTCTGGAGGGGGAGGAACGCTGTGTCCTCACATGGCAGAAGAACAGAAGCAAAAAGGGCCTAAACTAGTTCCTCCCGCCTTTTCATGAGGCACTAATCCATTCATGAGGGAGAAGCCCTCATGACTTAATCACTTCCCCAAAGGCCCCATCTCTTTTTTTTTTTGAGGTTTCAAATGTACTTTATTTCTTCAAAAATGCCACAATGGGTACACAAGGCTTTTACTTGGCATCAATCATGAGTTGGTTTTGAAACAATTCAGTATTACACCAGCTGGGATGATTACTGATCTCTCCATTCCTTTGGGGTGACTCTGCCAACAGGGGACAAGTTCCACTCTATTCCAGTTTGTGTTGCTGCGTATATCCATACAGCAATACAAAAAGCGGCTTCACTAGCTAATGCAGCACTACCATATTTGTCATGAAAATCAGGTGGTCATTTCTGGTGGCTCTGCCTTACCATTGTTTGCTGAATGTTTTGAACTTGGAGATAAGTTAGTGCATTTTTGGCCAAGGGAAACATCATGAAGCTGAAGATAGAACTTCGGCAACTCCAGCTGCTGCTTCAGTACAAACTGACGTCAGGCATCAAAGGCCCCATCTCTTAATACCACCACAGTGAGGATTAAGTTTCAACACATGAATTTTGGGGGACACTCAGACCATAACATACCCCAATCCAAACTTGCCTCCATGAAAAGATGTAATTCAAACACTTCGGCAGGATAAACAAGCTGTTTCATAACCTGACCTCCAACTACCTCATCAACCACTCCCCTCTTCTTTCCAGCAATAGGCAGTGTGTCACAGTGAAGAAGCAGATTTGTGTCCATACCGACCTAGTATTGAATTCTGGCTCTGCCATTTCCCAGCTTGGGAACCTTAGGTGAAGTCACCTTATCTTTCTTTTCTTTTCTCTTTTTTTTGAGACAAGTTCTCACTCTGTCTCCCAGGCTAGAGTGCAGTGGGGTCATCATAGCTCACTACAACCTCAAACTCCTGGGCTCAAGCCATCCTCCTGCCTCAGCCTCCCAAGTAACTGGGACTACAGGCGCTCGCCATCACACCTGGCTAATTTTTTATTTTTTGTAGAGATGGGGTCTGGCTTGTGCTCAGGCTGGTCTGGAACTCCTGGCCTCAAGCAATCATCCCAAAGTACTAGGATAACAGGCATGAGCCACCGCACCTGGCCCACTTTAGCTTTCTGAGCCTCAGTTTCCACATCTGAAAAATGGGGATAAGAATAGTATACTGTTAAATAAAAGGCATCTTAACAGACGGCTTAAAGCCATATAAACATATGACTTAAAGTCATACAAACCAGGAAAATAGCCCATCTTCTCTGAGATCCCTTTTAACTCATAATGGTCTACGAATTTTATAAAAATCTTAAAATCCTCTAGACATATGGTATATGACTGGGGCAATAGGTGAGTTTTCAAATACTGAATGCTGAATTAGTGCCTGGAGGAATTATAATGTTCTTACCAGTATATGAACAAGGACAATTTTTTTTTTTGGCCCACAACCTCCTACTTGGCGTTGCCCAAGCAAGCCACTTAAACTCAATCACCACATTTCCCTAAGCCCTGAGCTCTGCCTTTGAAAGTATGACTGCATCTCAGTGGAGCTTCTGAAGAAATGGTGACCACAGCTCTACTTATTTCTTAAACGAGAGCTTTGGCTTGGCTCTTTAAGACCTTTCTTTATGTGAGTTTAAGTCACGAGAACTACGCCTCCCACGGTGTTTGAATTCAAAGCATGCTCAGTGCCAGGTACTGGCGAGCAGGGAAGGGAGAATATCCGGCGGCGCGGAGGGCGGTGCAGGTCTCCAGGGGCCACTACAATGACTGAGATCATATCACCGAGATCTTATCAGACAGTCTCCTCCACTCACAAGGACAGAACACGCACACACACGCACACACACGAATCCGCCGCAGCATGATTTGGATTGAATTGAAAATGCGAGGGAACACACGGTGAGATGGCCCACACCGCCCTGTGCAGGCCGCGATCTCCTGCTAGCTCCCGCGAGCGTAGGCGCAGGCGCACAACCCTCGTGGGCGGTGCTCGGTCATCGCCGGAGCGCAGGGCCGGGGATTGGCTGGCCACGAGACCGACGGTTGGCCCTGCCCCTTCCGTATGCGCACAGAGCATGCGCGGGGCGGGAGCGAGCGAAATTCAAGCTCGAAGCTCCCGCTGAGGTACCTGGGAACCAGCCCGAGGGTCATGGAGGCGTCCCGAAGGCTGGCGGAAGCAGAGGCCTTGAGCCCAGAGCAGGCTGCTCGTTATCAGAGGTATGTCTGGGCCGCTGGACGGGTCCAGCTCGCAGGCCTTAGCTTCGGGTGGGGTGGCCCTCGGACCCTCCCAGGGACCCAAGCTGCTGATGCGGAGCCTTGTGAGACGCACGCCCGCGCTCTCGGAGTAGGACGTGGGAATCGGTTCTGGACATTTGATCAGATTTCTAAAGCCCGGGGAGCCCCTAATACCTGCTTTTTGGGGTACATAACCCTCCGGTATGAGCTCTTTGAGAGCCAGAACTTCAGTTGATCAAGCCCTTCTTGAGTCTTTTCAGCCTACCAAGCCCCCGGCCTGGGAGATAATAGAGATGAATACGACACGGTCCCTGCCCCCAAATTGCTTAAAATCCAGTAGTAGAAACGGACCCGTAAACCAATAATTACTCTAACGTTTGATGAGGGCTGTAAGAGGTATAACGTGCAGGGCATAATGTTGGCATAAAGGAGGGAATGGCCAACTACAAGGGTCGGTGAGCTAAGGGAAGGCCTCACAAGAGGAGGAAACATTTGAGCTATGTGTTGAAAAATGCCTAAGCATTTACCAGTTGGCTAAGGGTGGGAGGTGTGGTGATGTTGGGATGAGCACTTAAAAATTTTTTAAAAATTGTGATAAAGTACGCATAACATAAAATTTACCATCTTAACCATTTTTAAGTATACAGTTCAGTAGTGTTAAGTACCTTCATTTTGTACCATCACCACCCATCTCTAGAACTCTTTTCATCTTGCAAAACTAAAATTATGCCCATTAAACAACTCCCCATTTCCCCCTGCCTCCAGCCCCTGGCAACCACCATTCTTCTGTCTGTATGAATTCTGACTACTTTAGATACCTCATGTGAGTGGAATCGTGCAGTATTTGTTTTTCTGTGACTGGTTTATTTCACTTAGCATAATGTCATCAAGGTTTATCCGTGTTATATCATGTGACAGGATTTCCTTCCTTTTTAAGGCTGAATAATATTCCATTGCATTTATCTACCACATGTTGTTCATCCATTTATCCACTGATGGACACTTGGGTTACTTCCATCTCTTGGCTATTGTGAATAATGCTGCTATGAGCGTGGGCATGTAAGTATCTCTTTGAGATGGTGCTTTAAGTTCTTTTGGGTATATACTCAGAAGTGGAATTGCTAAACCATATGGTAATTCTGTTTTTAATTTTTTGAGGAACTGCCCTACTCTCTTCCATAGTTGCCATACCATTTTCTATTCCCACCAGCAGTGTACAAGGGTTCCAATTTCTCCATATGCTCCCCAACACTTGTTATTATCTATTTTTTTAGATAGTAGCCATCCTAATGGGAATGAAGTGGTATCTCATTGTGGTTTTGACTTGCATTTCCCTAATGATTAACAATGTTGAGCATCTTTTCATTTGCTTATTGGCCATTTGTCTTTGGAGAAATGTCAATTCAAGTCCTTTGCCTATTTTTTAGTTAGGTTGTTTGTTGTTGAGTTGTAGGAGTTCTTTATATATCCTAGATATTAACCCCTCATCAGATATATGATTTGCAGATATTTTCTCCGATTCTGTAAGTTGCTTTTTCACTGTTGTGTCCTTTGATGCACAGAAGTTTTTAATTTTGATGTAATACAAAGAAATAAGTTGGGGCAGTGGAATAGTTCTGTCTCCTTTTCAAAAAAAGAATGTTTTTAATGCTGTTAAAAGTAAAAAGGTCTCCTTACAGAGGAGTAAAAGCACATCTTTGGACTAGTTACTTGACTTCCTTAAGGAAGATTTGCAAAAAACAGGTGGCATGGTGTAGTAGAGTACTGGCTTTAGAGTTGGGTCATTTGGGGTTCAAATTATGGCTTTGCCACTTACTAGCTCAATGGCCTCAAGCAAGTCACTTGACTATTCTGAGCCTCAATTTTCTCATTTGGAAAATGAGGGTAGTGAGGCTGAGGACCTTTAGTCTCCTCCCCCTCTTCTCCGAGCAAGTAAGTAGACCTCTCTGCTTGCACTGATATCCCAACACTGTGCCTCTCACACTGACACCTGTGTCTCCCTCCTTCCATGGGTTCTCTCTTGAACATTCACAATCAACCCCTGTCTCCCATTCCCTGCAATAATCACCCCCTTGTCTCACAATCCCTACCTTTCTTTCTCTCACAGTTCCCTGTCTCTCATGACCTCCCCATCTCTCATGACCCCTCCTCAACTCTCACAGTCCCCCTAATATTTCTCCTAACCTTTCTCAATCTCCCCGTCCTCTTACAAGTCCCCTCACATCTTCCCCCTTGCACAAAGTATCCCCTTCTCTAGTACTTATAATTCTGCTCTACGACACAACCCTACTCTCATCATTTCTCTCTTTCTCCCTCCCTTTCTCCTCCTTCTGTCTGTCTCCTTCCCTGTCTCTGTCTCTGCTGTGTGAGCAGTGAAAGAAAACTCTGAAACTTGCTGTCACAGACTCTCTGCACACATATTTTCTTTTTCACACACCTTTGTCTTCTGTCACATCCAGCGACTCTGTGGCACACACTGCGGTCATGTTCTCCCTTGGTGATGCCTGCCCACCAGCTCCTCTCTTGGCCATACCCTCACTCTAATGCCCACTGTGCTCTCCGCGTGCCTCGCTTGCTCCTGCTCTCTGTTGCCCTCTGCCCTCTCGTGCCCACTCTCTCTTCCCCGGTACACATCCTCTCTCTCGCCCACCCGCTCACTCTCTCACTCCCACTCTGGCACTCATATTCTGTCTTTGTCTCTCTCAATCTCTCTCCCATTGTCTCTGCCGTCCACCACCCCTGTCTCTTAACTGTCACCCAGCTGTCTCGCTATTTGTCTCACCCACCTGTTCACGCCCTCACCCACCGGCTCACACTGTCGTTCATTTTTTCTGCTGTCCACTTGCTCTTTCTGCCATCCTGCCCTCTTTCTGTCTCTGTCATCTCCCTACTCTGTGTCCCTCTGTCACCTCTTCCCTCTTTCTCTGTGTTCCATGGTCTCTGTCACCCACTCTTTACCTCTGTTTCTCCATTGCCCATTCTCTCTCTGTTGCCCACCCTTTCCCTGTCACCCACGCTCTCAGTCTGTTGCCCATCTCTTTTTCTCCCCGTCACTGTGTCATTCTGGGTCCAGTGAGGAGATAGAAACCACACAGTGTATTAAAAGAGGGGAATTTTAATATAAAAAATTATTAAACTGATAAATGAGATAAGATATAAGGAAACTCCTTGGTACCCTACGGCCAAGGGAGAGTACCCAAGGAAGGACAAACTTGGAAGGATTTTCCCCAAGGCTGAGGTTCAGACCTCCTTGGGGAAGGTATAGTTCAGCCCACTGGCTAGCAGTTTGCTGGTTTGCTCAGGCAGGCTGGAGCTGGTGTGCAGCCTCAGGGCCATCAGGCAGCAATCCTCTGGAGCACAGGCAGGAAGAGCAGGGGGTCAGCACCAGCGGTTTAGGCATGTATAAGGGGTAGGGGCCCCGGGCACAGGTGAACTTGGGGGCCCTGCAGAGGGAATTCAGTGCCACTGCAGGCAGGAGGACTTCCGGAGCTGGTTTCCATGTAGAGAGGGCTGTGAGAAGGGTATTGCCAGGCCAGGTGGAGGCTTCAAGGTCATTGAGGGACTGCATGTTCTGGATGTGTGGCTAGGGCCAAGCTCCACCGGATGTCATCATCCCCCCATGTGCAGTAGCTGAAAACTTCAGGAGAGCCCCTTCCTCCTCCTGCAGTGTCCCTCCAGCGCCCTCTACCGAGAAAGCTTAACATCGTGCTCACTGTAAAGCAGAGATGCTTAAAGGAATTATGTCATTATTACTGAGCAGGTATTGAGGGGTGAATTCGGAACTGAGAGGCAATAAACAACGGCTGGCAGAGTTACCTACCCTCTCTTTATATTGCTCAACTTCTCTCTGTCACCCAGTGTGTCTCTGTCACCCACCTGCTTGCACTTTCTGTTGTCCACTCTCTCTTGCTGTCACTCATCCACTTTCTCTCTGTCACCTACCTTCTGTCTTCCTCTTGCTTGTGGTGTCTGTCAAACACTCTCTTGTTTCTTTCTGTTGCCCTCTCTCTCACACTCTCATTTCCCACCTGTTCATTTTGTGGCCTGCCCTTTCTTTCTTTGTCACCCAGTTCTCTCTACTCTCCACCCTCTCTCTCTGTCACCTTCTTTTTCTTTTTGTCACTCAGCCTCTCTCTGCATTGCCCGATTGCTCGCTCTCTGTCATCCAGTCTCTGTTGCCCACACTCTGTCACCCTTTTATGTGCTCTCTCTCCTTGTCCCCCACTCTCTCTTTGTTGCCCTCTTTCTCCTACCTTCTCTCCGTCCTCTCTTGGTCTTCTCTCTGTTACCCCCGGTACCCATCCTTTCTCTCTCTTTAGCCCACCCTATTCCTCTCTCTATTTTGGCTACCTTCTCTATGTCACCAGTCTCTCTCTGTTACCCACTTGCTTGCTGTTATCTGTTGCCCACACTCTTGCCTATTCTCTATGTCATGTGTTTGCTCATTTTCTCTCCTTCCTGTTGCTTACTTGCTTGTTCTCTGTGTGCCAGCACACATACTCTGTTGCCCACACTCTCTCTCTCACACAGCCTCTTTGTTACATATATTTCCTCTTACACTTTTCTTACAACTGTTTTGTCAAAACACTTTTTTTGTACCCCGTTCTCCATTACATTTTCTGTCTTTTGCTGTCTTTGTAACATACATACACTTTTTGTCAGTTTCTCTATCATACACTGTCTCTGTCTTACACCCTTTCTGTTTCTCGTATTCATTCTGTAACATTTCTTTATTCTCTCCCTTTTTCTCTGTCCTCTCACCATTGCTCTTGCTTACTTGTTAACTTTGCTAGCTTTCTGGGTCTGTTGTGTGCTCTCCCTCTTTCTGTATGGCTTTCTCCCCTTCTCAACAGCTTTATTGAGATTACGTCACATACCATAGAATTCGCCCCCTTAAAATATACAATTCAGTGACTTTTAGTTTATTCACCGAATTGTGTATCTATACACCACAGTTAATTTTAGAACATTTTTATTACTCCAAAAAGAAACTTCATATACTTTAGCCATTACCCTCATTCCCTTCTTTCTCCCAGCCTTAGGCAACCACTAATCTACTTTCTGTCTCTATGGATTTGTCTATTTGGACATTTCATATAAATGGGATCATATAATCTGGTTCTTTGTCATTAACTTTTTACTGAGCATTATGGTTTCAAGGTTCATCCACATTGTAGCTTGTATCAGTGCTTCATTTTCTTTATTGCCAGATATTCTGTTGTATAGATATACCACATCTTGTACATTCACCAGTCGATGGGCATTTGGATTATTTCTACTTTTTGGTTGCTGTGAATAATGCTGTTACGAACATTCGTGTACAGGTTTTGTGAACATGTGTTTTCATTTCTCTTGGGTATATACCTAGGAGTGGAATTGCTAGGTCTTATAGTAACTCTATGTTTAACATTTTGAGGAACTGCCAGACTGTTTTCTAAAACAGTTGCACCATTTTACATTTCCCCTAGTGGCATATGGGGGTTCTAATTTCTCCACCTGGTTGCCAACACTTGTTATTATTTGTCTGTTCAATTATATGGAGTGGGATCTCATTGTGGTTTTGATTAGCATTTCCTGGATGGTTAATGGTGTTGAGCATCTTTTCATATGCTTGTTTGTATATCTTCTTTGTGGAAATGTCTATTCAGATCCTTTGCCTATTTTTAAATTGGGTTATTTGTCTTTTTATTGTTGAATTGTTAGAGTTTTTTATATATTCTTTTAGGCTATTTATGCATTTAGGTTATTCCAATTTTTTTGCCATTATACTTTTGTTGTAATAAATAGCCTTTTTGTGAATTTTTGTGCACATTTTAATTGAGTATGTGCTTTGGAAGTGGGATTGCTGGGTCTTAGGGAATGTGCATTTAAAATTGCCATTCAAGAAAAAAATACTAGTTTTTAATCCAGTCAATAGTATAAGTAAGCAGTTATCCATATTCTCTCGGGCCAACATTTGATGAGCTATATGAGTCAATTCAAAAGTTAGGATATATAGTTTTATATTTTGAAGATAGGAATTCTGGTATTTTCTTCTACAAATATATTTTCATGAGTGGGCAAATATGAATCTTCACTTAATATTGTTGATAGCTTCTTGGAAACTGTAACTTTAAGCAAATGATGTATAACAAAGCCAATTTTTTTCCTCATCAGCATTATAGCAAAATGATGTTGAATGGATCGGTGTTACTTGAGGACCTGCTATATGTCGTTTCCCTTAAAGTCGTGTTTCCAAGAACCTATTGATGACGATAAGTGAGGATTTGCTGTACATAAAAACATATACATACATATGTGTGTGTTTTATTGCAGTATTGCTTCTGATAGTAATTTTTAAAAAAGAAGCAATAATCTATATATTTATTGATAGGGAAATGTTTTAAAAATCTGGTATATCCATTCATTGGTATATTGTATAGCTGTTAAAGAAATAGTATAGTGTGTAAGATCAAAGCATATCAATATAACTCTTATTAAAATTCTTGTTAATTTTAGTATTCATGCAGATTATCTTTCCAATACCCTGGCCTCTCAGTTCCTTGATCTCCTTTTCTCCAGTTATCTTGTCCTCTCCCTTACCTCCATTCACTATCATAGTTATACCATATACCTTGTCATTACCAAGTACTACAACTCCTCCTGTATTGGCCACCTTGCAGAGGCAGATGGACCCCCACCCAAAATTTGGTTCAGATGTCAAGATTGCTGATGCCAAACACACACACACACACACACACACACATACACCAAGAGGGTATAAAAATGTTTATTAGACACATAATGAGGCTTTCTAGGGAAAGCAGGGCAGATTTCTGGACCTGGTCTGAAAATGGCTTAAGAGAGCAGAGAAAGGACATAGGCTTGGGGTTTTTATAGGGCTTAGGTAGGGCTGGAGTGAGGGTTCTCGTGTGTGGGCTGGAACTTGCATGGTCTGAGCTTCCCTCTGGTGCCAAAGGAAGAAACATCTAGGATTTCTTTTTAGCTTGCCCAGATGTGGGACAGAAGGGAAAGAGGGAAGGGTGGAACTTAAAAGCTGTCAGCAGTGAAACATCTATAATGGAATGAGACTTTTGATTACACCTCTGTTATCTCTATTTCAAGCATTCTACTCTCCAACCTCTACCTTATTCTCTCTAGTACGTCAATTTCCACTAACCCTTTGATATCACTGGGACCTATAGTCCATTGATTCTGTCTTTTCACTGTTGCTCACCCCTCTTAGGTCCTCACTTCCCTCCTTACCTAGCTTGAAGTTCAGAGTCAGTAATTATGGAGACTTCCTTGCATACAACTATTTTCTTTCTCGCATACTTCATTATGCTGGTTTGGCAAGACCACAGCCTTCATGTGGTAAGCAGAATAATGGCCCCCCAAGGATGTCTACATACTAATTCCTGAAACCTGTGAACATGTTATATGGCAAAGAGGAATTAAGGTCAAAGATGGGATTAAGGTCACTAATCAGCTGACCCTAAAATAGGTAAATTATCTTGGACTATCTGAGTGGGCCCAATGTAATCACAAGTGTCCTTAAAGGTGGAAGAGGGATGCAGAAGAGGAGGTCAGAGTGATACAGTGTGAGAAGGACTCAACCTGTCATAGCTGGCTTAGAAGATGGAGGAAAGGGCCATGAGCCAAGAAGTGTGTGTGGCCTCTGAAGCTGGAAAAGACAAGAAACAGATTCTCCCCTAGAGCCTCCAGAAAGGAATGCAGCACTGCTTAATTTTAGCCCAGTGAGACCTGTGTCAGACTTCTAACTTATATAACCTGCAAGATAGAAGATAATACATTTGTGTTGTTTTAAGCCACTACATTTGTGATAATTTGTAATAGTGGCAATAGGAAACTAATACACTTTGCTAAATCCAACTGTGGCCCACTGAGGTGAACATGGTGGAAGAAACAATCATGCTGACTGGTCTCACTTGAAATCCATAATTGTTAATGTCAAGCAGGCCCTTAATGCTACTTGGCAGGCATATTACATTCTCTCATGTATTCACACATCCATTCTACTAGATGCCTATTTCATACCTTCTTGCTTCTCAGACCCTCAACACCTCCCTCATCTCTGTGAGCCTGTGACCTTGCTTCCAATTTCACTGGGTTGATAGAAGCACTCAGAAGAGAACTTCCACAAGTTTCTTCTCCCATATCAACTTACCTCCCAGCATTATTCCTACTGTGTTCTTTGCCTTCTGTCCTGTTACTCTGGATGAACTCTCCATGCTTATAGCTAAGGCACAACCCCTCCATTTGTACAAAAGATTTCATCCCTTGTCACCCACTGGTATAAGGACTTTGATCCACCAGTTCTTCATTGCTAAAAAAAAACCCCTGTCTTGACCCTACTTTCCACTCCAGTTACTGCTCCGTTTCTTTTCTTCCATTTACAGCAAAATTCCAGGTGTGAGTATCATTGCCTACACTTCTCATTTCCAATTTCTTTCCTCCCAGCTTCTCTTGAACTCAGTCCAATCAGCTTTTCACCCCTATCACTCTACTCAAACTGCTTTTGTCAAGGTCAACAATGACTTTCATATAACTAAATGCAGTGGTCAATTCTCAATCCTTATTTTCCTTGACCAGCAATATTTGTCAAAGTTGATTAATTCTCCATGAAACTCATGATTCATTTGTCTTCCAGGACCCCTCACTTTCCTGAATTTCTTCCCACACTGGCTGCTGCTTCTCAGATTCTGTTGATATTCCTCCTCCTATCTTCTAAGATACTTTAAATAAAGTAAATCCCCAGACTTCATGGTATTTCACCCTTAAATACTTCAGTACATATCTCTTAAAAAGAACATATTCTTACAAAACCACCATACCATATCATACCTAACAAAATAAACTAATTCATTGTTATCATCTAATACACAGTCCATATTCAAATTTTTAAGTGGTCTTTTTATAATTGGTTTTTTTTTTTTGAATCAGGATCCAAAGAAGGACCACAACTGCATTTGGTTGTTATATTTCTTGAGCTGCTTTTAATCTTGAACAGTTCTTCCCCCACTACTTTTATTTCTATGCCAATGATTTGGACTAGCCTGATGGCTTTCTTATAGTGTCATCAGCTTGTTCTCCTATAATTTAAAGGCTTGATAAGATTAAGGTTCAACATTTTTAGCATGAATACTTCATAGGTAAGGCTGTGTACTTCATATTGCATCATATCCGGAAGCATATAATGTCTGAATTTCCTACTTTTAGTAATGCTAAGATTGATCAGTGGGTTCAGTGATCACAGGCTGATCCCTCCTTTGCAAAGTTGCATTTTTCCCCTTATGATGAGGAAGTATTATAATAATACTTCGGGGATACTGTAGCATCCTGTGAATATCAGTTCCCCATCAACCTTTCATCCATTGATAATCATTGCCCAAATCAGTTATTTCATTAGGGGTTACAAAGTAATGATTTTCTAATTTCACCATTCCTTCTGTATTCATTAGTTGGAATTCTTCTGTATATGATCTTAATGTTGGAATGCCATATCTTTTTTTTTTTAATATAGTTCTTCCTTTGGTAATCTTATCCAGGTTCTTGGCTTTAAATCCCATCTCTATGCTGAGAACTTTCACATTTTTTAAAGTAAATTTTATTTTGGAATAATTTTGTTTTTTAATTTCAGCTGAGGCAGGAAGATCGCTCGAGGCCAAGAAGTTTGACACAACATAGTGAGACCCTGTCTCTACAAAAATAAAAATAAAAAAATTAGCCAGGTGCGGTAGTGCACACCTGCAATCCAGCTACTCAGGAGGCTGAAGCAAAAGGATCACTTGAGCCCAGGAGTTTGGGGTTACAGTGAGCTATGATCATGACACTGCACTTCAGCAGGGGTGACAGAGTGAGACCCTGTCTCTAAAAATTAAAAATGAAATATATGATACATTATTATTAACAGTAGTCACCATGCTGTGCAATAGATCACCAAAACCTATTCCTCTTGTCTAACTGAAACTTTATACCCTTTGGCCAACATGTTTCCTTTCCCCATCCACCCCTTTCCCCCGGGTACCCCCTCTCCCCATTCTACCTACTTTCTTTTTATTAGTTTGACTTTTTTAGATTCCACATATAAGTGAGATTATGGATTATTTGTCTCTCTGTGCCTGGCACATTTCACTTAGCAAAATGTCTTCTGGGTTCATCCATGTTGTCACAAATGACAGAATCTCCTGCTTTTTATTTTTATTTTTAATTTTTAAAAATTTTTTATTTTTTTTTTGCCCTGCAGGGATGCAAAGGAAAAATCTCCTGCTTTTTAAAGGCTGAATAGTACTCCATTGTGTATATATACTACATTTTAAAAATCCATTCATCTGTTGATGGGTAATTCAGTTGTTTCCATATCTTGACTATTGTGAATAATGCTGCAATAAACATGGGAGTGCAGATATCTCTTCGATATACTGATTTCAGTGCCTTTGGAAATATGCCCAGAAGTGAGATTGCTGGATCATATGGTAATTTTATTTTTAGTTTTTTGAGGAACCTCTGTCTGGTTTTCCAAAATGGCTGTACTAATTTATAATACCACCAACAGTATGCAAGGGTTCCCTTTTCTCCACTTCCTTGCCAACACTCGATATCTTTCATCTTTTTTATTTAATAGCCAATCTAACAGGTGTGAGGTGATATCTCATTGTGGTTTTAATTTGCATTTCTCTGATTGTTACTGTACTCATCCCTGAGGCCAAATCAATGAGAATGATGAGGACAAGTGGTTTGAGGAAAAGGAAAGAGAAGTTTATTAATTTGCCAGCAAATGAGAAGGGCAGCAGACTAGTGTCTCAAATGACTGCCATCCTGCCTTTAAGCAGAAATACAAGGCTTTTTAAAGGGGTGTTTTGAGAGGTTGGGTTTGGGTCTATGTGACCAATGTCACAGGTCGTGGCCTTGGGCTATTGTTTAACTGTAGTTGGTGGTTTTTGTGGACCTTATCTCCCGTGAAGAGGATCTCATGAACTTTGTCCATACAATTCTGTTGAGCCATCTCCTGTGGTTAAAGATACTAGAAAACAAACAGTAAAGAACATTTTCCTGCCCCTTTGATTACTGGCCTTGAGGAAGGAATGCAGGTTTTAATTCCCAAAAAGGGTGGGGGTTTTAGAGAGACAACTCTTAAAATATTTTGCCTTTTTTCAGACCTTTACATGATGATTATCACATTTTTTGTCTTTAGTCCTGACCTCTTCTGAACTCCAGACTCCTGTATATCTCTATTTGATAATAGACATATCAAACTTTGTTTTTTCTGAGACAGGGTCTTGCTCTATTGCCCAGGCTAGAGTGCAGTGGCATCATCGTAGCTCACTGCAACCTCAAACTCTTGGGCTTAAGTGATCCTCCTGCCTCAGCCTCCCGAGTAGCTGGGACTACAGGTGCACGCTGCTATGCCCTGCTAATTTTTCTATTTTTTGTAGAGGCGGGGTCTCGTTCTTGCTCAGGCTGGTCTGGAACTCCTGGTCTCAAGTGATCCTCCCACTTCAGCCTCCCAAAGTGCTAGGATTACAGGTGTGAGCCACCGTGCCTAGCCCTGACATATCAAACTTAACATATCTAAAACCAAAGGGGGAAAACCACATGTTCATCTTAATAGGTGCAGAAAAAGAATTTGACAAAATCCGGCACCCTTTCATGATAAAAACACTCAACAAATTAGGAATAGAAGGTAACTTCCTTAACCTGACCAAGGGCATCTACAAAAAACCCATAGCTTGCATCATACTTAATGGTGAAAGACTAAAAAGCTTTCCCCCCTTATATTAGGAATAAAACAAGGATATTTGCCTGCTCTTGCCACTTCTATTCACATTATATTCAACATTATAGTAGAGGTTCTAGCCAGAGTAATTAGGAAAGAAAAAGAAAGGCATGCAGATTGGAAAGGAAGAAGTAAAACTATCTGTATTTGTAGGTGACATGATCTTTATTCCCTCCAATTTTTTATTGTGTTAAAATACACATAACATAAAATTTACCATCTTAACGATTTTGAAGTGTACATTTCACTGGCATTAAATACATTCATGATGCTGTGAGTCCATTACCACCATCCATCTCCATAACTCTTTTTATCTTGTAAAACTGACTCTATAACCATTACACATAACTCCCCATTTCCCCTTCCCCCAACCCCTGGTGACCACCATTCTTCTGTCTGTCTCTATGAATTTGACTACTCTAGGTACCCCATAAGTGGAATCATACAGTATTTGTCTTTTTGTGATTGGCTTATTATACTTTGCATAATGTGCTCCAGGTTCATCCAGCGGTAACATGTGACAGGATTTCCTTCCTTTTTAAGCTGAGTAATATTCCATTGTATGTATATACCATATATTTTTTTTCCATTGAGGCATTTTATTTGTAAGTATATATTACATCCCTAGAAAAAGAATCCCAGGGTTTTCCTTCCTGTGTGTTTTTGTCTTGCTTCTTCATGGTCCATGGTGCCAGCTGAGGTTGTTAGTACAATGAAACCAAACTGGTGAGATGGGAGCAGATTATTCTGCCGTTTTTCTAGATCTTTGAGTTCACATCAAATCTGGGGCTGATCACTCCACACGTGTTTAACCTGCCTGTGAGGTTCACAACAATTTTCCCAGCTCTGTGATCAAAAATGATTTCAAACTCGCCAGCGTAACCATGCTTCATCATCACAGTGAAGGAGCTCAGGAAATTTCACCCCAAAATATGACTCCTTGGTATAAAGAGTATTTTGCATGAAAGGCCCTTAGAGATCAACAGGCATTGGAAGGGGCTTTCCCTCTATCTGCATAAAACTGGATGGACCCATCAAAAAGAACAAGTGCTTCCCCTCCCTGTTATCTCAATATATTGCGGGAAAGAAGATGAAGAATGCAGTCAGACCTGGCCCAAATCGTTTTAAATGTTATACCCATCTCTCAGGTTAATTTACAAGTCAATCTGTTTCCTTGCATCCATTCATTCTCCCGAGTATCTATTCATCCTTCCTAGCAACCATTTATTGCCCCTAAATGGAATTACCTATATTCCTCATCTCCCCCTCCCATCTTAAATGAGGGTATACAAATTCCTGGACCCCATTGGGGTATTGGGTAATCACTCTATGATTCTTCCCCACACGCAAATAAATAAACCTCTTTCTCTTCTTAATCTACCTTACTGCGAGTTGATCTTTCAGCGAGCCTTCTGGGGTGAAGGGAACTTTGCCCCCACAACAGTTAGAAACCCGCTGATGACTTTGGAGCATGGCCTAAGAAATATAAGACATAAGGAAAAATGTATAAAACATGTACATTCAATTTAATGGTAAGCCTGGGTTCTTAGGGTAGGAGTCTACACAAGATTTGGTTTGGGATTTAACACTGTTTACCTACGTACTCTATTTCACCTATAAGAGCAATCACTTAAAACAGTATAAGTCTTTCTGTAGTTTTTATTATCTGTGTCATTGGCTTTGGATTCCTCAAACGAGAACTATCTGGACCGAACTGTGTGGCCTAAAAGAGAACCAAGGCTCTTACTGCTCTTTCAGGTTCTTTATACCCTGTCATAAAGAGAATACAAGCAGACAAGGAAGAGCAAGACCTGCTTCAAAGTGAGTTAAAGCAGGCAGGGTTCTAGAACCCCTCCTTTGTAATTTAGACCTGAAAATTTTAGTGCTTTTTTGGTTGAACTTGGCAAATACCCTTCTGCCAGAATAAACAGGAGGATAGCATCCTCCTACATGCTAACAACATGCCCTCAAAAAGCAGCTGAACCTGCTGGCTAATTACTCCGGAAAAAACAGCCCAATGGTAATGATGCCAAAACCAAAATTATCTTTTTTTCTGGCATAGCAGATGTGCTTTGGCATCCAGAGGGATCATACCAGCCAATGTTCCTCACCAGGAAGGAGGTTTCATTATTTAGGGGAGCATTTCATGGCTAACTTTCTGATTGGCTCTTTGGGATAAAGTCTAACTAAAAATGAAAAATTCTCCAGGGACAATATTAAGTTCTTTTATAGTAGGTATAGACCTTTAGTACCTCCAGCCCCTTAATCTTCCAGCCCAAGTTATCTGGTTACCTACTGCCAGAAACAAAAGGACAAATATTGTATGATTCTACCTGTAATTAATATCTAGAATAGGAAAAGACATAGAGACAAAAAGTAGATTAGAGGTCACCAGGGACTGGAGAGAGGGGGAAATGGGGAGTTACTGCTTAATGAGTACAGAGTTTCTGTTTGGTATAACGAGAAAGATAGTGATGATGGTTGCACACTGTGAATGTAATCAATGCCATTGTGTACTTAAAGTGGTTAAAATGGGCCTGGAGTGTGGTGGCTCATGCGGTTTGGGAGACTGAGGCAGGTGGGAGGATTGCTTGAGGCCAGGAGTTTGAGACCAGCCTGGGCAACACAGGGAAGCTCGGAAGTCCTGTCTCTACAAAAATTTAAAAAATTACCTGGGTGAGCATGCCTGTAGTCCTAGCTACTCAGGAGGCTGAGGCAGGAGGATCATTTGAGGCCAGGAGTTTGGGGTTACAGTGAACTATGATGAGGCCACAGCACTCCAGCCTGGGTGACAGAGTGAGACCCTGTGTCAAAAAACAATGGTTAAAATGGCAAACTTTATGTTATATGTATTTTACCACAATTTTTAAAAACCCCAGAAATTTATTCTCTCACAGTTATGGAAACTGGAAGTCCAAAATCACAGTGTCAGTAGGGTTGGTTTCTTTTTGGAGGTTGTGAGAAAGGATCCGTTCCATGTCTCTCCTAGCTTCAGGTGGTACTGGCAATCTTAGGAGCTTTTTGGCTTGTAGATGCATCACTCCATTTTCCGCCTCCATCTTCGTATGGCATTGTCCTGTCTTAGTCTCTGTGTCCCAATTTACCTCTTATAAGTACACCAGTCATTGGATTAGGGCCAACCCTAATCAGTATGACCTCATCTTAACTTGATTACATCTGCAAAGTCCCTGTTTTCAAATAAAGTCACATTCACAGGTTCCAGGTTGACATGAAATTTTGGGGGATTCTGTTCAACCTAGCACAAAGTATTGCCATGGATAAAATCTCCTGGGGAAAGTACTTAGAGTCAGATAGGGCATCATCAACAAAAAGATCCTTGGAAATACCAACATTTATATAGGGACAGGCAGAGGGAGAGGAATTCAAGATGCAGACTAAGAAGGAATGGTTAGAGAGGTAGGAAGAAATCTAGGAGAGAGTGGTGTATGCCACTGAGCCCAAGGGGGAGGGGAAACTTCAAAACGGAGGTAGTGGTCAGTGGTTTTAAACATAGTAGAAAGGTCAAGATGAAGATCAAGAAGTGGCCATTGGATTTGGCAATATGGAGGTTGTTGGTGCCCTAGGTGAGAATAGTTGCATTAGAGTGCTGGGTAAGAAGCCAAGCTGCAGTGTGTTGAGTTATGAATCCTAGTTTTGTATGCCTTCAAATTGAGAGGAAGCAGTCTATGGGCAAAGCAGTCTTTTCAGTCTGTCTGTCTGTCTCTCTCTCTCTCTCTCTCTCTCTCTTTCTCTTTCTTTCTCTGACCCACTGCCTAGATTCTATTATTAACATTTTACTACTTGCTTTATCATGAATCTTTTCATCTATTCTTATCACATATGTATTTCATCAGTCCATCTTATTTTTTTTGGATGCATTTCGAAGTAAATTGCAGACATCAGGATACTTCTCCCCTAAACACTTCAGCATACAAACCATTAACTAGATTTCAATATTTGTTTAGTTTTTTTCTTTTAAAGTAAAATTTGCATACAAAGAAACACACAAATCTTAAGTGTACCTCTGGTGAATTTTGACAAATGCATACACTTGTGTAACCCAAGCCCCTATCAAGGTATAGGACACTATTATCACTCTAGAGAGTTCCCTCATGCCACTTCCCAGGCAATCCCCACCTCTGCCTTCCACCTCCAGAGGCAACCACTGCTCTGATATTTTCCACCATAGATTAGTTTTGCCTGTTTCAGAACTCCAGATAGGTGAAATCACACTGCTTCTACTCTTTTATGCCTGGCTTCTTTTGCTCAGCATAATGTTTTTGAGATTCATACACATATGAATTCATGCATATATTCATGCATGTAGTAGTTCTTTTCTATTATTGAGTCCATTGTTTGAACATACCACAGATTGTTAATCCAAGCTGGACACTTTGGTCATTTCCAGTTTTTGGCTATTACGAATAAAGCAGCATAGGTTTTTTTGACTCTTAAATGTCTGTCTTACAAATGGGACTAAGCAGGGAAAAGCTAATTGTTAAACAATCAGTAATACTGTTTGACCAAAATGTGAACCATGTTGTCCTCTGACTTATCTCAGAAATTGCTGTTACTTAATAGCATTAAGTTTGTATTTGTAAGTGATTATAAAATGTTTCCCACCTTGATTAAAGTGACCATCCTGAAAGTGAGACCAAAAGGAAGCAATCCTCCCAGGCTAGTTCTGTCATGGATCTGTTTCCAATACCAACATTCAGATCACATGCAATTTTTATGTCAGCCACATGTTTTATTTTGATTTTGATTGAGAATCAAAAGACATCAGTTATCCACATGCACCTTGACAAGGGGACTGGACATTGAGATACGTCAGGGAGCTGATAATCAGGGAGCTGGATCAGGATAGGGAAACTGAGTTCTGGTAAAAAGCACAGCAATAGCTCCAACTCACATGCATTGAGATTAGCAGGACCAGGCCCCTCCACCCCTATAGAGACCCAGTGCCTGGTGGCCAGGTTAGAAAAGAAAGAGCAACTTCCAGTTGCTTTGCATGTGAAGCAAATAAAGTTTTATTGGGTCAGGATCTTTGCATTTAGTTCCCTATCCCTTCACATTCTAGAAGACCATTGTAGGGAATGTTCCAAAGCACCCTCCAGATCAAGGAAAATTAAGTGTTTGTCTCACGCAACTTAAGCTTGCTTGCGTTTTCCAGCTGCTGATTTGCAAACATTGCATGTTTAGCTGGGCTTAGCTCTCTTGGGGCATAGGTATAGTATAGCTTGTTGGTTTCTCCAGGTAGAAAAACTTTTCAGCATGTAAGCCTGGTGGTCCATCTGGGGAGAGGAAATTTTTCTTGAGGTATCAGCTGGCTCCAAAGGGTGGTGGATGGGATGGGATTGTTGACAGGTTCAGGAAGATGTTTGCATCCAGGGAAACAGAAAGAGCTTTGATGATTTTAAATGGCCACTTCGGCAGGGCTTCTTATGGCAAAGAGCTTTAGGTGGGGTTAGGACCCAAGGAGTTAGCAACTGGGCAATTCTGCCGATGAAAGGGTAGTTTTGTGGGTGACAGGACTTATAGCCTGAGTTTAATGGTCGTGTCCCTTTCCTCCAGGAGTTGTTTGTCTTGAACTCCTGGCCTCAAGCAATCCTCCTGCCTCGGCCTCCCAAAGTGCTAGGATTGTAAGTGTGAGTCACTGCACCTGGCCAGGAGTTGTTTGTGTATAATCTTTTTATATGTCCTTTAAAACAATCCTTAAAGGGAACCATGCTCTAGGCATGTAATTTTGGGTACAATCATTAAAACATATAAAGACTCTTGTTTTTATTATCCCTTGCTATGGAATTAAAAACTGACATTTCCCCCCTATACTCTAACACTGTTTTTCTCCTTGTTCTCCTGCTTGAGAGATGTGGTTCTTTGTCCTGAACTGGTTATTCCTCCCTTGTCCTCTTGGCTCCCAAGCAGGCCTGGCTTCTCTACAGCCATGTTCAAGGAGAATAGGGGAGCAATTTTGGAAAAAATATTTGAGCCCATGAAGTGTTAGCTAAGTTCTCCAGATCATTAGGGATCCTATGTGCTATAGATGGATACATGATTACATTAGTAATAAAAAGGACATGTTTTCCTTCCAAGTCCTGGAAAATGGAAGTGATTAGAGGTTAAGTGGCAAAATTGAACTATATTACAAAAAGCATTCTAGTCTTGCGAATAATCAGATATCCAGAACAGTGCTATAAAAAGCAGATTTTATTTTCCCCCCCGATCTCCATTATAGGGAAAGAATACCATCTTAAGTCCAGCTTCATCTGTGGAGATTGAGTGGAGGGGAAGGGCTGAGATGCGGTATTAGAGCTGTTCACTAGGGTGGACCAGGCATTGGGAAGGCAGCTTGGCTGACAGCAACGGTTTAACCTAGTCAGAAAGTGGTGGTGTCCAAGGAATACTGTAAACTCTGGTTGTGATTCTGACAGAGGTTGGCAAATGGGGGTTCCAGAGGGTGGGTAGAGCCCCGCAATAGGAACCTTAGGTTGGTGGTAAGAAGTTTGGGCAGACAGCTGCCATTTAAAAGGTGTGATTAGTGGGGACTCTGGCCCAGAGCTAGGGTTCAGGGGCAGCACTTTGGTCTCTGGTGGGGAGGAGGACTGGCTAGAGTTAGACAGAACTCCAGTCTTCATGGGGGTTCAAGATACTGAGAAGGTTACCAGTTCAGGAACTTGGAAATAGTCTAACAGTAAAAAATGACATATTTTCTCCTACAAGCTCTGAAACATAGACCAAGACAGAAGACCAGTTATCCAGGTGAAGCACCCTGGGTGGTGGGAAGGGGGTTCAGAGTCAGGCACTGAGGTGGAGGAGTCCAGTGGTCACCACGATGGCCTCATATCTGAGGTCAGAGTAAAAGGGAATGTAACTTAATTCTAAAGCCCACCAGAGTTGGGGGTGGGGGGCGCAGCTGACCTGCCAGCGTAGGAATAGCAGAGTTTTGGAGCCAGCAGGCTCTGTATTCTTCCTTTTCTTCATCTATCATTCATGTGATTTTTACTGAGTATCTGATCCCTATCCCTATTTTCAAGGAGCTCACAGTTAGATACATAAGCAGGCAGATACACAAACAGATGATTTTTTCTTTTTCAATAAACTTTTTATTTTAGAATAGTTTTAGATTTACAGAAAAATTGCAAAGATAGTACAGAGTTCCCATATACCTTGCATTCAGTTTCCCCTATTGTAGTGAACATCTTGCATTAATATGGAATATTTTTCAAAAATTTTAAATTAAAAGCATGAGTTAACAGATAAAGCAGTGTCTTATTTGTGTATTTTTTTTTTTTTAAGATAGAGACAGGGTCTCACTCTTGCTCAGGCTGGTCTCGAACTCCTGAGTTCAAGCAATCCTCCCATCTCGGCCTCCCAGAGTGCTAGGATCACAGGCGTGAGCCACTGCACCCAGCCATTATTCATATATATTTTGAATGACCTAGTAAGTTTTGATTGGAATTATTTTTATTCAGTAGCTTTAATTTAAAAAATTTTCAAAACCACCTCTCTACAACTATACTTTATTTATGGAAATAAATTATATAAAATGTAAATATTATCAACATTTAAAACCTACCATATTTCTGTTCTACTGGCTTGTTCAGCAAAATTCTGATCTACATTTTAGTCTTTCATTGAAAGTTCAAGGTTCTTTGTACCTAGTTATAGTGCTCACAAATTTGCATGTTCATATATTCATTCAACAAATCCTTATTGATTGTCCACTATGTCACAGTCACTATTTCTAGATGCTAGAAACAATATTCTGCCTTTTTTTTTTTTTTTTTTTTTAGAGACAGGGTCTCACTCTTGCTCAGGCTGGTCTCGAACTCCTGAGCTCAAGTGATCCTCCTTGCCTCGGCCTCCCAGCGTGCTAGGATTACAGGCGTGAGCCACCGCGCCCGGCCTAGAAACAATATTGAGCAAAACCAGCAATGGTCCCTGCCCTTACAGAACTTTCAGTTTAATGGAAGAGTAAGCAATAATCAAATAATTATATTCTTTCCCCAGTGAATTGTTTTGGCATCCTTGTTGAAATCAGTTGACCAGGAATCACTGAAGAACTTTGAGTAGAGGTGTGATATGATCTCTTTTCTGCTTTAAGATAGTATTTCTGGCTGCTATGTATTGGATGTGGCAAGAGTTGATGTAGGGAGACCAGTGAGTAGGAAGTTGCAGTTATCCAGGCCAGAGATGATGGTGGGTTGGGCCACATTAGTGGTAGTAGAGATGGAGAGAAAGTGGTTATACCTGGGAAATAAAGTCAGTAGGACTTGGGACTGCCTGGGCTGGGGGTGTGGGTGCATGCAAAGAGGGGAAAGGTCAAGGATGATTCATATTTGGGTTGGGGTTAAGGATAATCTTCAGAGTGGTTGGCTAAGTGGATGGTAGTGTCATTTACTACCACACAAATGGAGAAGCATGTTTTTAGAGGGGAACTAATGAGTTTAATTTGGGATGAATTGAATTTGAGGTGCCTGCGAGAATTTCAAGTGGAGATGTCCAGAAGGCAGTTGGAATATGGGTCTAAACTAGAGCTTGGGGGCAAGCTCTGGGTTAGAGAGAGTGGTTTGGGAGTCATGAGCTCATAGGTAGGAGTGGAAGCTCTGGGAAAGCCTAAGGAGAAAGTATAAGGAGTGAGAAGACGCCCCAGGACTGAGTCCTCTGGGAGGAAGAATAGGAGCCCAAGAAGAAATGGCCAGAAGAAGGAGGAAAACCAAGAGGAATCTATAGGAATCTGGTAGAAGGTGGGAATTTTAAGAGGGAAGTGATGAATAGTGTCAACTGTATGATAGAGTTCCAGTAAAATAAGGCCTGAGAAGCACCCATGTTTCTATGCCCCGACACATAGAGGTTGGTTGGTTGGTTTTACAAAAAATATCATTTCATACTTATGGGTGGCAATTTTTTTTTTAATACAGTGAAACCAATAACCTCTACACATTCATTTTTTTTTTTTTTGAGACAGGGTCTCGCTTTGTTGCCCTGGCTAGAGTGCAGTAGCATCACAGTAGCTCACTACAACCCCAAACTCCTGGGCTCAAGTGATCCTCTTGCCTCAACCTCCTCAGTAGCTAGGACTACAGACCACACACCTGTAGTCCTAGCTACTCGGGAGGCAAATTTTTTGTTTTCTGTAGAGACAGGGTCTAACTATGTTGCTCAGGCTGGTCTCAAACTCCTGGCCTCAAGCGATCTTCCCACTTCGGCCTCCCAAAGTGCTGGGATTACAGGTGTGAGCCACCGCGTCCAGCCTGCACGTTCATTTTCCACAGCTAGTGCCTGCAGGTATTGCTGGCAGTGTCTGGTAGATATTTGTTTGTCTTAAGTGACACCAGCTTTCACTGGCATCTTCTGTGCTAATCTTTCCCATCCTGAATTAAGGATATTAAGAGTACAACTGCAGGGGCTGGTTCTCCTCTGCAAGGAGAACTAGCCTCTAAAAAATTTAAAAAAAATTAATTAATTAACCTATAAAAAAACAAAGGAAAAAAAAGTGCAACTGCAGTTTGGATTCCAGAACAGACTCTAAAGCGTTCTGAGACTGAATGTTCAATGTTTCCTTTCTTCTTTTTTTTTTTTTTAAACCTTTTTTATAGATATGTGAAAGAGGCCAAAGAAGCAACTAAGAATGGAGATCTGGAAGGAGCATTTAAACTTTTCAATTTGGCAAAGGACATTTTTCCTAATGAAAAGGTGATGAGCAGAATCCAAAAAATACAGGAAGCCTTGGAGGAGTTGGCAGAACATGGAGATGATGAGTTTACAGATGTGTGCAACTCTGGCCTGCTGCTTTATCGAGAACTGCACGACCAACTCTTTGAGCACCAGAAGGATGGTATAGCTTTCCTCTATAACCTATATAGGGATGGAAGAAAAGGTGGTATCTTGGCAGATGATATGGGATTAGGGAAGACTGTTCAAATCATTGCTTTCCTTTCTGGTATGTTTGATGCTTCACTTGTGAATCATGTGCTGCTGATCATGCCAACCAATCTTATTAACACATGGGTAAAAGAATTTGTCAAGTGGACTCCAGGAATGAGAGTCAAAACCTTTCATGGTCCTAGCAAGGATGAACGTACCAGAAACCTCAATCGGATTCAGCAAAGGAATGGTGTCGTTATCACTACATACCAGATGTTAATCAATAATTGGCAGCAACTTTCAAGCTTTAATGGCCAAGAGTTTGTGTGGGACTATGTCATCCTTGATGAAGCACATAAAATAAAAACCTCATCTACTAAGTCAGCAATATGTGCTCGTGCTATCCCTGCAAGTAATCGTCTCCTCCTCACAGGAACTCCAATCCAGAATAATTTACAAGAACTATGGTCCCTATTTGATTTTGCTTGTCAAGGGTCCCTGCTAGGAACATTAAAAACTTTTAAAATGGAGTATGAAAATCCTATTACTAGAGCAAGAGAGAAGGATGCCACCCCAGGGGAAAAAGCCTTGGGATTTAAAATATCTGAAAACTTAACGGCAATCATAAAACCATATTTTCTCAGGAGAACTAAAGAAGAAGTACGAAAGAAAAAGTCAAGCAACACAGAGGTCAGACTTAGTGAAAAGAATCCAGATGTTGATGCCACTTGTGAAATGCCTTCCCTTTCCAGGAAAAATGATTTCATAATTTGGATACGTCTTGTACCTTTACAAGAAGAAATATACAGGAAATTTGTGTCTTTAGATCATATCAAGGAGTTGTTAACAGAGACACGCTCACCGTTAGCTGAGTTAGGTGTCCTAAAGAAGCTGTGTGATCACCCCAGGCTGCTATCTGCACGGGCTTGTCATTTGCTGAATCTAGGGACTGTCAAATTCTCTGCTCAAGATGGAAATGAGGGGGAAGACTCCCCAGACATGGATCATATCGATCAAATAACTGATAATACACTGATGGAAGAATCTGGAAAAATGATATTCCTAATGGATTTGCTTAAGAGATTGCAAGATGAAGGGCATCAAACTCTGGTGTTTTCCCAATCAAGGCAAATTCTAAACATCATTGAACGCCTCTTAAAGAATAGGCACTTTAAGACATTGCGAATCGATGGAACAATTACTCATCTCTTGGAACGAGAAAAGAGAATTAACTTATTCCAGCAAAATAAAGATTACTCTGTTTTCCTGCTTACCACTCAAGTAGGTGGTGTTGGTTTAACATTAACTGCAGCAACTAGAGTGGTCATTTTTGACCCTAGCTGGAATCCTGCAACTGATGCTCAAGCTGTGGATAGAGTTTACCGAATTGGACAAAAAGAAAATGTTGTGGTTTATAGGCTAATCACTTGTGGGACTGTAGAGGAAAAAATATATAGAAGACAGGTGTTCAAGGACTCATTAATAAGACAAACTACTGGTGAAAAGAAGAACCCTTTCCGATATTTTAGTAAACAAGAATTAAGAGAGCTCTTTACAATCGAGGATTTTCAGGTCTCTGTAACCCAGCTGCAGCTTCATTCTCTGCATGCTGCTCAGAGGAGATCTGATAAGAAACTAGATGAACATATTGCCTACCTGCACTCTTTGGGGATAGCTGGAATCTCAGACCATGATTTGATGTACACATGTGATCTCTCTGTTAACGAAGAGCTTGATGTGATAGAAGGCTCTCACTATATTCAACAAAGGGTTCAGAAAGCTCAATTTCTTGTTGAATTAGAGTCTCAAAATACAGAGCTCATGATGGAACAACAAAGAACTAGAAATGAGGCGGCCTGGCTAAGAGAACCTGTGTTCCCTTCTCAAACAAAGAAAAAATGCCCTAAATTGAATAATCCACAGCCTCAGCCTTCACCTCTTATAATTACACATCATACCCAGGAAGAAGATATCAGTTCCCAAATGGCAAATGTAATCATTGATGATCTGCCAGAAGAGGGTGAGAAAGAAGATCTCTCCAGTATCAAGACAAACATTACCATCCTGCAAGATGGTAGGCACCCATGTGAAAGTGCATTTGATGCTGATTCTATAGCTACTTTACCCAAGGGGTTTGGAAGTTTAGAAGAAACTTGGAATGACTCTTTATTGGGAATGACAAGAAGCCTTGCAACTGAAAAGGAAGCTCTACAAAAAGAGGCATTACAAGAGGGGCCTAAACAGGAGGCACTGCAAGAGAACCCTCTGGGAAGTTTTAATTATTTACTTAGCAAATCAATCAAAGCTGATCTCAAGCCAAATCTAGAACAACTAAAGGATGATGAGATTTTACATCACTGCAACCCTTGGCCCATTAATCCCATAACAAATGAAAATCAAAATACAGAATCAAATGTATCCGTTATTGAAATAGCTGATGACTTGTCAGTATCCCACAGTGCACTGCAGGATGCTCAAGCAAATGAGGCCAAATTGGAAGAGGAACCTTCTGCATCTTCACCACAGTATGCATGTGATTTCAATCTTTTCTTGGAAGACTCTGCAGACAACAGACAAAATCCTTCCAGTCAGTCTTTAGAGCATGTGCAGAAAGAAAACAGCTTGTGTGGCTCTGCAGCTAATTCCAGAGCAGAGTTTGTGCATAGCAAAGCATGTCTCAGTTGGGATTTTTCTGAGAAAGACGATGAACCAGAAGAAGTAGTAGTTAATGTGAAAATCAGAAGTAAAGCTAGAAGGATCATTTCAGATGGTGAAGATGAAGATGACTCTTTTAAAGGTACCTCAAGCACAAGTTCCTTCAACACATCTCCCTTTCAGTTCTCATCTGTGAAACAGTTTGATGCTTCAACTCCCAAAAATGACATCAGTCCACCTGGAAGGTTCTTTTCCCCTAAAATATCCAATAGTATAAACAAGTCTATAAACTCTAGAAGATCTCTGGCTTCCAGGAGATCTCTTATTAATATGGTTTTAGACCATGTGGAGGATATGGAGGAAATACTTGACAACAGCAGTGAAGCAAAGAGTGTTAAAGATTATCCAGAAGAAGGGGAAGAGGAAAGCAATGGGGAAGAGTGTACAGAAGACGATCCTTCCGGAGAAACACCGTCTTCAGAAAACAAGTCTAGCTGGTTAACTATGTCTAAGCCTAGTGCTTTATTTCAGGAAACCTCTCCTGGTGAGCCTGAGTCTCTGTCTGGTGATTCTCTGCAGGATAAGGCAGTGGAGGCTGCGAATGACTATGAGACTCTTGTAATGCGTGGAAAAGAACTGAAAGAGTGTGGGAAAATACAGGAGGCCCTAAACTGCTTAGTTAAAGCACTTGACATAAAAAGTGCAGATCCTGAAGTCATGCTCATGACTTTAAGTTTGTATAAGCAACTTAATAACACTTAAGAATGTAACCTATTTATGGTATTTTTAAGTGAAACTGAGTGAATTAATTTTTGCTTCCATAATTGGATTCTTTGGGAGCATGAAGTATTCAGGCTTAAGGTGAGAAAGATCTCAAAAAGCAACTTCTGCCTTTACCCCCTGGCTCCTGTCTGCCTGCCCCCCTACATATATTCTGGTATTCTGAGTAGTAGCTTAATATTTCTTCACTTGAATATTCTTACATTTTTCTTTTAGGCATATTCTGTGAGCTTAACTATGTTATTTCTAGAGAAGCTTTTGTAAAATTACTCTGGCTTTCTTAATTTTACTCTTAAAGTGATCACCTTTGTATATCACAGTTCAGATAAGAAAATTAAAGTTACTTTTCTCAAGTGTTTTCTGTTCACTTTCTTTCACTGAGATGATGTCAACCACAAGGGGGTTTTGGCCGAGGTCAAGATGCTGGTTGCACAAAGATCCAATCACTGAGACAACTCGAGGATTGCCAAGGAAGAAAGGAATTTTTAAAACGAAAGACATCTTGTGGGGAGAAGCTGAGATCATGGGCTTTTAAGGGAGGGGCCAGGTGCTTTGGGGCAGGTCGTGGCATAACTAACAAGGGGCTACGGGCATTGGGCAGGTTGTGGGAGATGGTGAATCTTGGCATCGGGAAATCTGCCCAGGGGCCTTCCAAATCTCAGCAGAAAATCCACCATTTCTGGGAAACAACTCAAAAGGCCAAGTAGTTAAGGGAGGGGTTTATAAAAAAACATATAGGGGTCATTGAAATTTGTTCCTTGAGCCGGTTACAATGATACTGGCAAATGCATATGGAAACTCCTTAGTTCAGGCAGGAACTTGTCATTAGTATTTCCAAATCTAACAACACACACTTATTAATATGCTATTATTTTAGGCTCTCAGTTTAATACAGGTTGAGCACCCCTAATCTGAAAATCCAAAATCTGAAACTTTTTGAATGCTGATATGACGTCACAAGTAGGAAATTCCATGCCTGATGTCATGTGATGGGTTGCAGTCAAAACGCAGGTGCACAGCACACAGTTTATTAGTGTCCCCAAGGGAAAAAAAGACCCACCCAGCCCCCTTCAGCTGGGATATATCCTTTCTGCACACTCCTGGATTCTCCTACACAAGCCTGCCCACAATAAAATGGTTCAATATACACAAACTTTGTTTCATGTACAAAATTATTTAAAATATTGTATAAAATTGCCTTCAGGCTGTGTGCATAAGGTGTATATGAAACAAATGAATTTTGTGTTTAGACTTGGGTCCCATCCCCAAAATATCTCATTATGTATATGCAAATATTCCAAAATCCAAAACACTTCTGGTCCCATACATTTTGGATAAGCCATATTCAACTTGTACAGCAGAAAGCTGGGATAAGGTACCTAGTGCTAGGATTCTTCATCACTGGTAGCCTGCCCTAGAGTCACTTTGCTGACCAGTTAGCCATTCTTCACTCATCATCAACTGTGTTCTCCTTTTCTTCAAACCAGGTATCTTGTCTGTTCTGACATGTTATCTTTGGATTGTAGACTGAAAAGGAGTTTGGTTCCCGCTCAGAAACATCAAGTGCACTGTCACCAGAGAAGGGGAACTATCATTTATTAAGAAGTACCTACTATGTATTGAGTATTCTATATAGGTTTTTCATATAATCCTTTGAGGTAGAGGGAGGGTAGCATTTCCATTTTCCATTTGAGGAAACAAAGGTTCAGTGAGGCTGTGACCTGCCCATGGTGACACAGTTATGGGTGAAACAGATTTTTAACCTTGTATTACCTATAAATGAAAAGCCACTATAATACACTGGGCTGTTTTTACTCACAACACAACACTTCTGACACCAAATATGGAGGTTTTCCTCACCAAGCAATTCTCCACTTTTCTGCAGACATTAACTTGGTGTCCTACAATTCAATTCCAGTTCATTTCTGATGATACTACCTAGAGTTAGCATCAGACTCCAATGATTTAAGGGCTCAGTCCCACAAGAATGCCTTCACTTCAGATGTCAGTTTTAAGTATTCAGTCCCTATGTTGCACACTTCTATCTAACTTGGCTACAAATCAGGGGTTCCCACGATTCACCCCTGCAGCCTCCCCTCCTCCCCCCGCCAAAAGTTTGATAATTTGCTAGAATAGCTCACAGAACTCAGGAAAAGTTTACTTACTATTTACTATTACCAGTTTATTATAAAGAACACAACTCAGGAACAGCCAAAGGGAAGAGGTGCATAGGGCAAGGTATGGGGGTGGTACATAGAACTTCCCAACACCTTGATGTGTTAAACAATCAGAGGCTCTCCAAACTCCATTGCCTAGGGGTTTTTGAGATGATCTCATTAAGGAGGCATGATTAAGTAATTGGCCTTTGGTGATTAACTCCATCTCCAGCCCCCATCCAGAAGCTACCTAGGGACCTCAGGCTGACAGCTATGTCATTAGCATACAAAGGACACTCATCACTCCAGAGATTCCAAGGGTTTTAGGAGCTATATGCCAGGAACCAGAGACAAAGACAAATATTTTTTATTATATCATACCCATATAAGTTACTTGTAAATTATATGTATATACACATTACTATTCTCATGTATATTACAAAATACTACAGAAGTTTGAGATAAGCTGAAATTTGAATAGGTTATTGATGGCACAAAATTTTGCTCTTACTAAAAGCAATTATTACTAACATTTTAGGGTAATGTGATTGAACATATATCTATTTTTGAAATATTAGTGTAACTTTGTGTTTCAGCAATTACAGCCTGCATCTAAGTCCAGCTCACCATTTCCCTATGTGGTTTCCCACTGTGATGTACGCAAAGGGAGTGGCTGCGCCCTACATCTGTGTTTTTCAGTCCCTTCCACCAAACATACAAACGTTTGTGGAAATTCAGCTAATAAATTCCTTTCTTCCCTGATGTAAAGAACAAAAAACTCACACATGGTTTATTTGCCTGCCAGGAGGCTTTAGGGGCCTATATCCATTTGATCTGAACAGTGAAGCTTAACTCCTTGGTGTATTTCTCACTGAACAAACAAAATGCTCTTTCTGTTCAAGTGTGTGCTATGACAATTTTTGTTTGGGGAAAAAAATTCATGCACATGGTAAAATATTCAAACAGTATCCAAGGCAGGGATTTTTAACCTGGGGTTCGTGGATAGAATTCAGGTGTCTGAGTTTGGATGGGAAAAAGGTTACATCTTTCCTCCCACTACCCCGTAATTGGAATTTAACATTTTTTTCCATTATGAATGTAGGCAATAAACTGCAGAAGTATTAGCAGTACCTGTGACTCTCACCAATAGAAATCCATCGATTTCATGGTTATTGAAGATATCTCAAAATACGATTGATATTCATTACTACAAAATCACATTGGTTTTTACATCTGCCACTAGGTATTACTTAATATATTAATAAAGACGCACACACACATATTACAATATAAAAACTTAAACTTTTGACTGCTTTGTATTATTTTATTTTACGCATTTAAAATCAACATTTTGAGAAAGAATCCATAGGCTTGGACAAACTACCAAAGGGCTCCAAGACACAAAAAAGGTTAAGACCCCTGATCTAAGGGTATGAGGTAAAATGTCTCTTACCCGCCTGCCCCCTAGTTGTGAATTGCCATTCCCAGAAATAGCCTGGGTATGTACAAGCACAAGTACATGCATGTATATATTTATGTTTCTACCAAAATTACAGTGTACTGTGTATACTGTTCTGTACCATACTTTTAAATTTTAACACAGCTGCATGATATTCTATTGAATGGATGTGCCATAATTTATCATCTTCTATTGATGGACATTCAGTTTATTTCCAAATAATGCTATAATGACAATCCTCGTACCTTTGATATACCTGATTATATCTGTAAGATAAATTCCTAGAAATAGAGTTGCTGGGTCAAAGGGTATATTTATAAATTTAATATGTATTGCCAAATTGTTCTCCATAGAGGTTATAATTTACATTCCCACCTTAATGAATGAGTACCTGTTTTCCCACACCCTCACCAAAAAATGTTAAACATTCTGAACTTGACCAATTTGATAGGTAAAAAGTAGGATCCCATTTTGGTTTTAATTTGCAATTATTTTACTATGAATGAAGTTTATTCTTTAAACATTGAACTTAATGAAAGAGATGTAGTCTCAAATTAGAATTAAATGCATATGCTGTAATGTCTATAAATCTGTATAAATCCTTAATTTTTTCATTTACCAATTCCTTCAGAATCTTAGTTACCAATCAAAAGCTAACTTCCCAAAGGTTTGCTTGGCATCAGAGGCCCATTCCTGCCCTACTTTCTCACAGACTAGCTATAACTGCTCTCTCTCCATGTCACAGAACCTAGTTTGCCTTTTCTAGTCCACCTTTCCAGCACTGGCTTCCTTCCTTTATGGTGACATCCATGCAACAGGCATTCACTTAGTATCCTGGGTAAGCCAATGTCTTCAGCAAAGGACTCTAGCTAGGTAGTGTCTCATGCATATAAAGCTTTTCAGAATTCTCAAGATTTTCAGAATTCTCAAGATTTTCAGAATTTATTGCCCTTATTTAAAGACATTGTTTTGAATGTGGTTTTTAAAGTACGTAGGCCAGGCATGGTGGCTTGTGCCTGTAGTCCAGCTACTCGGGAGGCTGGGGCAGGAGGATCTCTTGAGCCCAGGAGTTTGAAGTTGCAGTGAGCTATGATGATGCCACTGCACTCCAGCCTGGACAATAGAGTGAGACCCTATCTCAAAAAAAAAAAAAGTACATGTAGTTTCAGCTTATACCTACTATTTAAACATCTCTGGCATATCTGCTCAATGGGGAAAATCTCATGGAGGCATGTTCTGCTGGAGTGCTCAGAAACTCTTCTAAAATGGGAAACTCAGGTCTGTAGGTGAAGATGCCATTATATAAGTTGGCATAGTATCAAATGCAGATGAGGGAGAGAATGAAGTGTGTTGAAAGAATCACTGTTGAGAAACACGTTGTCAAAGTTTTATTTTTGAAGCAGTATTTATATTATTCTTTACATACTTTTTTTTTTTTTTGAGAGAGAGTCTCACTCTGTCACCCTGGCTAGAGTACAGTGGCGTCATCATAGCTTACAACCACCACAAACTCCTGGGCTCAAGCAATCCTCCTGCCTCAGCCTCCTGCGTAGCTGGGACTACAGGTGCAAGCCACCATGCCTGGCCTATATACTATTTTTTATGTCATAAATATGGCATTTTAAATTTAAAAAATTTAGATACACAGAATATTGTCCCTGGAAAGGACAGTCCTAATGTAACCCATACACTGAAGATGAGGGAATGATGTTTTTATGCTGATATTTCTCCCTTTAACCAGCACCTGGGGAATGGCTGCTTAGTCTAGTACAAACAACCCATGGAAGAACTGAGTGCTTTTTTCCTCTAATAAACACTTTTTTTTTTAAAAAAAGGGAGTTAACATGGAATAGCCATCGTGTGCCATGTACTATGTTAAGACAATATAGCTAATACGTGTCCTGGCAGATCAGAGTTGACGATCTTGTAAAACAAGTGTTTTCCAGGAACTTATTTATGATTGTCATACACTAACCAGTCTATTTGATGCCCAATATTTTCAGTTGCATGAATAGTGTGAGTTGATTCCCCTGAACATGGTTTCTGAATTAATTTATGAGGCATACTTAAAGTCAGATAAAATAGTTCTGGGAGGAAAGGAAATACAGGTTAAAAGGAGTCTGCTTGACTTACCTTTGAGAACTACTGACTGAATACCTACTGCAGTATACACTAACCTATATACCCACTTTCTTTTGTGCCTACAACCCCATACTGACAGTTCACAAAATACAAGACTTATCTAATACCATTTAAAGAAACAAAATGTATAAAACTTATTCAGTCATTCATATGATTTATTTTCTCCCTTCAACCATAATAATATGATATCCAAATTTTGTCTTAACCGGTGGGTCTGTAAACACAGGTTTATCCATCTCGCTTACAGGCAAGGCAAATGCTGCTTCTTGAAAAGGTCCCACCATGGACCCTCTGGTCATCCAACCCAAGTCGCCCTGAAAAACCCAAAAGATACATGATAGCAAGTGGCCCTGAAGAGGGAACAGTTCTACTGTAGCTTAAGAGAATTTCCCAACATGAACGCTAAGGTTACTAGGTTTATTCGTCTGGGCTATACAGGAATAGGCTCAATAAGGACAAATAGGTGGAAGAAGACTAATCTTAGACTGAACACATAAGCACTCACAATACTGTTGGACTTTGAAGTTAGCTATGCAAGTTTGGTTATGTCTAGGTTAGACATAGGTGACCCTTATTCTACTATTCAGAAGTTGGACATTTCTGCTTTTAAGATCTTTCGTTTTATTTTTAATTTTAATTTTTTTTTTTTAGAGACGGGGTCTCACTATGTTGCCCAGGCTGGCCTTGAACTCTTGGGCTCAAGAGATCCTCCCACCTCAGCCTCTGAGTAGCTGGGACTACAGGCACACAGCACTGTGCCCGGCTGCTTTTAAGATCTTTAAACCGAGATATGGCTAAAATTAATGGCTGAATATAGGAATAATCCCTACCTCTGTGTTTTCTTGTGGAGGACAGAAAATTTTAAATAAGAGCAACATACCCCTTGCCTGGCTTTATCTTCACTATATTGTGCAGCCACTTCATTGAATCTCATTCCAGACTTTAACTTTTCCATGGCTTCCATGATTTTGCCGTGTTTTTCACATAGAATGTGTCTGACCTACAAGGAAAAAGTATGTTCATATAATACTTGGAGACCCAAATGATTTCTCATAGTACAGCAGTTACGTTTGGATTACCCCACCAACAAAAAAAAAAACACATTAGCTCATAGCCACTGAAAATCCTGGGAGTTTTCCCAGTTGGGCCACAGCCACAAACTCATTTCCTATATCAAGGCAGTCTCTCAGAGCCCTGATACAGATGGAAACGAGCACCTGGCTGTGGGAAGCTCCCATCTTTTACCATGTATCTCAATGGTAACAGGAAGAGGAAACATAATAATGGTCGACAGCTTTGGTCCTAGAGTCAAATCCCAACTCAGCTGTATGAACTTAGGCATGTTTTTAAGCCTCCACGTGTTTCCCCATTTGTGCACTGAGATGATAACGGTACCTATGTGTTCTCACAGGGTTGTGGAGACTGAAATAACACAGCCAGCATTCAATAAATGCTACCTATTATTTTATCAGAGTGGGGATGGCATGAAAAAACTTGCTAGGAAATATTTCTTACTAAAAGAGGCCTAATGTATGAAGCCTCCCCACAATTCAACACTTTGAAAAGTACTATATGTTGAACATTAAGAATACTCAGTCCTATAGAAGCATTCAAATTTGACCTATGTTTACATAAAGCCACGGTTAAAACACTATATCTTTAAAAATGATTTTGTCAAGATATCTTTTTTGCAGGATTTCCCATTTCTCGTTCAAATAGAATTAGTTATAGTCATGTGTCACTTAACTAAAGAAATGAGTTGTTAGGTGATTTTTTGCATTGTGCAAATACCATAGAGTGTGCTTACACAAACCTAGATGGTGTGGCCTACTACACACCTAGGCTATATGGCATAGCCTATTGCTCCTAGGCTACAAACCTGTACAGCACGTTACTGTACTGAATACAGTAGGCAACTGGGACACAATGGTAAATATTTGTGTATCTAAACAGAAAAGGTACTATAAAAATATGGTATGAAAGATAAAAAAAAAAAGTACACCTGTATAGGGCACTTACCATGAATGGAGCCTGCAGGGCTGCCAGTTGCTCTGGGTGAGTCAGCGAGTGAGTGGAGAGTGAATGTGAAGACCTAGGACATGACTGTACACTACTGCAAACTTTAAAAACACTGTAAACTTAGACTACACTAAATTTATAAAATACTTTTCTTTCTCCAATAATAAATTAACCTTAGCTTACTGTAACTTTTTTACTTTATGAACTTTTAAATTTATTTTAACTTTTGACTTTTATTGTATTAACATTTAGCTTAAAACACAAACACATTGTACAGCTGTACAAAAATATTTTCTTTACACCCTTATTCTATAAGCTTTTTTCTATTTTTAAAATTTTTAATTTTTTAAAACTTTTTAAACTTTTTTGTTAAAAACTAAGACACAAATACACATATTATCTTAGGCCTACACAGGGTCAGGATCATCAATATCACTGTCTTCCACCTTTACATCTTGTCCCACTGGAAGGTCTTCAGGGGCGATAACATGCATGGAGCTGTCATCTCCTATGATAACAATGCCTTCTTCTGGAATTCCTCCTGAAGGACCTGAGGCTGTTTTACAGTTAACTTTTTTTCTTATAAGTTGAAGGAATATACTCTAAAATAACTATAAAAAGTATACATAGTATAGTAAATGCTAGGTGATAAGAATTGTTTAGCTCCATTATAATCTTATGGGACCACCGTCGTATATGTGCTCTATTGCTAACTGAATGTCATTATGCGGCACGTGACTGTGTTTCACATTGTAGGTGATATGCTGGGGTAGGGGCTAAAGGTGTCTCCTTTATAATTTAGAGACAAGCAAACCAAGGTTGTCCTTAGGGTTAACTACTGAAATTGGGTGGGGGCACAGGGGAGAGGGGAGAGAGTGTCCTAGGCCCACAGGAGTAACTGCCTGACTAGTGGAGTTACACAGGAGATATGAACACATCAAAGGAAAGAATGTTTCAAAAAACAGGCCTCAGAAAGCCCAACTCCTTACAGAAAATATCTAGTGCTATCTGGGAGAGGGGGATAAACAATCTGGACATTAGATTGGAAGCCTATTAGGAGACAAGAATGGTTCATCAGAACTCAACTCGGCCTAGATAAAACAGCGTCTAGACTGCCTCCCTGTTTCTGTTTCCACACTAACAAAGCAACCTTTTGATTCTGTTCCTGGGAAAGTAAGTGCACACAGCATTCATGGTCACAGAAAGTGGATACCATGCATCTTTGGTCCTGGAGTCAAATCCCAACTCTGCTGTATGAACTTTGGCATACTCTTATAAATGAATAAACAAATATTCTGGTTTGGATGGTGTGAAATAAAGAGTTTGTAGTACCTGTGGGGTCTGCAAATGTGGTCAATCAACTGGCAATTGTATAGCCGCATCTTGGAAGAGAGCCAAGCTATAGAAAGTTTGGGAGTGATGAGCACGTGGGTAGCTGAGGAAGCTGTGCGAGTTGATGAGATTACGCCGGGAGGCCATGCAAGATGAGAAGGGGAGGAAAGAAGGCTAAAGACAACCTTGGAGAATATCAATGTTTAAGCAACAAGTAAAGAAAGAAGCTCAAAAAGCATCATAAAAAGGAAAGGCCAAATAGATAGGAGAGAAAGATGTGGCTCAGAAACCAAGGCAGGAGAAAGTTTCAAGGAGGAAATAGTCAATGGTGCTGCTGTGTAAGAAGCACAATAAATTTAGCAGTGGCTGGTCAATGATCTCAGCAAAAGGCGTTTCAGAAGAGTGGTAAGTGCAGAAGCCGGAGTGCAGTGGGCAGTGGGAGGGTAATGAGTGACATGGGGCACTTTCGTGACTAATTTAGTTCGAGAAGGAAAAAGGGCTGTGGCTAGAGGCAAAGGGTTGAAGCCACGTACATATGTATTTTAAAGCTCTCCAGGCATATTTCCAGAATGAAGGGAAAGATCCAGTAAGAAGGGAAAGGTTGAAAACAGAGCGAAGAAAGGAGGGTGAAGATAAATGAAGGATCAAGGTGGGGTATTCAGAACACTGTTTGAAAAATTAGCCTTAAAGGAGGGGAGGTTAGGGCAGAGGGAGATGTGGGTAAAGATAAGTTTGTTGACAGGGGGTGAAGGCTGAGGAGTTCCTCACCATAGGTCTGGTTTTCGTTTTCTTATGGAAGTAATAAAAATATTTAAAAGTCGTTGAGTACTTAATATCTGCTAGGCACTGTGCTAAGTGCTTTATATGAATTACCTCATTAAATCCTCACACCAACCCTGTGAGACTAGATCAGTGTTTCTCAACCATGGCAGCATATCAGAATCACCTCCAGAGCTTCTGAAAAAGACATCAAGGGCCAGGCCCCGCTCCCAGAGATTCTGATGCAGTTGGTCTAGGTAGGGAGACTCCAGGCACTGGTATTTTTTAGAAGCTCTCCGGGTGAATCTGACATACATCCTGGGTTTTGAACCACTGGATGAAGTGATCTGCTGACTGATGGGAGCAGGGTGGTAGATGGCTTGAGGGAGTGGTAAAGGACTGTTGAGTAGCACTGAGAGGCTTGCTAAGGTTAGAGACCAGGTATTAGTGGTCCCAATCCTAAAGGCTGTGTTAACTCTCCAGTAGGGCCCAGCAGTTCTGGGTTTAAGTGCAAAGAAAGCAGAACATTGGATTGTTCCAGAGTTGTAGTTTGGCAGATGAATGCAGGGAGATGACCAAAAGGAAAAGGAGTTGGGGCTCCTCAATCCCATGATCAAGCCCTTAGGTCTAATTTCCAGTTTACAGGAAATAGAGGGGATAGGAGAACAAATATGAAGCCTGGGAGAAGGTGGGGAGAGGAGGGTGGGCTCAAGGGCCTGGACTCTGTGAGGAGAAAAAGAGGAACAGGATTGGGGGCGGCAGGAAGGGAAGGGGAAGGAAGGAAGCTGTGGTCAGCTGGTGGGCCTCAGAATCCACACAGCTTGGAGTGACACAAGGACAGCATGTGGGCACAGGGATGGGGTGTGAAGCAGAGTGGCAGGATGTGGAAGGAGCTGAACCCTAAAAGGCTGGAGGGTCTTGGGGCTCCTCTCCTGCTGGGGCCTTCAAAAAGCACTTATTATTTCTTACAACTGCATGTGAATCTATAATTATCTCAAAATAAAAAGCTTTATAAAAAATTTAACCTTAACCTACTTTCCTACCTAATAACATGCCACTCCTTTCCATATACCTCATATATAGCCACACTGAACTTATTTTTTTCCAGAGAGTAAGATGCCTCTTTTTTTTTTTTTTTGGGCAACAAGGTCTTGCTTTGTTGCCCAGGTTGGAGCACAGTGGCACCATCATAGCTCACTGCAGCCTTGAACTCCCAAGTAGCTGGGACTACAGGCATGTGCCACCACACCTGGCTAATTAAAAAAAATTTTTTTTGTAGAGATGGAGTCTCACTGTGTTGCCTAGCCTGGCCTTGAACTCCTGGTCTCAAGCGATCCTCCTGCCTCAGCCTCCCAAAGTGCTGGGTTTGCAGGCGTGAGCCACCGTGCCCAGCCAAGATGTCTCTTTAAAGCCACATGCAGTGGAACAGTCTCTTAGGTTCGGCCCTTGTAAAAGTCAGCACATTAGGTGAAAATTGCATGGAGCCAAAATTACCCTAGAACATCCCTTATGAAGGTGTCATACTAGAGACTGGCATGACAGCACTCATTAAGCCCAACATAGCCAGCCACCCCCCACTCCCACGTTGTAACAATGCCCACTTCTTCAGCTGAACACCAGATGAAGTAGCTGGGTTGTATTTGGGGGCCATGTTTTATGAAAACTTCTTTGGATACCAGAATCCCACTTCACATGGTTAGATGCTCATATTAAGAATGGAGGGCAGATACAGAAAAGCAGATTCATGACTCTCATCTCTCTCTCTCTCTCTGGGGCATACATTCACTGAGCAGAAGGGTGGGCAGAACATCACATTCTCTCTCTTTTTGGCTACATGTGTATGGGTGAATTTATGTGATGCAATTCCACTGCTATGCTTATCATACAGCAATGAAATTTTCTTTACCTAACTGCTCCCAAGCAGACTGTGATAACAGGGATCATCTCTTACTTTCTTTTTTTAAAAAAATCCCCAGAGGCTAATACAGTGCTTGGCACAGGGCAGATGTCACTAAATTCTTACTGAATGAATGAATGAAAGTATAGGTTCCCATATCCTGACTAAAACATGGAAATCACTTTGTTGTGTGGCACTAAGTAGTTCTGTTTGCAGATTAAATTTTCTCCCTGCAGACATTCCTCTGGGACTAGGTTAAGTACTTCAAGTAATTATTTGCTGATTGTTTTCCACCCCCATTTCCATGGCATGGTCAAGGCCCTGGCTCACCAGTAGGGGAGCTTTCTAATGAGACCTGCACCCTTGCCTGTTTATTCAGCAGAGGTGCCTTTTAACACTTACCTAAGCTCTTGTTTTCATGAACTATTATTTTGTCCTGAGAAATAACTCATTTACAATACATTTTAAGGAACAATACTAAAAGTATGAAGAAATTCTGATGTCTGAGAAAGCATTTGAGAAAATATTTAAAAGGAACTACTTTTCATAAGCGAGATTGGTCTATATTTTCCAATATTGTGTTATCTTGATTTTACATCAGTGTTAGGCTGGCCTCTTAGAATGAGTTGGGCATACTGTCTTTTATGTGTACCAACATATATATGTTATTTCTATTTAACACGGAAAAAAAAAAGGAACTAGTAACTCACCTTTACTGCATTGCCACCACCTTTGGGACCCTGAGCCTTCTTGTCAGAACTGTCGCTCCCAGAGGCTGCTCCCCCTTTAGAGAAGAGATGACAGGCACTCATTTAAACTGAACCTTGATGTTTACAGAAAGGTCCAACACACAACACGAGTTGATACTTCCACTACAGCATGAAGCTTCAAAAGGGAATTCTGCCAGACACTTTTCTACATCAAGCTAAATTAATCTGTGACTCACCTCTCTTCAAACAGGAAATCGTGCCCTACGTAGACCCTTCATGAAAAACAGATACACAAATGAGTGTGCTAATGGGTGAATGAGAGCTCCAGAAGCCTGGTCCAGATTTTCTGGACCCAATTTCAAATCCTGCCTTCTAAGGGCAAACCCCTAAGCTCTTGTAAGATTTCTAATATGTATTGCAACTATGTATTCGAGCACTCACAATTCCAATGAGTCTTCAAGAATATTTTAAATAAAGATCAAATTTCCCACTTCCCATTTTTGATTAAAGAATACAGTCATGTCCAAATTCCTGGAGTCTACTACATTGCCTATTGATGTCTTCCTAAGAAAAGTCACTGATATTCAGATTAACAACCATTGGTAGCATCTTACATTTTACTGTCATTTTACTACTATGTTAACTTCTGTGTCAACAGCAGCATACTTATTGTTAGGGTCTGATGTTCCTAAGAACTATAACTAGACTAAGTGTTCAGTTCAATAACATTTCCTAAGTAACTACTACGTTCCAGGCACTGGGGGTACAAAGATGAACAAGCCATGCACTGTCCTTTAGGGAACTCATATTCTAGTGAGGAAGACAGATCATTTTAGGAGAATGCAGTAGGTGCAGAGACGGTTATGGACAGGAGGCTGTGGAGGCAGAGAGGGACATTTGAGCCAGCCAGGGAGGTTTCCTAGATGAGTAGGAGCTGGTTAGCTGAAGAAAGGATGAGGAGAAGACACATAGTATGTGTAGGAAATTGTATGGATGAAGCCAAATCTGAGGTGGGAGTGCCATCAGATAAGCCTGCCTGGGGGAGGTGGCTGAGGGTCAGGACACAGGCCTGACCTGTGGCCCCAAAGGCCCCATTAAGGAAGAATTTATCCTAGAAGTCATAGGAAGCCATTGAAAAGTTTTAAGCAGGAGACTCCACCTTACTTGTCTTAGCATCTCTAATGTCTTAGCACAGTGCCTGGCACACAATAGGTGTTCAATAAATGTTCGATTAAACTAAAAACCCCAAATACTGACCACCAAAAGCCTAAGGAAATGTTATTGCCAAAGGAGTTCTATTAAACCAAAGTCTTAACTGGGTTTGCTGTATACCCACTCTTGAGTGACGATGCCTTCCAGTGAGCCCATCCTCTCCCTTCCTGGATGCTGTCAACTTCTGACTGCCACCTCACTGCCTTTGATTTACTGAGGACTCTGGCATCAGCTTTGGGCTTCTTCTCCACCCTCACTCCTGCCATTATCTTGGGTGACCTCATCATCTATGGTGAAGAATCTCATCCAACAACCTAATGTCACAGTTCTGGATCTCCCTCCTGAATGCCCATGCTGTCTACTCCAGGCCACCTGCCCCAGGGGGACATGATGGAACTGTGCCACTCAGAACTAGTAGTTCAGTCTCTAGCTACAACCTCCCGTCCTTCCAGCCTTCTCATGCCTCATTCCCACAACACTGGCTCTTTGACTTCACAGAACCTCCTCCCCTCACCACTACCACCGAGTCCCTTTTGCTATGTTCCCCTAGACTGCCAGACTTCTCCTTCCCTTCCCAGTCTGGACCCCATGCTCGATCATCTGAACTGCATTCCCACTGGCACCCATAATTCTCCTGTGTTGCTATCCTCCTGTTATTTCTTCTTCTTCTTCTTCTTTTTTTTTTTTTTTGAGACAGGGTTTCACTCTGTTTCCGCGGCTAGAGTACAGTGGTGTCATCACAGCTCACTGCAGCCTCGCACTCCTGGGCTCAAGCCATCCTCCTGCCTCAGCCTCCCAGGTAGCTGGGACTACAGGTGTGTGCCACCATACTCAGCCAATTTTTAAAAATTTTCTGTAGAGACGAGGTCTCACTATTTTGCTCAGGCTGGTCTCAAACTCTTGGCTTCAAATGATCCTCCCACCTCCCACCTCAGCCTCCGAAAGTGCTAGGGTTACAGGACTATCCTATTATAACTGTCCAACAAAACTGCAACTGTGGCTCAAGGCTACACCTAGCTTTTTTCAATCCTATATTGTGCCAGTTGCAAGGTACTAGGTAAATCATGACCACGCAGATCAAAGTCTTCCACAAATTCATGGCCTTCAATCTCAGTCAGGCTCCCAGCCCTGTGGGCAATCCTTTTATTTGTGTTTCATTCCCTCTCCCATTACCCTATTCCAAACCTTTGCCACTCTCCCCAAGACCCCCACTGAGTCCCTGCCCCTCAGTCTTAAAAAACACCCTTGTCTTCTACTTTAAAAAACTGAGGCCGTTAAGCATGATCTCCCTAACTTGACCCCCTTCCCCCTCCTTGGCCCCAATTTCTACAATCATACCCATTTTGGCTCTTTCTCTAATACCTCAAGCATAAGGTGTCCCTTCTTCTATTCAAAGGTCAACTGCTCCATCTCAGTCCAGGACCCCATTTTCTCCTAAATCTCACTCCTTTGTACCTTTACCTCTCTTATTCTGCTGGATTCTTCACCTCAGCCTTAGTCCCACATTTTCCCCATTCTGAAGAAACAAAATAAAACTTTTTCTTAATCCTTTGTCCTCCTCTATCTACCATCCTATTTTCATGATTATCAGCTAAAACTTTCTAAGAAGCCCACATTGATTGTCTCCAATTTATCACTTCCCTGTCAGTCCTCTAGTCACTTTAATCTGGCTTCTGCCTTTCTCACCCTACCAAAACCACTCTTGCCTAAGGCCACCTCTAATTTCCAAATCCAAACAGTATTGTTTTCCGTTCTTATTTGGCCATTTTGCTGTGCTTGATAGACCATACCCTCTTTTTTAAAAAACCTTCTGGTCTCTCCAGCCTCTCTGAGACATCATTTTGCACTCCCTGTATCTGTCTGCCTCTTTCTCTGCCTGCCCCAGGATCATATCCTGTGCTCTCTGCTCTTATTCTATAAACTCTCCATGCGTAAACTCATACGCTCTCATGGGTTCAACTACCATCTATATGTTATTGACTCCTAAAACCTACATGTGCAGCCCCGACCTCTCTCTCAAAAGGCAGACTCTAATATCCAACCACTTCCTGACTACATCTTCACTTAGATGTCCCACAGACACCTCAAAGTCAATATATCTAAACGCCAACTCATCGATCTTATCACTGCTCTTCATGTACCCTTGATGTTAGCTTGCAGCACCACCAAGTTACAAATCCAATCCAGAAAACAGAATGATTGTTGATTCCTACCCCTACTCCAACCCCATCCCCAATCCAATAAATCACCAAGTCCTGACTATTTCACATCCTAAATATTTATAGAATCTTTTCTCTCCTATCAGTTCCCACAGCCTCTACCTTACCCCAGGCCACCATCATCTCTCACCAGGACTACTGCAACAATCTCCTTACAGTTCTTTCTGACCCTTAACCGACCTTCTTAGCATCCCATATGGCATTCTCCATTCTGTCTTCATCCTCACCACTTGCCCTCCGTGTTGAGTTTTTGCTCCAGCAACACTATACTGCACACGCCCTGCTGCTTCTCGTCTCAGTGCTTTTGCTGCTGGACCCTCTGTCGGGAATGCTTTGACCTACCTCCACTGTCCATTTGGACCTGCCTAACTCATCTCCAGGAAGTCTTCTCTTCTCTGTTCCCCAGCTAGATGAAGCACTTCCTCAGTTTCCATAACATCCCATACACATCTCTCAACACTGCGTTTAGAACAGTGCTTTATAATTACTATGCTTTTCCTCACTAGTTCGAGAGCTCCTTAAAACCAAGATCTGTCTTAATTTTATATCCTCAGTGCTTGCACTGTGCCTGACACATTTCTGTTCAATGGATGAATGAATGAGTCCTTCCCTGATTGTAGGCATGTCATTCTTAAGCATTAAAAGGAATCTTAAGGACAATAATCAATGTGGACTTCTTATTATTGGATTTTGATATGACTAAACATTACAGCTCTAATAACCCCTTGAAATAGCAGCCCCAAATCATCACCTCCCAGGAACCATCCCCACCAGCTTCTATTACCCACCAGGACGGCCCTTGCACTGTAGCCCAATATGTTCTTACAACCTCAGTAGCCCGTCGCGCTTATCCTTTCTAAGACTCGCCGGAAAATCTCCAGACATAATGTATGGCAGCTCTGTGGGGCCACTGGCCACCTGCTGCCTCCGTCCCAGACCCCGGGGACTGCCTGTCTGTTCCCGCCCCTGGCTCCTCACCCGCCCCCCGCTCCTCACCCGCCCCCATTGTCTTCGATCCCTCTTCCCGCTCTACCTTTCCTCCCTTTTCCAGAACCACTTTTTCCTTTGGGCGGCATCTTCGAAACTTGCCGTTGAACTTTCAACTGCTCGCGTTGCCGTACAAAGCCCCTTCAGGCCCCACGGGTATGTCTTAAACAATGCCTGAAAGTGGCATCACAATTTACCGTTCCTATTGGGTCTCCGGAAGCAGGCACAGTTTGGGGCAGACCCATCCCTTTGGCTCTCGGACCAATGGGGTTGAAGACATCTGACCAATAAGAAGCTTGGGGCCTGGTAGAGGGGCGGAGACAAAGGCAGGTTGGGGCGGGAAATCCCACCTCTGCGCTTGTTGTTACTTCTTTCAGACGCCCTTATTTGCACTAGGTTCCGTCTCTCCCAGCGCTCTCGCCCACTTCTTCCACGCGTGCGCAGTAGGAGCTGCGGGCCTCTGCAGTCCCTCCGCGCTAGCTCTGGCCAATCCCGCGGGGCCGCCAGACAAAGGGAAAGCAGGAAGAGCCACGGTGGTAGCCACCTTCTGCTGTCCCCTGCTACACACAGGCCTGCACTCCTTGGCAGTTTTTCGTTTGTTAATTTTATTTCGCAGCTGTAATTGATTGGATTCAAAAGGTAGTTTTTTAAAAAGCCTGTTACCCCTCTGCCTCTTGCAGAACTCAGTCATGGAGAAACATTGAAAGCACTCTAAATGCTCCTCAGTCGGGTACTGCTTAAATAAACAATGTTTTGAGCATACAAAAGGATGTTATGCACCATTTAAAATAATGATTGTAAGGCTGTGTGTACAGATAGGGGAAATGACCTTAAGGAAGACCAAGATACAGAATATAATTCCTTTTTTAAAAAAGTATATACTGTGTACTAATAGATGCATATAAAGGGCAGGAAAGCTGTACAGCCAAATGTGACCAGTGGTGCTAGTACATATAGGTCATTGTGTATGTTTCTGTGTATTTTCCAAAATTTCTATAATGGTACAGCATAATAGTGAAAAGCATGGACTCTGGAACCAGATTTCCCAGTTTCAAATCCGTGCTGCACCATCTGTCTACTGCTCTGTGACCTTGAAGAAGTTTCTTCACCTCTCTTTGGCTCAGTTTTATCATCTGTGAAATGGAGTTGATGATAATATTATCTGCTTACAGGATGTTAAGAGAATTAAACAAGTTCATATTTGGAAAGCACATAAAACAATGGCTAGCTCATAGTGTTAGCTTCAGACAAATCATTTTTGAATTTGTGCCCCTACACTTTTTCTCCCCTTACCCACAAGCCCTACCCCATCAGAAATTAGTATATAACGTCGGAGCTTTTCCTCCATTCAGTGAGATAGCTGTCCTAGCTTGCCACTGCCAGCCAGAATATATAGGCTCTCCAGTTCAGAGGTTAGTTTTTGGATGCAGCCTTGCTGGACTTGGAGATAGTTCCTGCCCAAACCAGGGGTTCAGGTACTTCTGAGATTGTACCCATCCCCGACTCAGACATAACAAGGACCCCCCCTTACGTTGCACTGCTGTGACTTCTGGCCATGGCTTGGGCACTTCTTGTCTGGGATTGGCAGTGATCAACTGTGGAGAATGCATCCAGTACTGAGGGGATCATTGCTCCCCCACTTCTGAGGTGGATCCTGCCCCTGTGCTGACTTTCCAGGTCCAGCTAGGAGATGGGGGGATTGGGGATTGGCATTGACCCTGTGGCCTCATGTTCATCAGGTCATCCACAGCTAGGAAGCACCTTTACTTCTGATTTTTCACTGGGAAGAGCCTTTCCTGTGACCACTGGCTATGGCAGTCTCAGAGTAGGAATGACGCAAACTAGAGTTCAGGTCCCAGTGAGGAGCCAACGTGAATGGCTGATGTGCCTGGCAAATTCTTAGTGCCTGGAACATTGTGAGAGCTCCGTGCATTCCAGTAGATAATAACAGCAACAATGATGATAAGCAAGCCTGTCTACGTGGCAGAATTTGTTCAAAACAGTGCCTGAAGGCCAACAGTTCTGAGGAGAAAAGAATGGGCGTAAGCCTGCTGGGGGTTTCAAGGTCAAAAGAACTTTGAGACACTTAGATACAAAACCATGGATAATGTGAACTACACAGTATGCACCGCAAAAAGATGGGGCAGGAAATATGATAACATTTTTTTTCAGGGACTCTTGCTCAGAACAGCTAGAAAATATGATAAAATTTTAAGTGTTAGTTCTGGAATGTGAGTTTATCTCTAACTTTCATTTTCTTCTGTTTATATTCTGTTATATCACTTGGCGTGTATTATTTTTTAACTCAAGAAAAAAGGCAATAAACGTTATTTGAAAAACAAACCACCCCAAAGCCAGCTTCTGTACAGGGTTAAGTCTGCACCAGTCTGTGGAGGCAGACTGTGGAGGAGTCTGTGGAGCAGAGTGACAAATTAACTGAAGAGAGGGCAGGAGGAGCAGAGAGGAGAAAAATTCAGCGTTGAAACCATGGTAACGTCTGCTGCAGTGTGCATGGTGACTCAGAGCCAATAATGGCTGCCACTTGTATTTTCTACTAATTCTCTCTTCGGACTGATTCTTCCACACATTACTTAAACAAGGACAATCAGGAAGGGATGCTGGCACCCCTCTTCCCAGGACAGAGGTTCACAAACCTTGTCCCAGACTCATTCACCGCCCTGCCCCACCTGCTCCACAACCAAAGGGCTACAGTTTATTTCCTATTTGAGATCCCAGCAGAGCTTATTGTGCAAGGGAAAGCTTGAAGCAACAAAACAAAGATCTAGTTGATCCCATTCGTAAGTGGTCAATGCATAGGTAACTCTGGGCCCCAGACTCTGGGGACAAGGGTAGAAAAAGGTTACCTTTGGAAATTGAAACCAGGAAAAAAATCAGCACAGAGTGGGTGAGATCAGCCACCTGCAAAAGTAGCCACCCTTCATGGCAAATGGACACGGGACTGATGATAGGACTGATGTGTCTCCCTGAGTCCAGTCAGTGGCCGAAGAACTTTCTAACCCACTTCATGCTATTGTAACATGTCTTGCATGAGGTAATGATGCTTTGAGTGGCTGGTTTTTCAAAAAGGGCTTCAGAGAAGAAGACTCCATCTATGTTTGTCCAGCATTGTCTAAGCAAAAGAACTGCAGTTTCTGGAAGATATTACTATTCCGGTATCTAGTGAGGTGGGTTTTTTCAGAGGCAGTGTTCATTTGGGACGGTGGAAAACAACCCACACGAATGGCAGATGTGCTATGAGCCAGAAGCTTTTTCTTCGTGATCTCTTTTAGTTTTCACAGCAGCCTTATTTGCAAAATATGACTATTACCATTTTAGAGCTGAAAAACAGGCTCGTAGAAGTCAAGAAATGTGTCCAAGTTTTCACAGCTAGCTAGGGTCTGTGGTGGGGTTGGGCTCTGAACTCAAGTCTGTCTAATTTCCAAGCTGGTACCCTCTCCATGACACCAAGCTGCTCCAGGCTTTGCCATCCCCTAAATTAAATCCAAGAACATCCAGTTTCCTTTGTTCTGAGTGCACGTTCACCAAGTCAGCTACCCAGGGACCTTGAGGCCTACAGGGGGCATTCTGTGCAAGAGGCGCCAGGGTCAAGTTATGCCCCAGCATGGGACATAAATAAGTTAGCCTTTGGCTTATGCATCAATGTGTCAGTTATGAGTAACCTGGAATGTGCTCACCTCTGCCTGCCGTACTGAACCTCCTGGGCTGCAGAAGCACACAGGCAAGGAGAAGGAACACAGCATGAGTGTGGGACAGTGGGCAGAGCACTGTAGCCAAGGCAGAGGGAGCCACTGGGGAGGAGGTCTTCTGCATCCTCACCCTTGGGAACTGGCCTCCACGTCCAGTGGATTCTGCCTCCTAAACAGTGCTTCTCCCTGCCCCCCATCATTTTATGGTAAACAGTGAACATTTTGCTGGATTTGCTTGATCACGTATTCACCCATTAATCCATCTTATTTTTATTGCATTTCAAACCAAATTACAGACATCAGTACATTCCATCCCTAAACACTTAAGTAGTGATAATGTTAACTAGGATTCACTAATCGTCTTTGGCACATGTCCCCATCCCTCCTCCCCACTGCCACAGCCTTCTGCATATTCTCTGGACCATTGGAACAGTCTCCACATTGATCCCTCTGTCGCCAGTCTCACCCCCTCTTCAAACTACCTCTTGCAGCATCTGAGAGGGAGCTCTCAGAAACACAGACCAGATACTGTCACTCCCCCAATTAAGACCCTTCAATGGCTCCTCACTGTCTGACAGGACAGCGTCCAGCTCTTGACCCTGGAGGCCCAGGGGACTTTATGCTGACATCAGCAGCCTCATTTTTTGCTAGTCCCCCCTGGGCTCCAACCATGGCAAGTTACCAATTACAGGCCCTCTCTTAAGACTCCATGCTGTTCTCCCTGCATGGAATGCTCTTCCCCCATTTTTGATCTGGGTAACTCTTAATTACCTTTCAAGACTGAGTTCAGATGCTACCTCCTCCTGGAAGCCTTCCCTGATCCTCCTTCTCCTTCTTTTCCCGGGCTGGGCTACACACTCCTCTGTGCTCCCAAAGTACCCTATGTTTATCTCTAACACTGTGTAATTTCTATTATTTTAAATTTGTAAAGTTTTGTTTTATGGCCCATAATGTGATCTATCTTCGTGAATGTATCATGTGTACTTGAGAAGAATATGTACTCTGCTGCTGTGGGTGGAGGGTTCTATACATGTCAATTGGATCCTGTTGGTTGATGGTGCTATTGCATTCTTTTATATCCTCACTAAATTTCTTTTGTTGTTGTTGTTGTTGTTATTTATTTAGCCTTTTTTTGCCTTTTAAAAAATTATCATTATTATTATTTTTTTTTTGTAGAGATGGGCTCTCGCTGTGTTGCCCAGGCTGGTCTTGAACTCCTGGCCTCAAGTGATCCTTCCACCTCGGCATCCTAAAGTTCTAGGATTACAGGTATGAGCCACTGCACTTGGCCCTATTATTATTATTTTTTAATTGATTCATAATAATTGTACATATTTATGGGGTACAGTGTGATATTTTGAAACATGTATACAATGTGTAATGATCAAATCAGGGTAATTAGCACATCCATCACCTGAAACATTTATCATTTTTTTGTGTTGAGAACATTCAAAATCTTCTAGCTACTTGGAAATATACAATAAATTGCTGTTTATTATAGTCACCCTTCAGTGCTATAGAACACTAGAACTTATTTCTCCTATCTGGCTATACTTTTGTATTTGTTAACCAACCTCTGCCTTGCTAACTTTCTGTCTACTTATTCAATTAATTGTTGACAGAGGGCTGTTGAAATCCCCAAATGTAATTGTGGATTTGCCCATTTCTCCTTTTAGCACTATCAGTTTTTACTTTGCATAATTTGAAGCTCTATTATCAGATGCATAAATGTTTAGGATTGCTATGTCCTCTTAACGAATTGACCATTTGATCATTTTGAAATGACTTTCTTTATCCCTGGTGATATTTGCTCTGAAATCTACTTTGATATTAACATAGGCATTCTAGCTTTCTTTTGATTAATGTTAACATGGTATGTATTTTTCCATCCTTTTACTTTTAACCTATTTGTGTTTTTATACTAAAGTTAGGGATTTTTTTAGGGAGCATATAGTTGAGTCCTGTGTTTTTCTTAGCAATATTACAATCTTTCCCTTTTAATTGGGGGTGTTTAGACCATTTACATTTAATGTGATTATTGATATGGTTAGATTTAAATCTACCATCTTTCTATATGGTTTCTATTCCATCTGTTCTTTGTTCCATTTTTCCTCTTTCCTTGCCTTCTTTTGGATTAATTGAATATTTTTATGATTCAATTTTTTCTCCTTTGTTGGCTATTATCTATAACTCTCTGTTGTGTTATTTTAGTGGTTGCTTTAGGGTTTATAGTATACATCTTTAACTTTTCACATTATACATTCAAATGATATACCACTTCACCTACAGCATAGGAACCTTACAAAGGTATACTTCCATTTTCCCCCTCTGGCCTTTGTATTATTGTTGTTATACATTTTACTTATCTATATGTCATAAACCTCAGAATATATTGTGATTATTTTTGTTTTAAACAATTATCTTTTTTTTCTTTTAAATGTCTTTATTTTAAAATAATTATAGATTCACAGGAAGTTGTAAAATGGTACAGAGAGGTTCTGTGTACCTTTTACCCAGTTTCCCCAAATGGTTATATCTTACATAACTATAGTACAATATTAAAACCAGGAAATCAACATTGGCATAATGTGTGTGTATGGTTTTATGCCATTTTATCCTCTATGTAGACTCATGGAACTACCACCCAAAATCAAGATACAGAACTATCCCATTACCACAAAGATCTGTCTCATACTACTTCTTTATAGTCAACACCCTCTCCCTCATCTCTAACCCCTGGAAATAACTAATCTGTTTTCCATCTCCGTAATTTTGTCACTTCAAGAATATTATATAAATGGAATCATACAGTATGTTATCTTTTGAGATTGCCTTTCTTCACTCAGCATAATCCCCTTGAGATCTATCCAAGTTGTTGCATGTATTAATATTTTGTTCCATTTTATTGCTGAGTAGTATTTCATGGTGTGGATGTACCACAGTTTGTTTAGCTTTTCACCTATTAAGGGACAGTTTAGTTATTTCTAGTTTTTGGCTATTACAAATAAAAGTGCTATGAACATTCATGTATAGGTTTTTGTGTGGACATAAACTTTCATTTCACTGGGATAATTAACCTGGAGTGTAATTGCTGGGTCATAGTGTAAGTACATGTTTAGTTTTTAAAGAAAATGCCAAATTATTTTCCAGAGTGACTATGCCATTTTACATTCCCACCAGAAATTTGGGAGTGATATATTTCTCTGCATTTTTGCCAGCATTTGGTATTGTCACTATTTTTAATTTTTGCTGTTCTAATAGGTGTGTAGTAATATCTCATTGTGTTATTAATTTGCATTTCCCTAAAGGCTAGTAATGTTGAACATATTTTCATGTGTTTATTTTCCATCTATAGATAACTGTGGTGAAATGTCTCTTCACATTCTTTGACCATTTTCTAATTAATTGCATTTTAAAGAACATTTTATTTTGAGATAATTGTAGATTCACATGCAATTGTTAGAAACAACATAGAGTCCATGTGTACCTTTTATCCAGTTTCACTCAATGGTAACAACTGGCAAAACAATAGTACAGTACCACAAACAAGAAATTGACATCGATGCAATCCATCCATCTTATTCAGACTTCACCAGTTTTACATGCACTCAAGTGTGTGTTTGTGTATTAATTCTATACAGTTTTACCATATTGTATATTTGTGTGACTTTCATTACAGTCAAGATATAGAATAGTCTCATTACAAGGATACCTCATGCTGTTCTTTTATAGCCACAGCACTTCCCTTCATCCCTCTCTCCCTAATGTTTGACAACTACCAATATGGTTTCCATCATTATAAATTTGTTATTCCAAGAATGTTATAGAATCACACAGTATGTAATATTTTGAGATTGACTTATTTCACTTAGCATAATTCTCTGGAGATTCATTCCAGTTGTTGTGTGTGTCAGTAGTTCATTCCTTTTTATTGCTGAGTAGTGTTCCATGCCATAGATTTACCACAGTTTGTTTAACCATTCACCTGTTGAAAGACATTTGGGTTGTTTCCAATCTTTGGCAATTACAAATAAAGCTGCTATAAACATTCACATACAAGTTTTTGTATGAACATACGTTTTCATTTCTTTGGGTTAATTTCCCAAGAGTGCAATTGCTGGGTTGTATGGTAACTGCATGTTTAGTTTTGTAAGAAACTGCCATACTCTTTTCAGAGTTACTGTACCATTTCAGCTTCCCATCAGCAATGTATAAATGATCCAGTTTCTCCACCTACTTGCCTGCAGTTCGTGTTATTACAGTTTCTTATTTTAACCATTTGGTTAGGTATGTGGTGATATTTCAATGTGATTTTAATTTGCATTTCCTTAATAGTTAATGATGTTGAATATCTTTTCATGTGTTTATTTTCCATCTGTATATCCTCTTCAGTGAAATAAATGTCATGTTTTTTTGACCATTCTCTGATTGAATTGTGGTGTTTTTACTGTTCAGTTTCAAGAGCTCTTTACATAGTCTAGATATGAGTCCTTTGTCAGATGTGTGGTTTACAAATATTTTCTCCCAGTCTCTAAGCTTGTCTTTTCATCCTCTTAGGAGAGTCTTTTGCAAAGCAAAAGTCTTTAATATTTTTCTTTTATGGATCATGCTTATGGTATCATGTCTAAGAATTCTTTATCAAGCCTTAGGTCTGAAGATTTTCTCCTATATTTTCATCTAAAAATTTTAATTTTTTTTAACATTTTATGTTTAATCTATGATCCATTAAAGTTAATTTTTGTATAAGGTATGAGGTTTGGGTCAATGTTTATTTAATTATTTATTTTTGCCTATAGATGTACAATTGCTCCAACATCATTTGTTGAAAAAAGCTATCTTTTGAATTGCTATTCTTTGAATTGCTTTTGTACTTTTGATAAAAATCAGTTAACTCTATTTGTGTGAGTCTGTTCTGGATTCTCTAGTCTGTTCCACTGATCTATATGTCTATCCCTCCACTAGTATCACACAACATCATACAGTCTTGATTACTGTAGCTACATACTAAGTCTTAAAATTGGATAGAGTGATTCCTCCATCTTTATTCTTCTTTTTCAAAATTGTTGTAGCTATTCTAGTTCCTTTTATCTTTCCATATACATTTTAGAGTAATCTTTTGTATCTACAAAAAATGTTGCTGGGATTCTGATTGGAATGGTGTTAAACCTGTAAAACATTTTGAGGAGAATTGACATCATTATTATATTGAGTCCTCCAATCCATGAACACAGTTTGTCTCTCCATGTGGTTAGATCTTTTTTTACTTTCTTCATCAACGTTTTGTAGAATAATAGTTTCAGCACAAAAACCCTGCACATGTTTTGTTAGATTTAGACCTATGTATTTTCTTTGAGTTGTAAATGCTATTGTAGTTTTAATTTTGGTTTCCACACGTTCATTGCTAATGTATAGAAGTACAATTCAGTTTTGTATGTTAATCTTGTATCCCATGACCTTGCTGAACTCATTTATCAGTTCTAGGAGTTTTGTTTTTTTGTAGATTCCTTGTGATTTTCTACACAGACCATTATGTCATCTCCAAATAGGGATGATTTTTTTACATAGAGATGGGGTCTTGCTATGTTACCCAGTCTGGTCTCGAACTCCTGCCCTTAAGTGATTCTCCTGCCTCAGCCTCCCAAAGTGTTGGGATTACAGCTATGAGACACCAGGCACAGCAAAACAGGGGTAATTTTATTTCTTTCTTTCCTTCCAATCTGTATGCCCTTCATTTCCTTTTCTTGTTCTATCACACTGGCTAGAACTTCCAGTACTATGTTGAATAAGACTGATGAGACCAGACATCCTGGCCTTGTTCCCTTACTACCATTAAGTATGATGTTAGTTCTAGGGTTTTTGTAGATGGTCAAGTTGAGGAAGTTCACCTATATTCCAGGTGACAGAGCCTTGATCTTGGACTTCCTAACCTCCAGAACTGTGAGGAAATACATTTCTGTTCTTTATAAATTACCCAGTCTCAGGTATTTTGTTATAGCAGCACAAAATGGACTAAGACACTGCAGTTTGTTCTTTTTTAAGTTGCTGAAAATATTCCATTGTATAAATATTTTCTCATTTTTAAGTGGCTGTATAGAATTCCACTGTATGAACATATCATAATTTATCTAACTCATTTCTATTGATTTACATTTAGAGATTATTTCTAATCTCTTTTTTTTTTTTTAAAGAGACGAGGTCTTGCTTTATTTCCCAGGCTGGTATTGAGTTCCTGGGCACAAGCAATCCTCCCACCTCAGTCTTCCAAGTATCTGGGACTTACAGGCATGTGCCACCATGCCCGGCTGCAATGAACATCTTGAATGCACATTTGCACAGAAGTGAGATATCTTTAGGATAGATTCCTACATATGGAACAGTTGGGTCAAAAGATATGTGCATTTTGAATTTTGATAGTAATTGTCAAACTTTCCTACAAAAAGAGAGGACCAGCCAACATTCCCACTGACCATGTGTAAGGGTGCCTGTTTCTTCACTGACCCGCTATTCTCAAAGGAGCTGCCTTGATTACTTAATTAGCTAACAGTATAAGAAGATCTTCCTATAGGGACTTTTCTCTGTGTCCAGGCCATGGGATTGCCTCGGGAGGGGAAGTTGCCAGCTAGCAAGGGGCTCTGATTACTTCAGAAATGAACCTCCCCTGGATCCCATCCAAGGCCTGTGGCCTGATACTGAATTGGCTTTATAGGGAATAGTGCCATGGAAAGGTGCCAGTGTAGTAGTCTTTGCTTTGCTGAAATGACATTCTGAAGCAGTCAATTAATTATAGGCCTTTGGGAGGCTTAGTCCAGATTAGAAATCTGCAAGCATTCCTAATCTCCTTTGAGACTAGGGTTATACCTAAAATGTTTCAAGATAGCAATTTTTTAGCAATGTTAGACATGTCATTCTTTTGTAACCTTAACAAAATGCTTTCTCCAAAAATATGAAGTTCACATGGTCTAATGGCTTATTTTGGTGTCTCAAAGTTTTGCCCCTTCTAACTTAATAGTGTGAAAGTGTGCTAGGCCTGCTTTAGGAGGTCAGTATGACCCAGGTAGTAATCAATGTTAACTGACTTAAAGCAATATAAAAAGTAATCTATGATGTATCTGTATATGTGAGTAAGTTTATAGTGAGTATAGTGAGGGTGGCATTGGAGCCCAACTGTCTGGTATGAATCCTAGTTTTGTCACCTACCAGCTGTAACATTGCCTGTAAGTTACTTAACATTTCTGGGCCTCGTCTGCAAAACAGGGATAATACTAGTATCTTCCTTATAGGTTTATTAAGAGGATTAAATGAATTAATTCAAATAAAGCACTTAGAACAGTGCTTGACACATGGTACACTCTCAACAAACATAAACAACAATGATCATGTTTGCATGAGCCAGTATTTTTTCTTTTTTGGCAGAATATATTGATTGACATAATCAAAGCTCACAGAGATACCTGGTAGATGGTAGAGTGTATAACAGTGTAAGGAGTCTTCCCCTAGCAAAACCTTTGAAGACTCCTAGGAGCTATTCCAAAAAACAAAGAGAAGCAACAAGCGCACACACACACACACACACACACATTTAACATCAAAGAACAAATGTCCATAAAGACAGTTTATGCAGGGACTCAGAGAAATCACCTCCATGGTGGAGACTTCACCATAATCTTTTATTCTGGATATTTGTTAGTGGAGCTTATTTACCCTAACTAGATACCTGAATGGACAAGTTGGAGAGGCAGGGCTAGGGCCACAGCTGGAATCTGGACGGTGGAGGAACTGACTGGAAGCATGAAAGTGTAAACAAACAAGGGTCAAAGTCCAGGGATAGCAGGAATAAGAGGGACTAGAGGAGAAGTGGATTTTGTGTGAGTTTTACACACCTGTTTCCGTTTAGACTGTGAGCAACTTGAGAACAGGGGGATTGTAGAGTAATGGTCTCTCTAGCCTCTGGAGGCAGGAGATGACTCAATAAATATTTGTTGATAAAATTGAATGGAACTAAAATTAAATAGGCCAGAAAAGGTGTCAAGGATTCCAAAACCAGCAGAAGAGAACAGGCAGAGTGAATTCCTACAGGGAATCTGGGAACAGTATCCCTGAATGCAGCAGAGACAGGTGGACGCAGAAGATTGACAAAACCCCATTAGAAAAAGATAAACAATAAAACATTACAGAAAAATTGGAAAAACCATCTCTAATCATATTTCACTCTTAACTACTGTTACTTCTGTTTTTTCCCTTGCAGTGGTTGTCCATATGTGTATTACTTTTCATTCATTAATTCATTCAACAAATATTTGCTGATCACATGTGCCAGGCATGTTCTGTACACTGTTGCACACGGCTGCAATGATAATTTGCATACCATTTTGTAGCCTGCCTTTCCATTTACTGTAGCATAAGCCAGCATTTCCCTATGTGCGTTGCTGAGCACAAGCTCCCTTTGACAAAAAGATTCCACGATCAAAAGGCTTGGGAACTGCAGCTTAGAGCCCTTCTCATGGCAATTAGCAACTCTGTTTCCTTTCTTGGTTGGTCTTTCTCTACCTGATGTCTAAACATTAGACAGCCCCAGGGCTCATCCTGGGCTCTCTTCTCTTCTCTGTTTATACTCACTCCCCAGGTGAACCCATCCAGCCTCAGGGCTTTAAACCTTTGATGGTTATTGAGTGACACTTTGTGACATGTATTATAAGAAATGCATTACTTTATGTAGTTTAATGGAACCACCTCTAAAGTCTTTTATGGTTATTCCCATTTAACATGGAAAAACTGAAGCTCAGAGAAGCAAATTAACTTGCCAAAGATCACACAGCTAGTGAAGGGTAGAACCAAGATTCGCGTACTACATATCTGAACATGAAACCTCTGTTATTTTCACTCCATTACACTGCAACATGAAAAAAATACTTCTGCTAGCATTTCCTAAAGTATTTTTTCCCCAAACCTAAGACATTGTTAGCAGGTTTCAAAAATACCAGATTAAAAAGGTTTCTTTTCCGCTAACCTTCTCAGAGCTTCTATGGTACATTCATTCATTCCACAAGTATTTATCAGGTGTGTCAGACACTTAGGTTTTGGGGATACAGCAGTGAACCAGAGACACAAGATTCCTGCCCTCATGAAGCTTATATTAGAAGAGACGGAAAACAAGGCACTATGTAAATAAAGACCTCAAATTACTCCAGATTGCAGCAAGTGCTGTGCAGGGAGTCAAGAGAGTGACATGATAGACAGGAGCTGGGAGAGGGACGCTACATTGGATGGGTTGATCATAGAAGCTTCCCCTGGGGTGACTTTCAAGCTGAGACCTAAAGGAGCCTGGAGGGAGAGTGTTCCAGGCAGGGGGCCAGAAAGTGCAGAGACCCTGAGGAGGGAGAGAGCTTGTTGTTTTCATGGAGTAGAAAGAAGCCCAGCATGGAGTGAAGCAGAGTGACCATGGTAAGGAGTTTGGATTCTATTCTATGAGCAAAGGAAAGCCCATTGGAGGGTTTTAGGTGGGGCTGCTGCTATGATTTGATTTTTTAAAAACTATTCTGGCTGCTGTGTGGGGAACAGACTGGAGTGAAGCAAGAAGGAAGGCAGGAGACCAGTTAAGAGACTCCTGCAACAATCTAGGCAGAGAGGACAGTGGCTTGGGCAAGGTTCTTCAGAGAGACAGAACCAATAGGACATAGATAGATAGGTAGATAGATAGACGAGAGGGGATTTATTAGGGGAGTTGGCGCATGTGATTATGGAGGCTGAGAAGTTCCATGACAGGCCATCTGCAAGCTGAAGACCCTGGGTTGCTGGTAGCATGGCTCAGTCCAGGTCCAAAGGCCTCAGAACCAGAGAAGCTGATGGTGTAATTCTCAGTCTGAGACCAAAGGCGTGAGAGCCCGGGGGCCACTGGTGCAAGTCCTGGAGTCCAGAGGCCACAGAGCTCTGATGTCCAGACAGAGTGAGACCCTGGATACACAAATCAGCAGCTCAGGGCAGCGGTCCAGGCTGGAGAAAGAGATTTCGGAGTCACTTCCAGACTCACTCACACAGCCTTTTCTTTCCTTTGCATAATTTTCCTAGTGTAGATTCCCAGAAGTAGGATTACTGAGTAAAATGGTATAAGCATTTAAAATTTCCTGGTGTATATTGCCAGATTTTATTTCAAAGGAGCAGTATTTATTCATAGTGTTAGCAGCCAGCAACCATGCTTCAATTTGGTACTCTTTCTGGTCTGACATATTGTAATTTCTTCCACCTTCCCTTAATTTTTGCTACTATAAATGGCTATTCAGTTTTTAAAATTTAGTATGTCTTTGCTCATTAGGAAGAGTAGACATGTTCCCATATGTTTGCCTCCTAATAGTATCTCTTCTCATCTGCATGTGCCTTTGCTCATTTTTCTATTGTGCAAGAGTATTCTTGTCAAGGTTGCAAGGACACAGGCTGGTGACTCTTGGCCCCGTTCTGGTGTGTTCTACAGAGCAGGGGTGGATAAGGGTTGACACTGTTGTCTACTCTGTTTATGGAAATTTGGAAGCTTCTTTCCTGAGCTTCCTTACCACCCCACTCTCCTGGTTTGCTGCATGCCTCTGGCTGCCCCTTCCCCATCTCTTTCCTAAGGAGACTCCTTCTCCTGCAGCCTTCCTTGAAATTTGGCATAACTCAGAATTGTATCTTGGGTCTTTAAAAAAATTTCTTATTATAAAATATAACATACATACATACACACAGAAAAGTGCTTAAACAAATAGATAGTTCATACACCTGCATAATTAGTTACAAATGACCCACCAGTGTGACCACCTTGTAGGTCAGAAAATAAAACTTTGCCAGCACCCCTGAAATCTCTCATGTGTCCTAATAAATTACAATTTACCCTTCCTCTTACAAGTAGCCACTCTCTTAACTTTTTTTTTTTTTTTTTTAGAGACAGGGTCTCACTCTGTCGTTCAGGCTGGAGTGCAGTGTAGTGCAGTGACACAATCATAGCTCACTGTAACCTTGAATTCCTGGGCTAAAAGGATCTTCCCACCTCAGCCTCCCTAGTAGCTAGGATTACAGGTGCGTGTCAACAAACCTGGCTAATTAAAAAAATATTTTGTTTTGTGGAGATGGGGTCTCGCTATGTTGCTCAGTCTGGACTCTCACTCCTGGCCTCAAGCAATCCTCCAGCTTTGGCCTCCTAAAGTGCTGGGATTACAGGCATGAGCCACTGCACCCAGCTTCTATTAACTTCTACGATAATAATTTACTTGCTTTTCTTTAGTTTTATCATCTATGTATGCACTCCTAAACAATAATTTAGTTTTGCTTGTTTTTGAACTTTATATAAATGTAATCACACTGTATGTATTCCTTTGTGTCTTGCTTCTTTTGCTCAACTTTATATTTACATGATTCATACATGTTGTGTGTGGCTGTAGTTTAAATGTCATTTCTGTATAGTATTCCACAATTTATCCATTCTACTCTTGATGGACTATTGGGTTGTTTCCAGTTAGGGCTGTTATGTACAGCCCTATGTTATGTATCTTTCGGTAAAGCTATGTACACATTTCTCTAGGATGTATACCTAGGAGTGGAATTGCTGGGTCCTTGGGGATATGTATCTTCAACTTTAAGAGATAATGACAAACAGTTTTCCTGAGTGGCTGAACCAATCAAAAGCTCCACTAGCAGGTGTATGAAAATTTCTGTTCCTCTACATCTTCCTCAACACTAGTTATTATCAGACTTTAAAAAATTGGGGAGTCTGATGGATGTGAAATGGTATGTTGTTGTGTGTGTGTGTGTTTTACAGCTTTCTTGATGTATGATTGATGTACAACAAACTATACGTATTATAAGTGACAATTTGATGAGTAAACATCCATGAAACCAGAACCACAATCAAGATAATGAACATATCCATCATCCCAAAAAGTTTTTTCATGCCCCTTCCTCATGCCCCATCCTCCCTCACTCCTCATCGCTGACAGTAGATGAGGTTAAGCACCTTTTCATGTTTATTGGACATTTGAGTTTTTGTTTCGTGATGAGCCCATACAAGTCTCAATAAAGTTGAACAGTGTAATGAAGTGAACTAAATGAGACAGTTGGAAAGATGTGAGGTTGTGGGGGACTGAAGTTAAGATTTCAGTAGTACAGCAGTTCTGGACCATCACAAGGTCCACTCAAGGCCCTTGAATGGTGGCTGGAGCAGAAAGGGAGGTCATCAGAAGTAAGTAGGCCAAAGAAACAAGAAGCCAGGAATGTGGGATAGATCTTCCCACATGAATGTTGAAGTGACCTGGATTTGGGCATGCCCAGGGGGTGGAAAGACTGAATGGAGGGAAGTGCCTGAGAGGTGCAGCAGTCATGGTCTAGAAGGTGCAGTGTGGAGTAAGGAAGGGGTCTGCTCCAACTCCAGATACAGAAGTATTTGGGGGGGGGGAAAGAATCTCTGAGGAGAGGGCCACAGGAGCAGTGGGGTTCTCAGGAGAGAGCCAGATCTCAGCTAAGGAAGGTGTTGAGGGGAGGCTTTCTGTTTGGGTTGTAGGGGTATTTATCAATCTCTGTGCTATGGTTTGGATGTGGTTGGCTTGTTTGTCCCCACAAAAACTCATGTTGAAATTTGAGCCCCAATGTGGCTGTGTTGGGAGGTGGGGCATAGAAGGAGGTGTTGGGTCATAGGGGTGGATCCCTCCTGAATGGCTTGGTGCTATTCTTGTAGTCGTGAGTAAGTTCTTGCTCTCACAAGACTGAATTAGTTTTTGTGAGAATGAATTAGTTCCCATGAGAGTGGGTTGTTATAAAGCCAGGGTACCCCTCAGATTGTCTCTCTTTGCACGTGTCTGCTTCCCCTTTGACTTTCTCCACCATGTTGCGACACAGCACACAAGACCTCACCAGAAGCCAGGGCCACTCTCTTGAACTTCTCAGCCTGCAGATTTGTGAGCTAAATAAACCTCTTGTCTTTATAAATTATCCAGTCTCAGGTATTCTTTTATAGCAACACAAAACAGATTAATGAAACTGCCCTTTATAAAATTAATAAAGGGCCACAAGGTGGGAACTGTGGTAGGGGAAATATAGCTATAACCAGCCATTTTTCCCTAGCTTGCTTTCCTGTAATTGCTTACTACTCAAGAGTCACATAGCTGATGGTCATAAAGATTCTTAGCTTTCTTCATTGCTCCCATAGATAACATCACCCTTATGAAACCTAAGGCTAGTTTTTGAGATATCTTCCAAAACTGCATTCCAATGGAACAGCTGACCACCCAGACCAGTGGCCCATATCGTGGAACTGACTCAACTGGTCTTGTGACCCCCACCCAAGAACTGACTTAGCAAAGAAGACAATTTCTACACCCCTGTGGTTCTGCCCTGAACCCAGCCAATTAGCAGACCCAATTGCCCACCCCTTTGCCCACCAAACTATCTTTAAAAACCCTTTCTCCTAAATTCTCAGGGAGATGGATTTGAGAACTTCTTCTTCTCTTCGCATGGCACCTGCGATATTAAACTCTTTCTCTGTGGTAACCCCTGCTGTCTCAGTGTATTGGCTTCCTCTTGAGCAGCAGGCAATGAACCTGGTAAGGCTATAACACTAAGACAGAAAATTGGTACCAAGAAGTGGGGTGTTACTGATAACAAACACCTGAAAATGTGGGAGTGGCATTGGAACTGGGTAATGGACAGAAGCTGGAAGAATGTGGAGGAGCAGGCTAGAAAAAGCCTAGATTCTCATGAGGGTTTAGAAAACAAGACAACTAGGAAAAGTTTGGAACTCCTTAGAGATTGGTTAAGTGATCGAGGCTGGGATGCTATAGAAATATGGACAGTAAAGGCCATTCTGACAAGGTTTCAGATGGAACTGAGGAACAAAGTATTGGGAACTGGAATAAAGGCCATCCTTATTATAAATTGGCAAAGAACTTGGCTGAACTGTGTCCATGCCCAAGAGCTCTGTGGAAGGCCAAATGTAAGGGTAATGAAACAGCATATCTGGTGGAAGAAATTTCTAAGCAGCAAAGTACTCAGGCTGCTGCGTGGTTACTTCTAACTGCTTACGGTGAACTGCTAGAGAAAAGGGAAATAGCAGAAAGTTTTGGAAAATGCACAGCCTGGCTATGTGGTAGAGAATGAGAGATCTGTTTTCAGAAGAGGAATCCAAGGGTGCTGTGGAGCCACCTCTTGCTAGAGAGATTAGCATGGCTAAAAGGGAGCCAGGTGCTAATAGTCCAGACAATGGGGAAAAGGCCCTGAAGGTATTTCACAAATCTTCAAGGCTGCCTCTCCCATCCCAGGCCCAGAGGCTTAGGAGCAATGCCGCTGCCCTGCTCCCGCTCAGGAAGCTGCTCCTCACGTCCCTGGCTGTCACATCCAGACAGCATCCAGCTGAGGCTCCAGCAGAGGCTCCAGCTGTGGCTCAAATGGCCCCAGATACTGGTTGGGCTGCCACTCCAGAGAGTGCAAGCAGTAAGCCTTGGTGGCTTCCATGTGGTGTTAAGTCTGTAGGCCCCCAGAATGCAACAGCCATGGAGATTTGGCAGCTTCCATCTAGACTTCAGAGGATGTATTGGAAAGCCTGGGTGCCCAGGCAGAAACCAGCTGCAGGGGTGGAGCTGCCCCAGAGAGTCCTCACCGGGGTGATGCCTAGTGGAGCTGTGGGAGCAGGGCTGCCATGGGGACCCCAGAATTGTACAGCCACCAGCTGCATGCAACCTCAGCCTGGAAATGCCATAAGCATTGGATTCCAACCCATGAGAGCTGCCACACAGGTGGCGCCCAGCAAAACTGTGGGATGGGGCTGCTTGAGGCCTTGGGAGCCCACTCCTCACACCAAGGTGGCACAAAGGAGGAAAAGATTGGTTTGGAGCTTTAAGATTTAATGTCTGCCCTGCTGGGTTGTGAACTTGTGTGAGGCCTGTTATCCCTTTCTTCTGGCCAATTTCTCCCTTTTGGAATGGGAAGGTTTACCCAATGCTTGTACAGCCATTATATCTCAGAAATAAATAACTTGTTTTTTATTTTATAAGCTTATAGATGAAAGGAACTTACCTTGAGTATCAGATGAGACTTTGGACTTTTAAGTTGGTGCTGAAACAAGTTAAAACTTTTGGGACTATTGGGATGGAATGATTGTATGTTGCATGTGAGAAGGGCATGTGTTTTGGGGGCCCAGGGTCGGAATGCTATGGTTTGCATATGGTTTGTTTGTCTCCATCAAAACTCATACTGAAATTTGATCCCCAAATGTTGGGAGGTAGGGCCTAGTGGGAGGTTTTGGGGTCCTGGGGGCGGATCCCTTGAGAGTGGCTTGGTGCTACTCTTGTGGTAGTGAGTGAGTTCTCACTGTGGTGAGAATGGATTAGTTCTCTCTGGAATGTATTAGTTCCCATGAGAGTGGGTTTTTATAAAGCCAGGACACCCCTGAGGTTTTCCCCTCTTTGCATGTGTCTACTCCCCCTTTGACCTTCTTTGCCGTGTTGTGACACAGCACGAAACCCCTCACCAGAAGCCAGGGCCACTCCCTTGAACTTCCCAGCCTGCAGAACTGTCAGCTAAATAAACCTCTTTTCTTTATAAACTACCCAGCCTCAGGTATTCTGTTATAGCAACACAAAACAAACTAAGACACCCTGGAATTGGGGTTCTAGGGCGCACAGTTGAAAAGGATGGGAGGGAGAGGAGCAGTGGAAGGTTGGGGAGCAGAGTAGAAGCTTAGAGCAGTGTGGAGTAAATGCTGAGAGAGAAGAGATGACCCCCAGAGTCCACAGCCAGGGTGATGACTCCTAGACAACAGGAGCATGAGGCCCATTGACCTGCTGTGTGAGTTAGATGCAGGAGTGGCCCTGCTAAATGTAAGCTCCATGAGGGCAGGCATGGTGTCTCTGTCAGCACTACTCTCCCTGCAGCACCTAGTGCTCCACCCAGTATATAGAAGGAGCTAATCACACATTTGTTAAATGGAAGAATGAAACAAATGAATGGAGGAGCACACGACGCCTGGTCCATTGTAGGTGCCTGGTAGATGCTGGTGACATTTTATTCATGGTATTTTATGATGACTTGATTTATCCATTTGCATATGCAACATGACATATCCTTGGAGAGGGTTTGTTAATGGACACGAATGAGGCTTGTGAAACACCAAAGTCCAATAAAGGCTACTAGCATGGGTCCCAGGACGGTGACTACAATTTAAGAAAGCTATAAACCTAATCAAGTGAACTGTAATTGGTCTGAAGTAAGGACTGGGAGAGGTCTATAAAAAGGGGAATTGGAATAAGAATTTGTAAGTATTTAGCTTACACTGTTCATGGGAGAAAGACACCTCTTATGGACACAGAACTGTGTCCCCCGGATGCCCCTGCAAGGGAGGACTTATTGCCCAGCTGCTGGGAGTGCTGTCAGCAAAGACAGCTCTTCAGCTGTCAGCTCCTTTGGGGATTGCCTTAGCTGGAGAGAGACACCGCACCCAAGGTCACGCCCTTGGGGTGCCCAGAGCCAATGACTGATTGAAGCAGGGGTATGAAGGCCTGCCCTTTGGCCCAGTGCAGGACAACTGATAGGTTATCTGGATGCCAGAGCCCACCATCTGAGCCGGAGCTTTGCTGTGCCTGCATCACTGCTCTCTCCTCCTTCTGCCTAGTCCTGTTTCCTGCACTTCTCTTCCACAGGTTTGACCCCTAGGGCATTCCCTAGTAAACATCCCACACAGTAACCTGTGACAACACCTTAGTGCAAGGGTCACGAACTCAAATGCCTTCAGGAGCCTGACAGGGAATGAAGCGGGTTGGGTTTAATGCAACAGGCAACAGGGGGTGGTGGGGAACTATGTAAATTGGAAAGATTGTGCCCCATCTAAATTTTTAAAAATTGACAAACAAACGATGTGTGCGAGTTCAATTCAGCCTGCAGGCCTCCCATTTAGGACCTTTGCTTGAAAAGTGTACCCTCTCTTCAGTTATCTAATATACCAGGACCTGCGTTTTACATGTCTTGCAGGAGTTTGGTTAGTGTGAGTCAATCCCTAAAAGCTTCACCAACTTGTGGCACAGTGGCACTGCTGTGGCCCCCAAATTTCATGTGTTGGAAACTTAATCCCCAAATTCATATGTTGATAGTGGGGACTTTGGGAGGTAATTAGGATTAGATAAGGTCATCGGGGTGGGCCCCCCATGATGGGACTGGAGGCTTTATAAGAAGAGGAAGAGGGACCTGAGATGGCATGCTCTTGTCCTCGCACCATGTGATGCCCTCTGCCATGTTATGACGCAGTAAGGAGGCCCTCACCAGATGTCAGCACCATGCTTTTAGACTTCCCAACTGCCAGAATGTTAAGAAATAAATAATTTTTTTTCTTTTCAAATTACTCAGTCTATGGTATTCTGTTATAGCAACAGAAAAGGGACTAAGACAGGTGCAAAGGAGATTCTGAACCTGCTGGGGTGAACACCAGACCCTGAATTACAGGGTCCCACTGAGGCACTGCTTGCCATGAGGCCCACTCAAGCCATCCTCCTTCTCTGACCTTTATATTCAAGTTTAACACCTGCTATTGTCTCAGAGTAGCCCTAGCCCCTCTCTCTTCCCTCATAAACTTTCTAGGCTGTTTCCAGTTCTGGTGTGTCATTTTGGAAGAGCAGCCTGGTGGTGTCAGGGGACAGGAGTTAGCACTGGGGCCTGGGGAGACAAGGATACTGGCTGCAAGGCCCTCAGCCTTAGGGGCCCAGGCCAGTTGGGAGCAAAGAACAAAGCTTCTTGTAGATGGGAGTTGACCCTCAATTATGGGGTGGGACCATATCCTTTTCGAGGGATGGAAGTGATCTGGGCCACATCTGGTCTGGGTTTTTTTGCTTCTGGCGCAGACTCACTCTGGCCTGCCCTGCTGGGTGGCTTTATTGATCCAGAGAACAAAGAGGGAGTATGTGCCCCGAGGAACAGTTGCTAAGGCCACCTCCTCCCCTCAGGAGCCTGGCGAAGACTGCCCTACTGCCCGACTGCCACTTCCCCAGCGTCTCTCAAGTCTGCAGCCTTTTGTTGGCTCCGTGAACAGCTGAACTCAAATCCCTAAAATGAAGTCCCCGAACGCGGACTTCCTGCCCAAATGTCTTAGGGCCATGGCTCCGAGGGCCAGGTTTCTGCAAGGCATTGTGTGCCACATATCTGTTTGGGCTCTCAGGAGTTTGTGAGCATCAAATCCAATGTGTGTGGGCCCCAGACTTGTGTGGTCAGTAAGACATGCTCACAAACGGGGCTTAGTGTCTGAATAAAGGCACCACTGCTACAATGAAAACCAGAGGGTGAAACAGAAAATGATTTTAACAGAAAAAGTTTATTTTAAGAAGACACAAACAGCTCTAGCTATATAAAGAATACAGTTCAATTGCTGGTAGCAAGCCAGTAAGGAATACTTTTTTTTTTTTTAAAGAAAGACAAGAAAAACCCTTTGTAACATCACCCCACAGAGGGGTCCCTTCCATTTTGTGTTGGAATCCTAAAAACACTGGGATTATGATCTCTCCTTGTTTCTGCTGCTTCTTGAAATTTTTATCCAGGGACACACACTCATCACTGGGGGAATTGCCTTCCAGCTTAGGATATTGGTCTGTAAATTCCTGTCTCCCTTATTTTTCTTAAATGCATCATTGGCACTCAGTAAGCACCGAATGGTAAGTGCTAATTTAACAAAAGTCCATCTCCTGACTCTGCACACTAGGACTGGCCAACGCGCATTTCTCAGTTTGCTTTTGGCAAGTGTTGTATTTTTGCCATTTTTGGATCCAAGGCACAAGCCTGTTGTTTTCCATTCCTAATTCTGGAAATCCTAAACAGAAGGCAGAAAGGAACTGTTTCACGGATGCTTTTAAATAGGGAAATCCTGAAAGTTACTTGTGTCTCTGACTTTTTAAAATTTAGATTTTAGTAAGTGAGTAGATCCCTGGGCTCAAATGACAGAAATCAAACTAAAGGTCCTAACAAGCAATGTGCTGAGCTAGGAAAAGCTGCAGCCTGAGAGCTATGTCTGAGTGACTGAGTCCACATCGAATTAAAGTGCTAGCTCTCTGTATGTTGGCCTGTCCAGAACTGCCACAGAGGAGTTTCTTCAAATGGCTCCCTGGGGAGGAGGCAGCACAAGCCAAGCCAGTGGAAAGAAGGTCTGAAAAGACAAGAAAGGGGAAATGCCTCAGGAACCCCCACCACCCCCTTCTTCTTGACCAGTCCCATCAGATCTGGACCTGGACCAGAGAACCTCATAGTCCAGGTGGAGAAACCAAACTCACACACACAGACACACAGCTTCTCATCCACTCATATCTCCCAGTGTTTATACGAGCGAATGTGAAAATATGAATCTGAGCTTTAGACTCCCAAGTAGCATGAGGGGTGGAGATGGGGGCAGGATGGGGCGAGAAGTGGAGAAGCCTTAGCGAATCCTTTTAGAGATTCAGAAAACAGGAGGAGGTGGCCTGCTGAATGCCCCCTGGCTGTGCTGTTGCACAGGGCATCCCAAGGAGCTCATGCCAGGAGCAGGGGAAAACTGCGGGCACAAAATACCTTCTGCACCTCAGTGGTTTTCTTGCCAGGCTGACTGCTGGGTCTAGAACAAGTCCAAACTGCATTAGAAAATGGACATATGGATATTCTGGGTTTTAAAACCAGCCTTTGGAACCAAAAAAACTGGTGAGCGTAGGCTGGACTGGAATCTTATGGCCTGGGCCGTCAGACTTTCCAATGACAGCCCTAAACTCATGATAGTAGTATGGGGCAGGACAGGGTGGAATGGGGCAGGGGTCCCCAACCACAATTTGGAGGGAGCAATGATGGGACAAAAGAAATAAGAAAACTCAGAAATCCATTCTTTCCTACCAGCTTACCCCAAACCCAGGGAAGCAGAGGCATATTGGATAATAACAGGTCTGGAGAAAAGAATGAGGGTTTCTACACCGAGGTAGTCAGTAATGAGAGAGAGAGAGAGAGAGAGAGAGGGTGAAGGACACCTTATTGAGGAGTAATGGCCAGCATATGCAGCCCCTCCCCTCTGCTCCTGTGCAGTCAGACTGGTCTGATAGTGCAGTAGACGGGAAGGCAGTGAGCCACATCATCTAGTACACAACCCAGTCATCACATGGGGCAGGTCACAGAAATGCCTGTCTCAGAAGACGGTCTGGATAGGGGGTCAGCCTGAGGTTTTGCATGGCCTACGAGCCAAGAATGGTTTTTACGTTATCCAAGGGTTGTAAAACAAATGAATGAACAGACAGCAGCAAAAAAGAAGAATATGCTACAGAGACCATATGCAGCCCAACAAGCCTAAAATAGTCACTATCTGGCCCTTTACAGTTTGTCAATCCCTTGTGTAGATGATGGGGGAAATCCTACCACTCTCTGGTGAGAAGCCTCGGAGTGTGCCTGAAAAGGGAAACCGGAGGAGGTGCAGGAGAAACAAGGGAACAATGGAAATAACTGGAAATACCACTCAATACGACTAGCACAACCCTGAAGGTGCACTGCCTGCAACTCCACAGAATAGTGAGGTATGCAAGAATAGCTAAAGAGAGAGCCACACTAAGAAACATTAGGCAAAGAATGTTCTGGAAAAGAGACTGCGTGCAGAGCTAGTACTGATTAGAGAATTCTGTTATTGTTTAATAAGATGGAGATGGAGATGAAGTTTGAGCCCAGGGATTGACAAAATATCAAGCCAGGTGAAGTTCTAGAACGGTTGGAAATTTTAAAGTAAAGATTAAGAAGGGAAGGTTAAAGTAGATTCTAGAAAAGCTAATATTGGTTTGTCCTACTTTAAATAAACACCAAATACAAAAGTTCACACTAAAAAAAAGTAGAGACATTAAGGGACAACGACCAGAAGAATCTTGGTTTTTCAAAAGAAGTCACCAGAAGATTCCATTACATAGGAAGCTTCCTGAATGAAAAATGGAATTTGACCTATAAAGATCCATTTTTCACACAACTTTTAGGGAAGACATCCATTGTACAAAGTAGGACACATATATTGAATTTGGAGGGAAACGGATGTTTCTAAACTGAAAATCACATTTGTCTTTGGATTCATGAATTACAGAACTCTTGAACATTTTTCCTTAAAGCATATATATTAGTTCACTGAAATAACAGGGAAATTCATGTGTCATAAATGTAGAAGTCAGCTGTGGGTCTTCTATAAATGTAGTGCTTTAAATGAAAACACACTGGGCCCAGAGGCAGGAGACCTGGAGTTGAGGCTGGGCCCTACCACTGACTCACTGTGTGACCTTATACAAACCATTCGACCTTTCTGGGCCTCAGTTTCCTCATCTGTGAAACAAGAGAGGTTGGTCCCTTTCAGCTCTAACATTCTGTGACTACAGATAAATATAGAAATAAGATAAATACAACAATCTAGAAATAAGAAATGTTCCCCAAAGTAAGCTTTGGAGTCAGTAGAAAAAAGTAGCAATGAAATATAATAAAAAGAATAAAATTTTAACTACTAGCCAGAGTAAATACATCTCATTTAAAAATTAATGAAAAGGTCTGTAATTTACAATTCATCAGGAGACTTCAGAACATATATATTGATATTTCTTCGCCATCATACATACAGAGGAAGGGATGAGCTTAAGGTGACTTGTACAATGAGCACAATGCTGCATTTGCATGCATAACATTTTATAAAATTGAACATTAAAAAAAGCAAGACCATGTAAGGAATAAATTTCTATAAGGCTTGACATTACAAAGAAGCTGAGAGGGTTAACTGGCTGTTCCAGTTCAGATTTTGTTTTTGAGTCTGTTGCTATTAAATTCCACTATTTAGGCAAATTCTTAAAGTCAAATATACTTCTGCCAGAGCCCTCCTGGAGAACAGCCACCATGGTGAAGACAGGCATTTAAGAGTTAGCAATACCAAACAAACCTAACACTTTTCCCTTTTTTCTATTTGTGAGTTAAAAAAAAATTAACCAAAACCAGGCCAGATGTGCTGGTTAAGTCCAATCAAAGGTTTTGCAGGTTGAGCAAGTGGTTGATTCAATCTGACAATTTCTTAAAACCAAACAAACACACGCCTGACCAAGATGACAATATATACCTCTTGGCCAGAGACGGATCACCGTAATGACAGCCAAAACAATGGGAAAGGTTGGAATCATTTGGAGAATTGTAGCTTGAAGAGTAAAGTTACTGGAATGCGCGTGCACACACACTCCAGGGACCACACTTTGAGAACCACTGGCCTAGATTTTGGGCTGTACTGAACAAAAGTATATACCTAGTTAATGTTACTCATGCAAACTTCTTTTTGCTAAACTTATTAAAAACGCCCCAAATGTGTGTCTATAAGCATCTGCTACTGTATTCTTCTAAAAATGTTTCAAAGTACACTACGACTTTGCTTATTTCATATCACTATTTAAATCATTATACTTTTTGTTGCCCTTTGACAAAGGCACTTCTTTGTACCTCTTTCCCACTCTCTTGTTCTTTTAAATCCCTAATATCTTCCTCACTCATAGCTGAAATTCATGCAAAGGCTTTGAAAGGCCCGGGGGCTCTGGTATAGATATGGTCTCATTCTCACACCAAGCTAAAGTGATAGCCCATAACAGAGATAAAGTGGGGGAAGCACGGTCTTGTGTTCAGGAAAGTTGTACCTCCAACAAGTTTAATAATCACCACCAATACCAGATGACTGACACTGATCGGACATGGTTTGGACAGTTTCACCTTTCACAAACAGGACACATTTTCACAAACTCTTTAAATCCTCGTGTTCTTTTACTCAAATGGTAAGTAGTATTAATTCCATTCATGTAAAAATGGTAATGTACAATATGAATGATCTAGGCCTGCTCAGTGGCTTTTAGTAGCCATTTCTGAGAGTCCCTTGGTAGTAACCATATTGAATAGCACTGGGTACCAGGACAATTTAACTGACCATCAGCTATTAACTAAAATAATTCCAGGAGATTAAGGTACTTTCTATATTCTGGAGTCAGCAGTCAGGGAATTTGGCCTTTCTGTGGTGAAAAATACACTTCTACGACTAGTTGATGCCTAACATTCTGCAAGTAGAACTTCATTCCTTTGGCTTTAGGTTTTTCCCCTGTTAAAATGCAAGTGACCCTCAAAAGAGGTAGCATTAAACATAAGCCATAATCTCATAGTAAATGAATTTTTCCCTTTCCTGAGAGCATGTTTGTCTTAGAGAGGAGGAGAACAAAGTAGGAGGCACTGAGGAGAGTTGGTGCTGGGAAGTGAAGTCTGGGGAGAATGGAACAGAAAGAGGAGACAGAGGACCACAGTGACAGACCCCCCACTCATTCACTATTTTGCTGGGGGGCTGTCCCTGTGGGCACTCCTACTGAAATGGGTGCTGACTTGCCACTTGGAGCAGGTGACTTAGAAATCAACTATGTTTTCTGATACTATTGAGGATTCTTTAATGTATAGGCATACAAAGGCTTATAGCAATGGAAAAATAGATAGCGATAAAACATTTGGTGCAACAGATAGGGAGTTACCCCCCCCAAATCAGAGGGACTATTCTTGTTCATAGGAAGAGAAGCTAAACTGATATTACTCTACAGAGTGCAAATCACAGGGCTGGGACGAGGGTAAGGCACTTGCACCGCCCTGAGAGTGGGCGCCTCCTTGAATTTTGCACACTAGGCGCCTCGCTCACCTCACCCTAGTCCTGGCCCTGGCAAATCATATGAAAGCGAAAGCTCACCATCATGTCACAGATTTGATGAGAACGGAAGGCTGAGTGAATGAGGAGCAGAGCACTAAGCATGAACTTGTCTTTTTCCCGACTAGTTCATTTATGAGGGAGGGGGCAGGTGCACGGATCTGCTCAGACTGCAGGTACAGAGAGACTGTAATCGGATCTATGTTGTCTAGACAGTTGACATGGATGCCAGGTGAAATGCCTGTTAAAAGAGCCCGGTAGGATCTCCTCTGTCTTTGCACATTCAAGGTAATTTCTCCAGATCAGCTGGTCAATTTGTGGTGATTAAGCTAATGGGAACTATTTTGCCGCCTGCTGTCTCACCTCCTTTACAGGTGAGCTGTCGGCTAGGGATGCAGTTCCCGGGAACTGGGGCTGAGGGACAAGTTGGGGCCAGGTGGGAGGCCCAGGCGGGAGGCTGAGGTGGGCCAAGTAGTACAAGCAGAGAAAAGGAGACACCAGCCAAGCTTGCTGCTGTACTGAGAATAACTTGCTCTCTCCCTCACCCCCAATATTTGAACCACAAACATGTAATGAATACCTACCAAGTGCAAAGCACCTTTGGTTACCAATTAACCTCCTCTCCTGGGGCTGACTCCCTCTATTTCTGAGCAGATGGAAGTCAGTCTGGCAGGGCCACCTGCTGCTATTGGTTGGAATCAGAGGGAAAAAAGGGGTTAGGACGGACTTGAAATGGAAGCTGACCTCCTGAGGCCCAACTTCATTTCACTCAAACCTCTTCTCTGTTCCACCTTTAAAGAGTATTATCATTATCCTTCGTACTAGTACTAGTCATAGTAGTAGGTTCTCTGCAAGCCTCCCTGAGAGGGGCTTTCAGCCTCTCTTCTCCAGTCTTGGCAGAGTAGATGCAGAAGGCAGCAAACGTCATGGTAAGTGCCTGGGTGGGAAAGAGAGTTAGTGTTACGATAAGGAAGGGTAGGAGACAGGTGGAGCGTTAGGGGTAGGAAAGGTGCTTGGGGTTCTGTTAATCAGTGACTGGTAGAAGTTTCACAGTTTGGTTGTTTGGGACTAGGTCCACCTGTTGCAAAATGTTAAATGAATATTTCCAGTCCTAAATGTTATCTCTGACCATACAGTCTCTGCCCCACATCCTCTTGTGCTAATGGGAACACCACTGGGCGGCATTTGAGGGCCATCGTGATGATGTAGAAGATGTTAAGATTCGGGACATACAGAATATTGTAGAGGAAAGCAAGAATCAAGGTAATTGAAAAACAGAAGTGTCTGGGCATTCAGCTTTAGAATATTTGGGAAAACCTCCAGAGGTAGCAAGGTAAGGGGAGAGGCGCAACCCACTAGAAGTAGTAAACAAGAAGCTTCTAGAAAAATCAGCAGAAGTAACAAGTCCTATACTACGTGAGTCCCATACTCAGCTCTAGAGTTCAGCTGGTCATAATGGTTCCCAAGGAGCCGGTCCTGGCAGCCTTTCACTTTCATTAAGCAAAAGCAGAAACACTCCTTCATTTCCCTACAGAGGAAAATGTTCCTGTCTTTTGGAATTCTGAGTCTGGGGCAGACAAGGTGGAATTCATATATAAACTAAGGCCAGGGATGAATCTATTTCATTTTAGGCAGAAATCCCTGAAATTTGTTTAAGACCTTCAAACCAAGTAGTTCCAATACTTTCAAAAGCAACTGGGCTTTCACTAGCTATTTATTATTTTAAGTGGTTTCTTTCTAAATCAGAGGGAAGTGCTGATTGCAAGGGAATTGGTAGGCCTGGCCTGTTCCCAGAAGTCTCAAATTCAGAACTGTACCAACCAAGGGCCTAGGCCTAGTTTCTCTGTGTGACAGGCCCAAATCTTCTCAGTACTCAGTGTTGTTTTTGGGCTGCTCTGTCGGGCTGGAGTGCAGGCAGGTGAGCTAGGAGCTTGCTTCTCATTGGTGAACATGCGACCCATGGAAATTGAGATCTACTTGTCTCTGGAACTCTTACTGCATCCTCCAGGAGGTTGACCAATGAATCTGTTGGGTGGGGGGTGAAGTAGGAAGGGGTCGGGGATCTCTCTTTGTGAGGCAGGCTACAATTTCATTTGACTTTTCTTTTTGCCTCTTGGGGACGGTAGGCAATTAACTTTCCACCACCGGTCAGCAGGTTTTCTTTGTTCAATGCTTTGTCTGTCTTCCCCCTCAACTCTCAAAAATCAGGCATATGAAAATCAAATGAATCACTGCTCTTGCTCTGCTTAGGCAATTGAACTGACAAGAATTGTCAGTGCCTATAAGCTCTGGAGGCGGAGGGATCGCAATGACTGTCCTGGAGCTCTTTCAGCATCCCATTTCCCCAAGTGCTTACACTCTCCCCCAGCATGGTTAATTGAAAGTTGGTCAAACAGCAGAACCTAAATGGCAAAAAGTAGCCCTTTTTTTTGTGTGTGTTATGGGCCATAGTAACTTGCAAGGCTGCCTTTTAAAGATTTAGGATAGATCCTTTTAGTTCAAATGTTCTTGGTTTTTGGAACAGAGTCAGACTTCCTTTAAACAAAACCAAACCAACCACAAACCACGATCTGAATTGAATGGTGGGGGCCAAGGTGCACTTACTTTCTATCCTCCTTGAGCCTTTGATGATGCTGTTCCTTCAGCTAATTACTTCCTTAATGAGTGTTATATGCAAATGAAATGAGTGTTCTTAGAATACAGCATGAGCTGGGCATAGATCCTGGCTACCACTGTTGACAGACTCTTGAAGGATCTCAAGGTGTACGCGCGAGTTACCTTGGATAGATCTGAGCAAACAAATGGCTGTCTCGTTTGTTGGCTGAGCTTGGTTCATCCAAAGCAACCTGGTCCTGGCCTTTTCTAACTAATGGGGGGGGGGGTCTATATGTTTTTTGAAACTCATCACCCTGATCTCCGTGTAGACAATCAAGCTGAAAAAGGCATGAAGTTTCAGGACAGAGTCACATTCATATTTTGCACCACAAAAGCCATCCAATCAACCCCATGCCGAAATAAGTGCACACCTGCAAACCTCTCACACGCAGAGGAAGTTAAACTGTGGCTGAGGAGGCATTAGTCTTTCTGTATCTCCACACAGGGCCGTCAGGGCCTCCCCAGAAAAGTGAATTATCAGCAATGGCATCCTATGCCCCCCAGGTTTGGCAGCCCCCAATCTGCTCTCACACTGCGCCCCTCAGTGACAGGAGCCAGGGATGGAGCAGCTGGGTCATTGATTGAAAAGGTGGTACATGTGCCCTCACCATCTGAGAACTTCTTTGTTATTGTGCACCACTGGGGGAAAATCAGAAGAAACTCAGGAGTCAGTCAAGGCAAGACTGTAAGTATGAAAATGTAAAGTGTCTGAAGATGATTAAGTGCCTGATAACTTTAGCTCTAGATGAAGTGGCCTCTCTCCTGCCATCCAGAGTGTGAGTTAATGTGATAGAAATGTAGGCTCTGTTGTTATTCCCAAGGTTCCTTTTTAAAAACCTTTCTCTTTCACCTTCTCTACCCAAGTTTAGTAAGTAAACCCCACTTGTTGAACTTAGGGCTTAGGTACTGGGGTTATCAGTGGTTTCATAGTCTTTTGAAAATTGTGCAATAATTCTCCGAGCCAGTGGATTAGTGGTCTTCAGCAGTTCGGCTGCTGAGGGGCGGGACTTGGGAGTTGCCTTGCTTCCCTTCTTCTGTAGCAAGGCCTTGAAATCATCGTTTCTGCCAGCATCTAGGTTGGCACTGCCGCCTGACCCTGCGGTGGCAGCCGACTCACTGATCGGAGACTCAGCTGTGTTCTTTATTGGTGAGTGGGAGCTTGGTCTGCTGCAGGCAAAGGCCTCACCAGGCTCCTTCCAGCCGAGCAGCTTTCTTTTGGACCTAAATAAGAGAAAGTTTGGTTTCAGTGAGCGCATGCAGCAGACGTTTACCAATGCTTCACAGACCTCCACGCTAGTGACATGATCTGAGAATGGCCATGCAGCAGCCTTACAAGCAGTCATATTGACTGGCTTTCTCTCTCACCTCTAAGTCCTCAGAGTTCCTTGTTGGGTCCCCTGTCCCCATACTCCTTTCAATGCCCACAGCTGGAGTCACTTGGCCTGTGCCTGCAGGCTCAGTCCTGCCCAGGTTCTAGGACCAAGGACAAATTTCAGGAGTCAAGGCTAGCAGCTCAGAGACTCTGAATCAGGACAGCCTGGAGAACGATCCTGTTCTGAACTGGTGCTCCAGCTCCAATAACTGGGCTCTTTCCAGTTTTCTTGTCACCGAGCCCCTGACTTGTGCCCCTGTTCAATAACTGGGTCCCCATCTGGTCTCCCTTTGCCTAAGTTACTGCTTTGATATACCACCTGGTGCCCCACTTCACCTCTCGATAATATTTTTTGGTACAAAGAATTCTGCGAAGGGTTAAATGTCTCTGTCTGTAGACAGCTGTGAGAGAGCAGATGGAGCCACAATAGGCCAAGCTGTTGCTAGGAGACAAGGGGCCTCTTACTTAGCACCTGGTCCTCCCCTCCCCTCCCCTCCTCCACTTCACCCAACCATGTCAGTGAATTTGAGATGTGAGGCCCTGGACTGCATTCATATATGTGGGTATCTGAACTTAGTCTCCCGTTGCAATTCTAATGGCTGCTTAGAGGTAGGAGTTTTTCTTTAAGTAGAAAAAGGGAAGGCAATTGCAATCAGAATTAATGAAAGTGGTCCAGACCTGTGTATCACAGTAAATAAATCTTCAGTTGTGCGTGAAGCCACAAACACGTCATCATCATCCTCCGCAATCCATTCAGCTGTTTTATCACTGATTAAACTTTTTTCTTCGGTGCTTGGTTCCACAGAACTCCCTAGGCATAAGAACCAGAAGGAATGACTATGACCACAAAAGATAGGACAAAGAACATTCTCATATGTTATTTCATTTGATGTTCAAAGCAACTCCGGACGGGCAGCAGGATGGAGATTTTCAATGTCTCCATTTTGTAAAGGAGGAACATGAAGTTCAGAAGTTTAATGATTTGCCCAAGGTGGAGTGAGCGGTGAAGGTGGGCCTGGGTCTCTGTTCTCTTACGCCTTTTTCATTACATCAGGCAGCCGGAGCATTCTCTTGTTTTAAATACGGTATATCATTTTTAAAAATCAAGGAGCTGAGAGTGATCTAAAGCAACGACTCTCACCCAGTGGGTGGGAGTGGGACCTATCTGAATCTCAGAGAGAGCCTGTGGGGTCTGAGGAAGCATATTCTAAAATTACCTGTGGCTTTGATTTGCTTGCTTGTTTTAGTCACAATGATTGACTTATACTGAAAGCTCAGATCAGTATAGAAGGCCATGAGGTTTTGATGTTTGGTGTTATGGGTTCAAAGGAGGATGAGAAACATGGATGAACCTTGAGAACATTAAGCTAAGTGAAATGAGCCGGTCACAAAAAGACAAATACTATATGATTCCACTTAAATGAGGTGTCTAGAGTAGTCAAATCCACAGAGCCAGAAAGTAGAATGGTGGTTGCCAGGGAGGAATCTGGGGGGAGGGGGAACAGGAAGTTGTTGTTTACTGGGTATAGAGTTTCAGTTTTGCAAGATGAAAGGAGTTCTGGAGGTTGGTTGCTCAACTATGTGAATGTACTTAACACTAATGAACTGCACACTTAAAAATGGTTAAGATGGTAAAAATTATATTACGTGTATTTTACCACAATTAAAAGAAAAAGAGACAGAAAAAGAAAGGATGAGAAACATTAACTAGCCTGGTTTTTGGTTTGTGGAAGAGCCAGCCTCAAATCACCCAAGAAAGTGAGCTGCCTTCCCTCTGGAAGGTATGAAGAAAGGCTACTGGTGCTAACATATTCCATTGTTTCAGAAACCCCCAAGCCTCCCACGGCACTTGAGCTCAGTCTAGGGGGTATTAAGTCCCCAGGAAACTAAATTCAGTGCAGCTAATGAAAAGTACTGTGTACAGGGAGGTGGAGCAGCAGTTCCTGGGGCCCGGGATACATGCCTGGCCAGGTAGACAGGATCCTGAAGTCCTAGGGTGCTAGGCCCCAGTTTGATTTCATTAATTCGGCACTAGGGGCTCGAGGGTAGACTGGCCCAAACCGGGCCTTGGAGATCTGCCCGGTCAGTCCTGATCTCAAGGGCAATAAGGCTGACCCATGGTTCTTATATAGAGTAACCCAACCCTCAAGAGGTGGCCCCTACTGACTTGGTCCTCCTGGGATCAGGATAAATATTCTGGGGCATCTGCTTCTGTCTCTGGCACTGCATTCTCACCCCCGTCTCTCCTATGATTGAAGAAGAATCCAGGGGACACTTTACTAACCCAGAGGGCTTGCCTCCTTTTCACTGTCAGCCTGTGGAGTTGAAGTCGCCCTTTCACCAAGTGACTGCAGGCCAGCCCCGGTGTAGGGACACTTGGCATCTTCCTCCAGGGTGATGATGGGGCTGAGGGGCAGCCTCGGTTCTGCCACGTAGGTCTCTATTTGGGCTGTGGGGGAGGTAAGAGGCAGGTACAGCACGCTGGGCTTTTTTGGTACAGGAGGTGGAATCTTGCCTTTCTTTTTCTCAGCTTCTTCCTGGCTCTGGAGGCTAATTCTTTCAGGCAGGGCTCTCACCTTGGGGCCCTCGTCCTCCATACTTCCCTGGGGAGGTTGCTGGGTTCCTGAGAAGAAAGCACCAGAGGAACTGGCAAAAGGCAGGAAAACAAGAGATGAGGGTGCTGTCGACTCCCCTGGGCTTCTGCCATCGGGGACGCTGGAGGACTTTGGTTTCCGCACCACTGTGTAGCTGTCTTGAGAGACTGGTCTCACATGTCGAATTGAGCTCTTGGGGGTCATAGTCAAGGTAGGCGAAGTTAGTGGGTACTCCTCAGGGACAGATGGTGGCTTGTGGACCAAGCTTGGAGGTCTTCGGGCCAGCGGAGGCTTCTCAGCTATGGGAGGTTTCATCTTTCTCTCTGGCAAGGTGAAGACTTCTTCTGCTCTGGGTTCCTCAGTATAGTCAGGGCTCTCAATGTCATCTTCTGGCTCAGACTTGCTGACTGACCTCAGGCGAACAGAACGTAGGTCAGACTGAGTGACCATGGGCATGACTGGCTGATTGGGACTAGTTTTCTGGGCCAGCTTGGCCCCAAAATTTGTATCTGAATGATGCCTGCTCACCTTGGTTTTGCTTCGGATGGCGATACTCATCCCAGACAGATCGAGGTTGGTTGAAGGGGTCAATGGTAGGTCAAATGATAGCCGTGACTTGGGAATTTTCTCCATTGGTGATGTCGGGGGTAGTGATGACTTCCTTTCAGGTACCACTGGACGTACCCGGACACTGCTGCTTGGAGGGGGCAAGTGGCCCAGGGTCAAGGACATGGAGACAGTGGGTGTTGGTGTCTCTGACTGGCTGGAGTAGCCACTGGAGGGTGACATCAGTCCAGTGGGCCTTCCTGGGGAGGATACCTCTCTGGCCTCCACCTCGATGGAGAGTTGGGAAGGTGTAGTGGCTCTGGAGGTGGAAGGGGAGGCAAGAGACTCTGAGCTGCCCTGTACTTGGGTGCACTCAATGACTGTGGTGCCAGTGGCAGTGCTGGAGCTGGACAAGGATTGGTAGGTGTCACCAGACTTCCAGTCAGTAAGATACCAGTGGTGGGAGAATTGTGTACCTTCTGGCTCTTTGAGGGTTGGAACAGCTGGGTGGCCCTGAGCATCTGGATGGGACGAGTGATATCCTTGGTATTCCAAGGAGAGGCAAAGGCTCCTGGGCCTCTGGTCCTTGGGTAGTGAGGACCCCCCTTCTGGCAAGAGGACTGACTCATCCTTGACCAGTGAGACACTGCGCGTTGGTGGGGAAGGCTTCTTTTTTGCCTTCTTGAGTGAGATACTCTTGGATCTCTGCCTTCTGTGCTGGGCCTCCTGTTGGGTACTAAGGGAGGCAATGTTGTCAGCACTGTTGCTGCCCTCAGAACTTGTACTGGCATAAGGCAGGGCACAGGCCTCACTGGCCTTCTGCTCCTTGTCATAGTCCACATCTGTGGTGCCTGAGTCTGTGGGCACAGACAGTGACCGCTCCCGGAATCTGCTGGCCCCACCTGGGCCTGTCTCCAGCTTCGAGGTAGCACCAGTCAGAAGGCCAATCTTGGAAGGTCTTTCCGGTACTTGCCTTCGTTGAGTAGGGTGCTCAGAGTAGCCAGTTAACCCACTGCATCCTGCTGGGTTATCACGAGTGACAAAGAGAGTAGCAACCTCCTTAGGAACCAGAGGGGGGAGTGTGTTCAGAGAGACCCAAGAATTCCCAGAGGAAGGATGTTTTCCATTTTCATTGACTTGATTTCTCTGGCTGGTGGCACATGGAGTCATGTAGGTAAAAGCATCTCCCTTCCAGGAAGTGGAGAACGTTGATTCTGTTGGTCCATTGCAAGAACTGGGGACACTGTACACCATTCCCATGCTCTCCATGCCAGGAGGGTTTGGGCCACTCCGTGCCTGGGGAGGTTCCTCCAGCTCACTTGAAGAATTTCTCAGTACTGGCGATGTGAGACTTGGGAACTGAGCTTCCTGACCAACTGCAACTCTTCCATGAACACCTTCCAGAACTGAGTGACCGGGCCTGATGTTGGAGGTGGTAGAGCGGGCCACACTGCCTGCTGGGCTGTTGCTGTGACCTGGAGGAAGTAAACACAGAATGTTAGTGGTGCAGCAAGGGATCCCCCATCAGCTGTTTTGAGACAGGAGCACCAACTTTTTGCCAAGAAGCATCTGTCAACAGCTTAGTCAGAATTCCTTAGTTCTTCCTTTCCATGGATGAGGATGCTGGGGAAGTTGGGTCCTTTCCCATCACCCCACAGTGAGTCATAGGGTGCCCTCGAATGTCCAGATGGTTGCCAAAGGCTTTCCAGCTTTGATTATTCCTTTTAGAGCTGAAGTGTCACATGGGACTACCTTGGGTTTTTCCCATACTTTCACCCCAGGCTCATGAAACCATCACAGACCTCAGCGTTCATCCATCCGGAGATGAGAGCAGAGGCTTCCGAACTAAAGACAGCACTGTGTGACTTTCAGCTCCAGCAGTGACTCTGGAGTATGCCCGAGCTGGAAAGTTAAGAGTCTGGTTGCATTTCTGGCACCTTTCAATTTTAGGCTTTGCAACATAGGAGACTTAGGATAACCTACAGATATGAGGAAACCATTCAGATGTTCCAAATCCCCAAAGGTTTTCTCCTATATGCGAGCAACTATTACTGCTATGTCATTATTATTACTACTACTACTGCTATGATAATTTCTAATAACAGTCACCATTTGTTGAACACTGACTATGTACCAGGCACATGGTAGGCAAATTACATACGATAACTGTAATTCTCACAGTAACTCTACTGGGTTGGTATTATTATCCTCAATTTACAGAAGAAGAAGCTGAAGCTCAGAGAGGTCATGAAACTTGGCCAAGGCCTCACAGTTAGTAAGCAGAGAGGCCCGGACTTACATCCTCTGGTATCTCCCTGCTCTGTGCTCTTTGGATGGCATTCACTTAATGGTAGTAATGGTTCTGTTAAGATGGTGGTTTTAGCAATGATTTCTCCCTCTCATCTATTTGCCTAAATTTGGCACATATGGTTATATTACATTTATAACGGGAAACAATAACGTAACGAATTTATTAGCCCAGGAGACCTACTCTTCATAATCAGTTGCTGCCCTTGACAAGAGGCCCTTGGCTATTCTTAATCACCACATTGTCTTTTTCAGGACATCCACAGCCCCCCACCCCGCCCCCTGAATTAGTCCTGTTCCCCATCACCACGGTACCACCTAGGTGGCAGGATGGTAGGAGTGGGCAAGGGGAGGGTCTGGGGGATCAGCTGTAGTGGGGTCACCTTGGTCTCGCTGGGAAAAGTTAGAGAATCCAATAATGGTCCGCCTCCGCCTCAGGGTGGACTTAGGGTTCACGGCTGTCTCTGTGTTAAACAACGAGTGTCGCAAACTTGCATGTTTATCAAACTGCTGTCCTGTAGCCAAAATAAAGACACTTGGGTGCATCCTGGTTTCTGTTTAAAGTACAGTGGAAATTGGCCTGAGGTAAAGAGAAGGGATGATGGCAGTAGCGATGAGCATGAATAGTGTCCAAGGCAGGCGGCACTTCTTCCCCATCCCTCCCAATTTGGCCCTGGCGTACATGCTGGCTTTCACAGGCTGCATCCAGGTCACCTGTAAGTCTTAGGTGAACTGGGGCAGTGGTTTTCAACCCTGGCTACATATTAAAATAAACTGGGAAGCTTTTGAAACTCCAATACCTGGACCCCACCCCAGAACACTTAAATCTCTGGGAGTACGGTCCAGGTAGAAGCATTTTCTAGAATTTCTCAGGTGACCATTCAAATGTATAGTCACGGGTGAGAGCCGTCAGTGAGGAGCAATGGGCTGAGACTAGATGTTGCTTGACTGTGATCTTTTCTCAGAGAAAGACTTTATATGGGCCAGGTGAAGCCGGTATCTCCAAAAAGCTGCCCCACTGTGCTCTGCCATCCAGGAAACTGCCTGATATTCTGTCCTATAGCCACCTGGTCACATTTTACCAAAGTTGGCCGCAGCGTGGTGAATGAGCTCTATTTCCCTTAAAGTGCTGGGCCAGTCTTTGGCTCCTGGGAAACGACTGGGGCAGAGTCAGGGGGCAAGGTGTGCGGCTCCCCTCCCTGTCTCTCATTCAGCAGCTGGCTAACCCGACCCTTCTCCTTGGCCACACGGCCACATATGTACACACACACCCCAGCAAGAGGCTCTGCGGGCAAAACTTAGGGACAGCCTCCTTGCGAGTAAGATAAACATTTGGAAAGACAGCGCCCACCATCACTTTGTGAGTCTCTTCTTATCAGCCCTTACTCCTCTTGGTACATCTCCCTAAGCTGTGGGCTCTATTTCCTGCCTCTGATTTCCTAAGATGACGCCAGTGGCAGTGGATGACCCCGTATCAGGGAGCATCACCACATGTGGCCAGAGCTGTCCTCATCATCTTTAACATTTTCCAGCATAGCATGGGCTGGTGCTAGCTCACAGGGTCCCTCTGGTTCACTTTGGGTTACTGAGGTCTTGGTTTCATCAGGTCACTGGCCCTATCTCCTTCCGAAAATGACTGGCCTCCTCCTTTTCCCATAACAGCCAATGGAGTGTGGAGCATGAATTAACAATGAGCATGGTATAGTGTGCCACATGCCCCCAAAGCCACAGCCAGCTGGGCTATGTACATCATTTTCCCCACTCTCAAGGTTGTACCGGGTCCCCTTTTGGTCTTTTTGGCCTTAGTACCTTTCTACTACTTCTATTCTTGAAAAACTTGCCAAATTGAGGAGGTCCACCTCGCTAGAAGACCAGTGTCTAGTGCAAATGCCACAAGGCCTCTGGTCTGTGGCTGGGTATGACCCTCCCTTTTACCACCAGCACTCTGAACCCCTCTCTCCCCCTCTGGCTCCTATCGGTGTACTCCAAACCTGGCTTCGGGCACAAGAAGTTGTCATTTTCTGACCCAAACAGAACTCACTCACAAACTTTAAGTTTCTATATATGCTCTGAAGAGCACACAAGTTCGTAAAGTTTTGGAGCTTTCTGTTAAGAAAATTTTGTGTGCTATCAAATGGTCTCAGTTAGTGTGGCAGTGCCAGTAGGGAGTGAAGAAAGAGCAGCCAGAGCCCCCTCTTCTGCATACCTCCGTTCCCTGGCAAGAGCCATGACTGTGACAGTGCAGGGTGAGCCAGTAGCAAAGAAAGTCTCACTCCCCCCCCAGCACCCAGTGCACCGGAGAGGATGGTCTGTAGTGGCATGGAGGGAAGCAGACAGAGGTGGTGCTAAGCAACTCTACCAGAGACGTTGATGGGCACAATGTCAGATTGCGTGGAGCAAGGCTGAGGCCACCGCTTCTCCTCTAGGATGGGCAGAGGGAAGGGGCTATTCCAGGCAGTTTGCTTGTCGGCTGTGGTAGGCAGGCCCAGCAAGGCCTCAGGGGCCCTCACACCCTGGGTGGTGGTCTCATCCTCGCTCAGCTGCCGTTTTGTAGGCTGTTGGGAAAGAAGGTGATGGAAAGGGTGTGCTTCCACCTGGCGATGAGCCAGTGCCCACAGGATGGCTGTTTAGGCAGGGTGGTTGGAGGCTTTGTCTGGGAGGCAGGAGAACATGGACAGGCTGCCAGGCCAGGCACCTGCTATGTAGGGCTCATCCCGGTGGAGCCTCAGGGTAGCTCTGCTGGTGAGCAGAGGTGAGCAGCAGCTTCCAGTGGGTAATGTAAGCAGCTTGAAGTCTCCTGTCTCTGGGTGCAGGCTGGCTCTCCCAGGAGGGGGAGGAGGCAACTCACCATCAATACAAACTCCAGACGCCTGGCAGACTGGGGCCTTGGGCTGGGGGTGGGCTCAGGGGCCTCATCAGAAGAGCGGAAGGTCTGCCCCAGAAGTCTGGCCTCCGAGTACTGTTCCTCATATTCTTCTGAAAAATAGCAGAGTGGAGACACACTCTAGGGGGCCATGGCTGAGCACTGGGCTGGGGAAGGACCATGAACTGGGGCTCCTGCTCTAGCCTCCAGGCCTGACTTGCATTCTTTCTACAGGCTATTTCCCAGAGTCTGAGACAATGGATTCAGAAATGGAAAAGTGCCCGATTCCCAAGACTGTGAGGGCTGAAGAGAAAAGAAAGTCAATAAGTTCAAGCTGTGCTGGTCTGGGAACCAAGCCCTTATCTCAATGGCCCCCACCCTAAGTGCTCAACTTGGAGAAGAGACTCAGGATGCAGATATCTTTTGCTACTTTAGAATGCAAGGTCCTCTCTTTGAAGCCCTGCAGCTCCTCAGGTTTTCTGCAAGCCTACCAAGGGAATGACCTGTGTGAAGCAAGAGGAGATTTGCACTGGGAAAGTCCAGTCTGGAGTTCTCTCTTGGATGCCAAGAACCCTTACTTGAGCCTTTGTGGGCCTGGTTCCCTGCACCTTAGTCCCACTGTGGGTCAGGTCTAGGAGGGCTAAGGTGAAGGAGAAGGAAGGAGGAGGTAGCGGCATAGAAGAGGGAGAAGTTCAGGGGCACCATCAGGGAATAAGAAGGACGCATAAGATTTGAATGGGTTTCATTGAAAGGATGAATTTGATGAATAAACAAAGAAAGCGAGAGTAAAAAACGAACATCCACGCTCTACGTACATTTGAACAAAGACTCTTAGAATCATAGAAACTCAGGGTTGCTCTCAGGGTTCTCTGGTCCAACACCCCATTCTGTGCCCAGACTCCCTCCTCAACAGCCCTTCCAGGTGCTTCTTCATTCCCAGCGAACACACCTGCAGGGAAGGGGAGCTCCCTCCCTCCCAAGGCAGCTCATTCCTTCCAGGGACAGTTGGGGCTGTCGGGCTGTCAGAAAAGTTCTTCCTTATCTGGAGGTGAAATCTGCCTCCCTCTGAGTTTCCACCCACTGGTCCTAATTCTGCCGTGGTAGCAACATAGAGCACACCGACTCTTTTTTTTTCTGCACGGCAGCTGTCTGTTATCTGAACACAAGGCTTATGCTGTCCCTTGGCATCTTGCTTCTCTAAGGTCACCACTGCCCTGGCAGGGAGGTGGGGGTTATGGCTGTAGTCCAGTTGGTGGCCCATCAGCAGTTTTCTATTCTCCATTAGTTAACCTTCGTTGGTGGGTAAACGAGAGCTGACAAGACCTCTTTTCACATTTAACATCCACTGAGCACCTCTTGGGGGATCCAGCCCCGTGTCAAGTGCTTCTGGAAACCCAAGGGTAGTAAGAGATGTGATTCTTTACATCAAGAAGCTCAGTCTGCTTAGGACGGCAAAATAGGTGACCTCTGGGTGCTGTGTATTGGGCTTACTTTGGTGAGGCAGTAGCTACCCAGGAGGCATGTGGACAAAGTTATTGGAAGAGCAGAGTGAGTGAAGCCCAGAGTGGGAGACTCTGCAGATGGCCCCTTTGTCTTCCTGTGCCAGGATTCCAAACGCATGGGCGATGTGGCAAGAGGAGGGCTGGAGGGAATGTGGGAGTTTCCCGCCCAGTTCTCTGTGAATGGCTTGACCCTTTGTCCGGCCTCAGCCTGTCCTTGTTTTCCCCATGGACTACTGAGCTGAAAAATGGGGGGGCGGGCGGGAGGGGGACTGGAAATAGACTTAGAATCATTAGGCTGAAAGGCGGAAGATGGAAACCGTGTGCTCGGTTTGTTGATAGGTTTTAAACTGTTCTCTTTTTCTCTTGCTGGTCCCTGTCCTCTTTCTTCTTTGCCTCCCTCCTGCCGCTGCGCATCTCGCCTCTGGGCTCCGGCCGCTGCCCCCCTCCCTCTCAGTACCTTGCAACAGGCTCTGGAGATTGAGCTGCGCCTCGCGAAGCAGCTCCTCTACACTCGGGGGCCTGCCCGAGGAGAGGAACACGTTCACTGGCTGTCGCCATGACGACCTCGAGTGGGCAGTCGCTGTCGCATTTTCCCGACCCGAGTTAGCTGCAGCTAGGGAAGGAGAGAGTCAGTGAGAGGCGCAGCCGAGGTGGGGGGGAGCGGCGCGCGCGGCCAGTGGGCGCCCGCGGTTCCCTAAGACCCGCCCCTGCGGGGGCGGGGAGAAGAGCGAGGCTGCGCTTAAAAGGCGGGGACTCGCACTCCGCAAGGTTTTTCCTCGACAGATCCTGCCGCAGTCGGCTCCCTCCCGCTCCGCCCGCCTCCGCCCGTCCGGCCGCCCCGCTGCCGCCGCCGCGTCGCCCGCACCCTCCGCCTGGCGCCTCCCGGCCCCGCGCCGCCGCCTGCCTCTCCGGCCCCGCGACGAGGTAACGCGCCCCGGGCCGAGCGCCGCCCTCCGTGCTCGCCCCGGTGGGTGTGGCCCGGCCTCTCCCGCGCCCGCCGCCGCATTTCGGTCTCCTCCAGCCGCCCGTAGCTCCCCGCCCCCAGCCCCGAGACCCAGGGCCCCTGAGCTGGTCAAGATGTCCGAGGCGGCAGGAAACCTCAATAGCCTCCGCATGGCCAATGTAGCCCTGCGAGAAGAATTAAATGCCCTGCGCGGAGAGAATGCCAATTTGGGCCTTCAGCTCGGAAGAGCCCTGGCCGAGGTTAATTCCTTGCGGGGCAATGTCTCGAGCTACATCCGCTGGCCGGTGCCCATAGTGCCCGTCCTTGCCGAGGAGAACTTTGAGTTCCCGCTCAGTGAGATCGACGCCATTCCCGAGGGAGAACTGCCCTTCTTGTGCTGGCCTCCGCCACGCACGGAGCCCGAGTATGTCTCGGATGATCTTTTGATTAACGTGATCCAAGACTGCAGCACCCCGGACGGGCCCACCGACCCTCCTCTGCTGCCCATCCCGCCCCCGCCGGCGGGGCCCCCGCCCGCCTCAAAGGAGCCGCCCCCGCAGGCCCCTCTGCCACCGCTGGAGCGGCCTGAGATAGAGCCGTTTTCAGGCGACCCAGTCTACCTGGCTGAATTCCTGATGCAGCTAGAGACCTTCATAGCTGACCATGAGGATCATTTCCCAGGGGGCGCCGAGCGGGTGGCCTTTCTGATCTCCTTTTTCACTGGCGAAGCCAAGGACTGGGCCATCTCGGTCACCCAGGAAGGAAGCCCCCTGCATGCTAACTTCCCGCGCTTCCTGGATGAAATCCGTAAGGAATTCTGTGGTCCCATCCCCCCACGTGTGGCTAAAAAGGCCATCCGCAAGCTCAAGCAGGGAGACTGTACCCTCGGCAGCTATGCAGATGCTTTTCAGTTCCTGGCCCAATTCTTGTCTTGGGATGACTGCCGCCTACAAAATCAATTCCTCAAAGGCCTGTCGGAATTCTTCCGCAAGGAGCTCCTATGGTCAACTGAAATGGCCGACCTGGATGAACTGATTCTCGAGTGTGTGGAGATAGAAAGAAAGGTGCGTGTCCCCAAGCCAATCCCGCTTCCTGGGGTTCGCAATATCTTCTTCCCTTTTGCTCCAAGCCCTAATGAGGATGAAAGTGAAGATGAAGAGTACCACAGTGAGGATGAAGACCAAGAGGCACGCAGGCGCAGGCTTCACCCCAAGGACCAGCGGAGGCGCATGAGGGCTTTTCAGCAAGAGATGAGGGAGGAGGAGGGGGAGGAAATGAAGAAGGAGGAAGACCTGAGGAAGGAGGAGGAGGAGGAGGAGGAGGAGGAAGAGGAGATGAGACAGAAAGTGGAGGAGGAGGAGATGAGGAAGAATGAAGATGAAGAAGAGAGTAAGGATGAGGAAGAAGATGAAGATGAGGATGGGGGCCAGAAACCAGAGCAGGAGCCAGGGCAGGAGCCAGGGACGGCGGAGACCTATGGTGAGGAGGAGGAGGAGCCCCTGGACGAGGCCCAAGATGATGACCTAGATGATCTGATGGAGATGGAGCCAACCTTTGCCCACGCGTCATCCCAGACTCCTGGCCCCGTAAGTGGCAACCATGCTGAAAATTTCCTGGGTGCATCGCCTCCCATAATACAGCCCAGCAGACGGAGGAACCAGAATAGAGTTCCACTTCTGGAGGGCCTTCCAGGCACCAATTCACCATTCTACAGCTCACCACCACTGATTCGCCGCGCGGGTCGCTTGGGGCAACGCCAAATTCGAAGGCGCCCCCCGGTGCTATTCCGCCTCACTCCGAGACAGGGGGGCCACCGAGCTGCTCGTGGCCGAATTCGCGTGTGAGTGCTGGGGCAAGATGGCCACTCGGAACACACCCTTCTTCTGCGTCCCCCGCCCCTGCTATTGCTGCCACACCTGCCCATCTGCTGACCAGTACTTAAGAAAGTTCTAGACCTGCAGAACCTGAAGAAGACCTACAGAACTCTAGACCGTCTTGCAACCAAGACCAGAGAGTGATATGTGCCTGACCAGGGCCACCTGGGAAAGGAGGGATCAGCAATAGCTGCCCTCTTGGCACGTACTCTGCTCAGTCCAGCTATAGCTGGAGAGTAGGTTTCTGGGCTTGTTCCCATAAATTAACTGGTCACCCTCTTGTATTTCCCCTCTAGTTGTTCCTAACCCTCACCTCTCCTGCGTTTATTTGCCCTGTGTTCTACAGTTTTGTCCTCTGACTAGCTCACCAGGACTTTACCCAGTGCCTCACTGGTCTGCCCCAGTGATCCAAAGGACAGGCTCCACTGAACTCCTAAAGCCACTGAGGCCAGTTACTAGATGTAATCGACGGCAAGCAGGATGGTGTCAAGAAATGTACCTAGAAGCCTCCACTCATTTTATGTCACACCTCCAGCAAAAGGGCCTGGAAGAGGACCTTACATCTAGCCCAGAGAGAGTGTGCAAAGCCACATGTCAGATGGACTTGACTGAGATTTGTCCTTGACTGACTGTGCAAGCTGGTTCCACTTCCAGCACTTGAGTTTACCTTCGCACAGACTCCTGTATTAGGGTCCTTGGACCAGCTTGCCAAATCTGGGGCCCTCTCCTCTTACCACACTGCCCTCCTGGGCATCCCTGGTGGACAGTGCCCAACATTGCAGGCTCTACACCTTTCCTTGATATTGCCTAAAGGGGAGGCAGTTGCGGGGTGGGGGAGGAGGAGGAGGAGGAGGAGCAGGAGAAAGAAGCAGCAACAATTCAGTTTGCCATGGTAAGGAGTGACTCTTTCCTTAGGAATGGTGGTCTCCTCCCCCAGCCAGGCCTTGGACTTCAGCCCCCAGTCAAAGGTCTTTGCAGGAGACTTTCCATCCTTGGGGTTGCAGAGGAGGCCTAACTGGCCTTTCCTTCTGGGATGGCCAAAGAGAGGGAGGACCCACGGCCTGCTCTTTAACTCTTTGACTTCAAGAAGTCCTTATTTCTGAGGGGAGAGAGAAAGGTTGGCTCTACAGAGACTGCACCCACTGCAGCCTCGCAGCTGGGACACCTTCATGTCTCTCAAATAGGGGTCAACCCCGGGCCTGCTGCTCTGCTTTGATTAGACAGTGAGGCATAAGAGGGTGACTGCCTCCTGGGAACTCCTAGAACTTCTGGGTACAAACCCAGGTGCCCTTAGAAAGAGACCTGCTGCTTGCCTTGGGTCCAGAAAACACTGCTTCTGCAGTGAAAAATACACATTTACTATGTCAGCTCTGGCCACAAAATGCCAGCCAAACTGGCAAGCCTGAACTGCCCCTGGACACTGAATTTTTTGCACAGTGCCTGGCAGCTGGGCAAGTGCAGCCAAAGTGTCTGGCCAGAGGGAAGGAAACATAGTCAAACCTCTGTTGCTCACTGGAGTCTGACAGATAATCTCAGCCCAGCCTTAGGATTTGGGGCCTGGCGGCAAGAGAAAGGAGCTGGAGGAAGAGGAGTCACAGAGAAACCCAGTCCTCCGACTGGTTTCTGGTGAGGTCTCTATTCATCACTGGGAGGTAAGATACCCTTTTGTTGATCACTTTGGTTTCTCAACCTGGGGATAAGTGGAGTTGGATTCCTATAACCTGTTGCTACCTTTTAAAAATGTCCCCCCTCTCCAAAGAGAAAATTAATACATAATCATTACAGAAAATTTGGAAAATAGAGAAAACTATAAGGACACACACACACAAAAAAAACCCAAATGTTCAGAATCCCACCACACAGACTCAAGCACTATTTAACACATTGCTGCCTTTCTTCCTAGCGTGTTCTTGCTGTGTCTTCTGAAAGCTGAGATCATCCTGCTTTGCTCTTGATCAGCAGGATTTAAAATGGCTGCCACCTGTGCAGTCATGCATACTGAATAATTTATTTAAGCATTCTCCTAATTTGTTGGACATTTCAATTGTCCCCATCCCCACGAGGGCAGGAGTAAATAACCTGGTAAAAAAAAGTTTGTCTGTTTTCCAGCTTATTTCCTCAGGAGAGCGTTCCAGAAGGGGAACTGCTGTTCTTCGAGGCTGTGGACCCTGTTTGCTGATGGCCGACACACTGTCCCTGCTGTCCCACGTCCCTGTGGAGGAGTATGAAGGACAGGTGCCTTGCACCCCTACTTCCAGGGAGCCCTCAGCATAGGCTCTGCCTGTTCCCATGGTGCTTCTCACCCTGAACCCTCGGAGCCTCAGCCAGGGACAGAGCGGATGAGCAGTGAGCTGGTTTCCGGCCCTCTGAGGGCAGGAGGGGCTTGGGCTTCCCTTTGACCCTCTTCCCCCCTTTCCCAGATCTTCAATATTTGTTGTGATGTAACAGCCACAAGAGCTGTAAGAGGAACTATGGGCTTTGGGTGCTTTCTTGGGTTGAAAGAGGGGTGGGGGGAGGGGATGCACGCAGGGGCATGAAGGCAGCCCAAGGACTCCCAGAGGCTCGGGAGGAAACTCGTTTCAGATAAACGTGTTACTGTGTTATTGTTGCATTACTGTGTTGTGAAAATAAGAAATTGCTCTGTATGCTAAAGCTTTCTCTCCTCAATAAAAATATAAAGGGTGTGTAAAGATGGGGTCTCTCTGGGTTATTTAACAAGCATAGATGGGTACCCAGTAGGCATCTGGTACTTGCAAGGCCCCCTGCCTGAAGCAACCCTAGCCTGAAGTCTTCAAACCCTTAGACGCGGAAACTAAGGCCAGGCGAGGCTCAAGGGACCTGCCTACGTTTGGGATGGCAGAAATTGTTAGGAGGGAAGTGGAAGCACTGGGTATCTTGAAATATAGCACGAGTTCTCTACTTACTGGGAGTGTGGGTGGCCCAGCCCTTCGCCCCAATACGCACACACGGGACTTTGAGTGGAGGGAGGGAGGGAGGCCAGGCAGGGTGAGTGGGGAGGGCCCTTCCACTCTTTGGCACTAGGTGGCGCTGTGGGACGCCACTGAGCTAGCTGGGGAAGCTTTCGAAACACAAATCCCCAGAGCAGTCCACGCAGAGGCCCTCCCAGCAAGACCTCACTGCTCCTCACAGACTGGGGGCAGGAGAAACTGAATCCCATTTGGGATTTGCCCAAGTTTCCCAGCATGAATTGGACATTTTTCCCTGGGGAAGTGGGTGGGAACACTCACTGAGCCCTTACTAGTTACGAGTGCTGTGCCAGGCACTTCCCATCCCTTATATATCATCCTGATAATCATCCTGGGGGGCAGGCACTGTCCTTCCCCTCATCTTAAAGGTGAGGACACTGAAGCTGAGAGAGGAGAAATCACTGGCCCAAGGTTGACAGCTAGTGAGTGGCTCCTTTGCAGCCCCACAACTGCCCATTAGTCAGCTCCAGGGACACAGCCCCTCTCTGTCCCCACTCCACTGGCTCTACTGTCTTATAGGTCAGGCTGGTCTCTTGGTTCTGCCCTGTCCTTCCCCCTCCCCCAGCTTGCAGGATTCCAGTGGGAAAACAACCCCTAGTTTCAGAGGCACATTTGCTTTGTCCCTTTAAGAGGAAGGAAGGGAGGGAGGGAGGGAGGAAGGGAGGAAACCAGCAAGTTTCTGACCATGTGCCAGGCACTTTCACCAACATCATCTCATCTCATTGGCACAACAATTCAGCAAGGCAGGCAACAGTGTCTCCTTTTAGAGTGGAGGGACACGAATCTCAGAGATAACTTTGTTCCATGGGAGACTCTGGGTCTTTGTGACTCCCAAACCCATACTCTCTCAACTCTAATACAACATGCTGTCACCCAGGAGAGGCCACCGACAAGCTTAAGCGTCAACCTGACTGGATTCTTGGTCTTTGCCAAAGCAACCAAGTATGCATCAGGTGCACTATCTCTGGAGGCTCTAGGGAACCAGCCAGGTGGCAGTTCTGCCCTGCAGGGAAGGTGGACGAGTGGCAGTGCTGAGTATGTGGCTGACTGCCCCTTCTGGGGAGGGACAGGGTTATGGAGCCATGAGCTTCATCAGTGAGCAATGGGGCTCCCCGTTATGTTTCAGGGGCGTCAAACAAAGTATCCAGTGCCCCTGGGATTTCACATGATGTCACAGGTAGGGATAGGTGAGCCCAGATTATGTAACGGCCAATCAGAGAAGGTGGGGAAAAGTAAGAAAAATAGGGTCATCCTTGCACCAACTCCGCAGCTGGAAGCACTCTGGGGACAGGGAAAAGAGCCCTGGATTCCAATCCAGCCCTGCCACTGACCCTATATGGGATCTTGCACGAGTCCCATCCCCTCTCAGGCCATGGCTTCCTTATCTGTCTAGTCACTGTTGAGCCCCCAGGGTCCAGCACATGACTTGGTACACAGTAGCATCTCAACCCTAGTTTGATACATAAATGAAGAAGTGAGTGAATAAATGGGCTGCTGGCTGGAGACCTAGAGGCAGCCTGCTAAGGGCACCTGCAGGTGGCATGAAGCTTGGAGGACTAGAGAATCCCCTCCAAAATGGAACCAGGACCCAAAAAAAGTCTCCCCAACCTGGAAGGATGTACTGAAATGACCTTTACTAGGGGCACATGTGAGATCTTGCAGTCAGATTTGGAAAACCAACTGCAGAAGCCTGAGTGGAGAAGATGTGGCTTAGAAGAAGCTTGTGAAAATGAAAATCTGAGAATGTGAGTTGATGGAGGCTTGTTCTGAATCGGCAACGCCTTCCTGGGCTGCTGCAATGGCAGTGCAGGATCCTGGAGATGGGCAGGCTCCACCTGGGGCCCTGGCTGCCCAGCGGAAGGGGACCAGCTTGCACCTCATAGAAGCCCTTTTGCATGCCAGGAGTGAGAAGACAAAAGAAAGGAAGGAAGGAAGGAAGGAAGGAAGAAAGGAGTGAAAGGGGCAAGGGGTAGTAGAAGGGTGACAAGGATGGTGAGGGTCCTAAAAACCCTCTCCCCAAGGGATGGAGGAAGGCAGAGAAAATCTTGCTGCCCGTGAAGCAGGCTCAACCGTTCCCCTCATTCATTCTCTAAGTGAGGAAACTGGTGTCTGAGAGGTCGGGCAGGTGGCTCAAGGTCACTCATCCCATTTGCCAAGTTAGACTGTGGACCCCAGCAGTTTGACATCCAGGACCCGTGCTCTTAACCTCTACCCTCACCTGCACCCACGCTGATGGAATCAGAATATCCAGGAATTTCTATTTCTAAAAAGCTCCCTAGGCAATTCTAACGCCCAGCCCAGTGCAGCATAAAGTCCTGGGGACTAAGTAGCCCAGGTGACATTTCATGGCCAGATTGGTTCTGAGCCTTCCCATAGAGCTCCCTGGAGCAGGAACTGACCCAGAGACCCAGTTCTAGCACATAGTAAGTGATCAAGAAATACAGTATGTGCAATGATCCCCCAGCATGTACTATGGTCTGGTGTGGCTGCCCCTCCTGGACACCTGCTTCAGATAGCCACTGACACCCTCCTGAGAGAGATATGCCACAGGGTGGGTGCAGAATCTGGCCCTGAGAAACCAGGTCCATCGGAGCCATAGCCTGTACCCTTGACCACCAGAACTGGCTCCCGGGGTGGGGTGGGGTGGGGTGGGTTCCTCCAGGGGATAAGGACAGGCATTAACAGGGTGAGAAACTACCCCCAAATGGGGGGTGCAGGCGGGCTCCACCTCCAGCCAGCACTTCCTGCATCCTGCCCAGGGGTCTTGGTTGCCCTGGTAACAGCGGGACCTACTTGGAAGAAAACAGTCTCTTAAAGGCTTAGGAGGGTAGATATTTCCTTTGACAGAGACCAGGCCCTGATGTGATCCCCGCACCCCCTCTCCCCTTCCTGCCTGCACACCTAAGGGTAGAGCTAGGGCCCCTCACTTTGGCAACTCTCCTGATGGGGGCTGGGGGGTGTGTGTGCCAGAAAGTAGGGCCCTGGCTTTTTATTCTGCTCTAGCCTTGGGCTGTTCGTGTGAGAAAGAGGCTAAAATGAAAGGTGTTAGCATGTGAATTCATGGCACTGGCCCTCTGGCCCCAGGAAGCCTTGCCTTGTAGGACCCCCCTCAACACAACCAAACTTGAGAAGGGCAAGTGTCCGAGGCCCGGGGCCTGTTGGGTATGGGGCAGGCCAGACAGAGTATCCAGAAGATCCAGACTTCTCCCCCCGCAGTACAGCCCCTCCTCATCTCTTACCAGGACGACTGAAGTATCCCCGCTGCTGGTCCACTCAGCCTCTAGTCTCTACCCCTTCGAATCAGTCCACCTTCCACACACCCGGGGCTGAGGGCCATGGGCCTTTGAACTCACAGATCCTGTCTTGTTGCTCCTATAACCAATGCCTTTCAATGGCTCTCCTTCCTCCTGGGAACACCTGTGGGCCCGATTGTGGCGTTCTTCACTATCTGCTCGTGAACCACCTATGCTGGCTCCTCTGCCCACAGCATCCTTCTTCCCTCTTCTATTCCATCCAGACTCCAGACATGCTGAATTACTTCCTTCTTTTCCTTACATGCCAGGCCCTTTCATGCCTGTAGGCCTTTGCACACCCCGTTCCCACTTCCTTAAAAATTCATGGAAACTCCCCGCCCCACTCCAACTGGCCATCTTCTTCTCAGCTCCAAGACCACTTCCTCCATGAAACTGCCTCCACTCCCCCATATAAGCCCCTTCCCTTCTGAGTTCCCCCTCAGCCCCCTACCCCCGACCCCATGGTCTGTGAGGCTTGAGATCCACCTGGGAGCACAGGCTGGTCCATGACTCCAAAGTGAGTTCATTGCTGCAAGGCTGCTGTTCAGTGTGAGAGCAGGGACTTGTCCCCTTTGCAGACAAAGGCTGCATTGGCAGTGGCCTTTGGGAGGAGGACTGGCCCCCGAAGACCTGGCTGAGGGCTGATGAGACACAAGTGGAGCTGGAAGTCCCCTAGATAAAGTTGGAGGTGTGGACAGTAGGGACAAGTGGGGGAGAAAAAGCAGAAGCTTGCAGAGCTGGTTGTTCCTTCCCAGCTGAGTACTCTGTTGATGGCCTCCTTCCCTTTGGAGACCATCACCTCCTCTTAGTGGTGTGGTGGACAGTGACCTCCACTGGGCTTGAAAGTCACACAGACCTGGCTTTGAACCCTGGCTCTGCCACTCCCTTGCTGTATACCCTTGAGTTGGTTATTTCACTTCTCCTAAGCCCCAGTGTGCTTTTTCTAAAAATGAAGATAATAATAGTATATATTGATGAGACCGTTGATAGGAACCAGCAACAACAATAAAAATAACTAATACTTGTTAGCACTTACTATATGTTGGGCACTAAGTGCTTTACCTTCCTTAACCCATTGAACCATCACAACCACCCTAAAAGGTAGGTAGTGTTATTATTTCCCCTTTTACAGATTAAAAAACCGGGCACAGAAAGTTTAACCTGCCCAATGTCACAGCACTAGCATGCAAGTGCTTTTGAACCCTCCAGTAAGATAGGCAAAGTTCTGTAGATCAGAAGTGAGGCCCAAGGAGCAGGTGATTTCCAAGATCCAGGGTAGGGTCTTAATCTTTTTTAGGGCATGGAGCCCTCTGCCAGTGTGGTGAAACCTCTTGACCCCTTCTCAGAATGATGTTTTCATGGGCATAAAATAAAATATGTAGAATCACAAAGGAAACCAATCATATTGAAATATTTAGAAAAATATTTTTAAAATTTTGTAATCTAGTTGTATTAGTACTTAATGCATTAAATCACAAGATTTAGTGGCAAGTCTATAGATGAGAGATTTTGCAGTGGTGATGAGCATAAGTGATTTTTTGAGATACTTACAACCACTGCAACGTGATATGAAAATATTTGTGATTCCTGTTGGTGATAAAGTCATAGAGACTGCTAATACTATTATGGTTTGTTGTCTACATTCCAAATTCGAGGAAATGCTAAATTTCTGTTTGAGGTTAGTGGAGAAAAGATCAAATAATTTTCCCTTCCAAGTTCACAGACCCCTCCCCCCCTAAATTCTCTCCACACACCCTTTGGAGGTCCACAGAGCTCAAGTTAAGAAGCCCCGCCCTAGGGTGTCTGAGAAAAGACAATGGCTGCCCTGTCAGCTACAGGCACAAGCTGAGGGCTGGCAGAAAGACAAGTGTGTGGTTTCTCTTTCAAGAACTGTTTACAGAAATCGTGAAGTCTGGCAGCTCCCTCTTCCTCTTGGTCCTGAGACAGCAGCCCGGGGTGGGGCTGAGGCTGTCACACTTGGTTTGAGTTTCAAGCTCATCATATACCCATCCCTAAGAGTTGATTTGTTGCCACTTCCCTACCAGGGAAATGTTGGTGGGTTTTGCTCCATTTTAAAATGGGGATCTGCTTGCACACACAGATTTTCCATTAGTCCGGGAATAATCTTTAAGTGGACATTTGGCTCTAAGACATTTTCTGAACTAATGAATGCTTCTACCCTAGCACCCCAGCCAGGCTGAGGGCTTACAGAGAGAAGAGGAAAGACAACCAACTGGGCCAGGCAACCCAGAATACCAGTCAGAATTGGCACTTGCCCAAAACCCCAAATGCTTTTTCCTGACTTCCTGGCTTTACCACCTGTCAGCTGAGTCCCTGCCAACCAGGGCAGCACAATCCTGGGCACTGTGACCAAGGAGACATATGGTGGGAACAGCAGTAAGCCTCTGCTTTTCTAACTTGCCTCTGTTCCCATTCAAGACTCAATGTGAGCAATGCTCATGGAGACCAGGCCCCAGGCCCACCCACAATGCCTCGCTTGGGGGTTTTGGTTGGCCAGGGCCCACTGCCTTTTGCTCTTTCCTAGGCCCTCGTATTTAGTCAGAAATGAGCAAAACTTGGCTGATGACCGTGTACTAAAAAGGCTGCAGCTTAATTTCCACACTGAGAGGGAGGGGTTGTGATAGCCTTATGCACTATAGCCACTGGCTAATAAAGAGGCTGGTTCAGAATGAATCTGCTTCAGTTAGCTGAGGGAAGAGAACAGTATGCTTTGGGGGTTCAAGCTGAGAGCTCCACAGGCAGGAATGTAGAGAAGACCGCTTCTCTTGACTATAAAAGACATATATGTATGTTCTTAGGTTGGTAAAGGCTCCTAAACATAGGCAGAAGGAGGCTGAGGGCCAAATGGGAATTCAAAAGAACCTTGGTTAGCTAGATTGACCAAGAATAAAAGAGAGAAGACCCCAATTACTAAAATCAGAAGTGAATGAGGGGACATTATAATCAACCTTACAGAAACAAAGTTATAAAGCTATATTAGGAATGATTATATGACAATAAATTAGACAACTTAGGTGAAGTGCCTAAATTCGTAGAAAGACACAAACTATTGAAAATCACTGAAGAACTAGAAACTCCAAATAAACATATAACAAGCAAAGAGATTGAATTAGTAATCAAAACTACCTACAAAGAAAAGCCCAGACACAGATGGCTTCATTGATGAATTCTACCAAACATTTAAAGAATTACTGTGACCACAACAACCCCGGTTCACATCTAAGTCACAGTACAGAAAAAAAAAAAAAAAAAAGAATTAAAGCCAATTCTTCACAAACTCTTTCAAAATATAGAACAGGAGGTAACACTTCTCAACTCATTCTATCTGCCCAGTATTACCCTGATACCAAAACTGACAAAAACATCACAAGAAAACTACAGACCAGTATCTCTTAGGAATATGGACACAAAAATTCTCAACAAAATATTAGCAAACCAAATCCAGGCAACATATAAAAAGGATCATACACCATGACCAAGTGGGATTATCCCAGGAATGAAAGGTTGTTTTAACATCTGAAAATCAATTAATGTAATATACCATATCAATAGAATAAAAAACAAAAACAATATGATCATCTCAATATACACAGAAAAAGGATTTGATAAAATCCAACACCCTTTCATGATAAAGACATTCCACAAACTAGGAATAGAAGGGAACTTCCCCAACCTGACAAAGGGCATCTGTGAAAAACCCACAATAACATCACACTTAATGGTGAAACACTGGATGCTCTCCCCCTAAGATCAGGAACAAGACAAAGGTATCCACTTTCACCACTTCTAATCAACATTGTACTGAAGGCTTTAGCCAGAGCAATCAGATAAGAGAAAGAAACAAAAGGCATACAGATTGGAAAAGGAGAAGTAAACTATATTTGCAGAGAACACATGAGTTTACACATAGAAAATCCTAAGGAACCTGCTAAAAAAACTATTAGAACTAATAAATGTGTTCAAAAAGGTTGCAGGATATAAGATCAATATAAAAATTGTATTTCTATACACTTGCAACGAGCAATCTGCAATGAAATTGAGAAAACAATTCCATTTACAATATCATCAAAAGAATAAAACACATAGGAATAAATTAAACAAAAGTGGTACAAAACCTGTATGCTGAAAAATACAAAACATGATGGAAAAATTAAAGATGGAAACAAATGGAAAGACATACCATGTTCATGGATCAAAATACTTAATATTGTTAAGATGGCAATATTCCTCAAATTGATCTATTGGTAGGGATTCAATGCAATCCCTATGAGAATCCCAATTTCTCTGTAGAAATTGACAAGCTGATCCTAAAATCCAGTTGGAAATTCAGGGGACCCAGAATTGCCAAAACAATCTTGAAACAGAACAAAGTTGGAAGACTCACACTTCCTGATTTCAAAACTTTACACAAAAATATAGTAATCAAAATAGTGTGTAACTAACATAAGGATAGACATATAGATCAATGGAACAGAATTCAGAGTCCAGAAATAAACCCACACATCTATGGCCAATTGATTTTTGACAAGGGTGCCAATTCAATTCAATGAGGGAAAGAGTAGGCTTTTCAACAAGTGGTGCTGGGACAACTGAATATGCAAATACAAAAGAATGCAGTTGGAATTCATTCTCACACACATACAAAATTAAACTTGAAATGGATTAAAGACCTACATGTAACAGCTGAAACTATAAAATTTAGAAGGAAACATAGGTGTAAATCACCAAGACCTTAGATTAGGCAATGGTTTCTTAGATATAACACTAATAGCACAAACAACATAAGAAAAAACTAGACAAATTTGACTTCGTCAAAATTAAAACCTTTTGTATCACAAATAATGCCATCAAGAAGGTGAAAAGACAGCCTATATAGAGAATGTGAGAAAATATTTGCAAATCATACGTCTGATAAGAGACTTGTGTCCAGAACATATAAACATCTCTTACAAATCAATAACAGAAAGACAACCCATATCAAAAAATGGACAAAGGATCTGAATAGACATTTCTCCAAAGAAGATAGTACTATATACGAATGGCCAACAAGCACATGAAAAGATGCTGGACATCATTAGTTATTAGGGAAATGCTAATAAAAGCCACAATGAGATCCCACTTCACACCAAAATGACTATAATTAAAAAGTCAGATAATAGCAAGTGTTAATGAGGATACGGAGAAACTGGTACTCTCATACATTGCTGGTGGGAATGTATTATGGTGCAATCACTTTGGAAAACAGTTTGGCAGTTCCTCAAAATGTTAAACACAGAGTTACCATATGACCCAGCACTTCCACTCCTAGGTATGTACCCAAGAGAATTAAAAACATATGTCCACACAAAAACATGTGCATGAACGTTCACCATAGCCAAAAAATGGAAGCAATCCAAGTGTCCATGAACTGGTGAATGGATAAATAAATAAAAAAAAGTGGTCTATCCATACAGTGGAATATTATTCAGCCATAAAAAGGAATGAAGTATTGACACATGCTACAACATGGATGGACCTTGAAAACATCATGCTATGTGAAAGAAGCCAATCACAAAAGGCCACATAGTCAATGATTCCATTTCTATAACATGTCCAGAATAGGCAAATACATAGAGGTAGAAAGTCGATTCGTGGTTGCCTAGGGGTGGGGAAGGGTTTGGGGAGAAATGTGGAGTGACAGATAATGGGTACAGAGTTTCTCTTTAGGTTGATAAAAATGTTCTAAAATTGTGGCGATGGCTGCACAACTCTTCGAATATACTAAAATGTACTGAATTGCACACTTTAAATGGGTGAATTGTATGGTATGTGCATGCATTATGTCTCAATAAAGCTGTTATCGAAAAAAAGAACCTTGGTAAGTCAGCGACATACCGTATCATACTCAAGCATCAAAACAAAGGCCACAAGGGATCAGGACAGCTATGTGACAAATTGCAGAAATTCTAATATGTCATAATAGATCCCATAGTGACCATGTATCAACCAGGTATGCTACCATTTAAAAGTAAACTGTTTACTAGGGTGCAAAGAAATATACCATAGAGACAAGCACCATACTCAGACCTTAGTAAACTCTTACTAGAGTGTCTTCATTGTAGTTTAAAGGGGAAAGTGGGGCCGAGAGTAGCGCACATGGCTGGAGTTTCAAGCTCACCACACACCCACCCCAATCATCTGACCTGGATCTTGGTCTTGAAATCAGCTCTCCTGGTCGTTTGCCAGCATTTCAGAGCCCGATCAGGACCCTGGTACCTATAGATATGTAGGTGGCAAGATGGAGATCTAGACCCCACTGGCTAGCTATACTTACACCTTTACAGATGGAGATCTAGTTACAGCTCTCACCAAATGGTTCATACTTTTCCACAACAACCATCCAAGTCTCTCAGCTTCCAAAACCACCCTGGTTCTCAGCTGGACTCTTTCTCTCTCTCTGGGGATGAGTCCATTGCCCAGGCCCCATGCTCACCCTGCAGCTGTCCTCACTGGGGCCAGCCATCTGTGCTGTTATTAAGTGTCCTCAGGTGGGGCCCTTGCTCACATCTCTTCCCTTCTAACCTTGAGGGGCCTTGAGCTTGATTCTGTTACAACATGACCCAATGAGCCCAGAACCACTCTCCTGCCCCTGAGTGGGGTGGGGACTCATGGACTGCAGTCCTCCATCATGAGTCTTCCAGATCAATCTTGACTCCAACTCTACCCATTGCTTGTCCATGATCTGATATGTTTCTCGTGTCCAACTGAATTTATTTAATACTTGGATTCCAAAGATATATTATATTTAACCACATTTCAAAAAAGTTTGTGATTAGAAAAAAAATCACCCATAATTTCACCTTGTCCATATGCATACATATTTTTATATAAGTACAATCACAATAAAGATACAATTTTGTACTGTATTTTTTACATATCAAATCACAGGAACTATATGATCCAGTTAGAATCACTGTCATGCTGAGGGAGCAGACAGAAGTTCCAGGTTCCATTATTTCCAACAGTTGTTAACATTTATTTTTATATATATATATACATCCCTTACTATGTCCTGGACATTGCTCTAGGCGCTCTATAAATTTAAACTTCACGACAATCCTATGAAGCAGGTACCATTATTTCCTTCATTTTACAGATGAGGAAACTGAGACACTGAGAAGTTAGATGGCTTGTCCAAGGTCATATCAAGTAACCCAGGCTGCCTGGTACCAGAGTTTGTGCTCATAACTTCTCCAGGGGGTCTCAAACTTGCGTGTGCATCAGAACTCCCTGGAGGGCCTGTCAAAACACGGATTGCCTGGCTCCACTCTCAGAGATTCGAATTGAGGAGGTCTGGGGTAGGACCCAAGAATCTGCATTTCTAACAAGTTCCCAAGGGACGCTGATGCTGCTGGTGCAAGGATCACATTTTGAGAACCACTGCCCTACACTACACTAGTAGCACACAGGTTCGAGATACCTGGAACCCAACACCAGTCCTTATAGTGGCCAGGAATGGGGCATCACTTGTCATGTGCTTTCTCGTCTCCTTCCCTCACCCTTCCCCCTACACTGGCAGGACTTCCACTGAACAGCTCCACATCGCAAGGGGATTGTCTCATTCATGCCAGCCCCAGACTCAATTAGCTAAATGCAATCCCATCCATTAAAAGGCCTGATAAATCAGACCCTGGCTGTCAGGCGGCCTCGGCCGCTGCTGAATTAATGCCTGTGCTGTCATTTGCCTGGCGCCTGTAGCCAATTGATCTCACAGGTTAATAAGATTAACTGAGGATTAACTCAGCCAGACTGCCTACAGCCTCTCACGTCCCCCCAAACTCGGGGAGGTTCAGGCTCATCCTTGGTGAAAGAAAGCTCTGACCCCCCTCCAAAGACAGCAGCTTTCTAGGATAGTAAGAGACCCTTTCTGTTGCATTGACTAAGTCAAATATGACTTTGTGATCTGCAGGATTGAGGCTAGCTCATTTGAAAATTGATTGCTGGACATGGGAACAAACTGGTTCAGCATTAATGAGGAGGAACAGATTTGTCCATTTGACCACAAAACAAATTGCTTGAAAGTTTGGGAAAGAAGGTGGGACCTGGAGTTTGACAGACCTGGCTTTGAGACTCTGCCTTATCATGACCTCGCTGTGTTTCCTCTCTGAACCTAGGTTTCTTCGTTGATAAAATGGGGCCGATAATACTTCCACTGCATCTGCAGTCCAGAGCAATTAAAGGATTATAGGAGACAAAGCCTAGAACGATGTTTTGGATCCTGGGAAGCACCTAAACTAGAGGCTGGCTTATCGATGGCCCTCAAAGGTCACTGCCTGAGGAGACAGATCAGGAATGGAGATCAGAGCTCAGAATGGTGGGTGAAGCCAGGCCTCCGAGTTCAAAAATGAGTTTTTCCTCTTCCAAAATCCTCCTTATATCTGCCTATGGCCTTGCCCTTCAGGGAGGTCACCTCCACCAGGCAGTACCCTTATAGGGGACACTGTGATGTGCCACCCAGATTCCACCTCAGGGATAAACGACTTGTTCCCCTAACTGTCAGCAGAGCTGCCATTTTGTTGTCAGCCCTCTTTGGGAATTGCCTTGTCCAGTGTCACACCTCCTTCCCAGGACTGCTCCCTCACCCGAACTCAGGGCAACTCCAAGGGGCCGTCTCAGCTCCAGAGCTTCCCCCTCGACTGACCGAGGCCTTTGTTGCAGTTTAGGTTACCCCCTCTGTAAAATCCTGCTTCCTCACCCACTTTCCACAGCTGTGGATCTCAAGAGCCTCCCTAACAAATTTCCTGCACACTAATCTCCACCTCAGAGTTGGCTTCCTGGGGCCCCCAACCTCCCTTGGCAGGAGGGCCCTTTGCAGCTTGCCAGGCGACCGCACACTCTCCCGTAGGCTCTGCACAGCTCCCAGGCCTGCCCCGGAGGGCTGGCGGCTGCTACCTTTCCCACTCCCTTTCCTGCTAATGGCTCCTAGGCAATTTTTCCCTTTAAAAAAATGGTCAGCTTTAATTCTATTCTGTTATGCTTTTCTTTTTGTTCTTATTACAAAAGCAAAACATGTTTATTATAGTTAAAAATCAGAACATACAAACTGAAAGAAGAAAATAACATTCATTATCCTACACACCAGAGACAACCACTGCTGATACCTTGGGTGTATCTTTCTGGAAATTTTCCTATGCCAAACAAAGATGGGATCAAACTATAAATACTGTTTTGTGGTTTGCTTAAACTCTCTCTTGCTACCACAATAAATATTTTCTGCCAGCTACGTTAAGCCACACTGTGAGAGTGGGGAAGTGAAGACTCAGAAGCCTGTGGGCAGCCAGAACCCTAGTCCAGCCCCTTCACACATGAGAGAGGTGGAAACTGAGGCTCAGAAAGAGGAAGGGCCTCTTTTCAGGTCCCACATTGAGTTCACGTGACAGGGGTTCTTCCTCAGCCACCCCGAGGCCATCCAGATCACCTTCTGACCTGGCCCCGAGCCTGCCTTTCCAGATTCCTGAATTGCCCAGCCTGGTTGAAACTGGAGAGGAGCAGGACATGGGGTTGGCATAAAAGAAATGCAAGAAAATGAAGCCAGCATGTCAGTGTTTGTGCCTGGGTCTGGGCCATTTTGCAGGGTTCTGCATTTGGTCCTCAGGGGAGTGGGTGAGCTGTGCACAGAGCACCCCTTACCACAGGTGACACCCCTCCTCTCCCTTGCTACTCGGCAGCTCCACTTCCCACCTGTTTCCCACACAGCAGCCAAAGGAACTGTTCTCAAAAGTCACTCAGGGCTGAGGCAACGGATTCTTAGATATGATACCAAAAGTACGAGCAACAAAAGAAAAAAAATAGATAAACTGGGCTTCATCAAAGTTAAAAACTTTTGCGTTTCAAAGGCCACCATCAAGAAAAGGAAAAGGCAACCCACACAAGTGGAGAAAATATTTGCCAATCATATATCTGATAAGGAACTTGTATCTAGACTATAATAAAGATCTCTTACAACTCAGTAATAAAAAGATAAATGACCTAATTCAAAAATGGGCAAAGCATCTGAATAGACATTTCTCCACAGAACATAAACGGCCAATAAGCATTTGAAAAGATGCCCAACATCATTAGCCATCGCAGAAATGCAAACCAAAACCACAATGAGATCCCACGTCATACCCATTAGGATGGCTAGACTCAGAAATCAGATAATACCAAGCGTTGGTGAGGACGTGAAGAAGTTGGAACCCTCATACACTGCTCCGGGGAATGTGAAATGGTGCAGCCACTATGGAAAACAGGCTGGCAGTTCCTCAAATGATTAAACACAGAGTTTATAAATAGAGTTACCAGATGACCCAACAATTCCACTCCTTGGTATCTACCCAAGAGATGTGAAAACAGATGTCCACACAAAAACTTGTACATGAATGTTCATAGCAGCATTATGCATAATAGCCAAAAGGTGGAAACAATCCAAATGTCCATCAACAAATGAATGGATAAGCAAAATGTGGTCAGTATACCCGTACAATGGAACATTATTTGGCAATAAAAAGGAAATGAAGTTCTGATCCTGACTACATCATGGATGAACCTTGAAAACTGTATGCTAAGTGAAAGAAGCCAGTCACAAAAGGCCACACATTGTATGACTCCATTTCTATGACATGTCCAGAATAGGCAAATCCATTGTGACAGAAAGTTGATTAGTGGTTACTAGCAGCTGGGGAGAAGGGGGGTTGGTGGAAGTGGAAAGTGACTGCTAATGGGTAAAGGGTTTCCTTTTGGGGATAATGAAAACATTCTGAAATTAGATAGTTGTGATGGTTGCACGTACCTGGGAATATTTGAAGAACCATTGAATTGTATGCTTTAAATGGGTGAATTGTATGGTATGTGAATTATATCTCAGTAAAGCTGTTAGTAAAGAAAGAAGTAAATCACATCCTGCTGCTCCCTAGCACAACATCTTCCCACTGCTTCTCATCACACTGGACTAAAGTGCAAAGTCCTTACCATGATCTATGAGGCCTGAATGATCTGGCCTCTGGCCCCCTGTCTGGCGTCACTGCCCACCCCTCTCCTTGCTGGCTCTTTTCCCATCACAGGGGCCTTCTTGCTGCTCCTCAAACATGCCAGGTCCATTCCCACTTCAAGATCTTTGCATGGGTTCTTCCCTCTACCTGGAACACTCTTCTACCAGATTGTCACATGGCTTGCTTCCTTCCTTCATTTGGATCTCTGCTCAAATATCACCTCCTCAGACAGACCTTCTCTGATCCTGCTATGGTGTCCCGATCTGAGTCACCCTAGCCACATCACTCTGCTTGCTTTTCTTCATAACGTTTACCACCATTTGAAACTTTTCTTGTTAATCGGTTTCACTGTTTGTTGTCTATTTGCCCTATACTGGACTGTAAACTCTCTGAAGTCAGGGACCTTGCCTGTCTTGGTCACCAGCATATCCACAGTGCTTGGCACATAGTAGGTGCTCGGTAAACGCATGTTGAATGAATAAATGAGTGAATCTCACTTCAGCCAACTGTCTGTGCCAATATCCACCCCTAATTCCGAGGGGGAGTGAGTGTGAGTATGCAGAGGGTCTCTGCAGCCCCTCCCTGCTGCCAAATTGCTACCATGGAACTGCTGCTGTTGCGATTCTTTAATTTCGCTTTTGATGGAGTTTATACCATCTGCTGTCAGCTGCAACCTGATCTTAGACCCAGCACCCCAGCTGCAGCCTTGACTGTAGTGGGCTGTGGCTGCCTGTTGACTTCTGTCTTATCCACTGGTTGGGAGCTCCTTGAGGGGAGGGACCATGGGCATCATTTCTGGAACCCCACAGCCTGATCCAGGGAGGTGCCCAGGGAATGACTGTTGTGTGCCTGAGTACACAATGCCATTTCCTCCACAAGCGAGTCTGTCTCTCTTCCCAAATGGGGGCCTAGGGTGGGCATGGGCCTACAGGTGGACAGGGGTTCTCAACCCTGCCTGCACCTTAGAACCATCTGGGGGTTGTACAAATAGTAATACCTGGACCCCACCCTCAGGGATTTTGATTTATTTGGTCTGGAGTGGGGCTCCAACGCAGGGTGTTTTAAAAGCGTCCCTAGATGATTCTTTTTGTTTGTTTGTTTGTTTGTTTGTTTTTAAAATATTAAGGGGGTACAAATGTTTTTGTTACATGGATAGCTTCTATGATGCTTAAGTCAGGGCTATTAGTGTGCCCATCATCTGAATAGTGTTCATTGTACCTGTTAGGTGGGTTTTTACCCCTTCCCTCCTTCCCCCTCCCTATTCCTGATTTCTAATGACTTTTACTTCTCTCTGTGCCCATGTGTGCCCATGGATTAGTTCCAACTTATTAGATTCTTAAAAATCCATTTATTGAGTCCCTATTATATGTCAGACATCAGGCAAGTCCTGTACGTATATTATCTCTAGTTCCTACAACAATTTTTCATTTCAAAACTGAGATTGAGACAGGCTCTGTAAATTGTCCAGATCACAGAGTTAGTAAACAACAGACCTACACTTAAATTCAGGTCTATCTAGCAGTTAATTTTGCAGTTAATTTCCCACTGCAAAAACTGCAAAAACAGTTATGGTTTCTTAATCACATATCCCTAGGTGATTCCAATGAGCAGTGTGTTTGGTAACACTGGGCTAAATGTAAATAGTGCTTGGTGGGTGCTGCTGAGGCAGTTGACAGAGTCATAATGCAGTTTTCTGGGTGGTTCTTCTGGCCCAGTAAGCAGTGAGGATGAGAAACTCTGCAGTTCTTAATCTCAGCTCTGTGACTTCCTAGCTGTGTGACCTTGGGTATGTCAGCACCCCTGTGAAAGCCACTGTTTTATCTTCTATAAGATAGGAAAGATAGTATCTTCCTCACAGTGAGGATTAAATGAGAATGGAGATGTTCAATCAGTGGCAAATTTTACTCCCCTACTGAAAACTGCACAAGACCCGGAGTATGTGTGGGTGGTCCAGACTGGACCCCCTTTGTGCTCAGTGGTGAGCACTAACTGGAGTCTGCTGGGGTGAGGGTGCCTTCAGGTGGGCCTTAGGCCTGCCCTATTGGGGTCTCGGGTTGGTGATCCCGAAGGCTTATGTCTTGGGTTGGGCGTGGGGCTCTTTCTTGGGCCCCATTCAGCAGGCCTCAGCCCATGTGACAGCTGCACAACACCAAGCAAATCGGCACACAACAGGATGGTGATAATCTCACAACAGTAGCCTATTCAAGGCTAGAAAGAGAAGGGGGCAAAGGCTTCAGCGCTATTCATTTAATACTAACTGAAAATTTCAAAAGAAGCAACAGACTTTACTATGTTTTAAGAAATGCCTAGAACTTGGCACACAATGGCCAGGCTTAGTAGGATGGGGCCTGCTCTTTCTAGTGGGTCCAAAACGCCTCACAGCAGCCTCCTAAACTCTACAGCAGCCTCCTAAACTCTGCAACTGCCAGGGTTCGTGCGCACTTCTCAGAGTTGTAGAGCAGGGAGCGGAAAACTCAACTCAGGTCGGCCCCTCTGACTCTTCTCCTTTCCTCCAAAGCGACTTCCTGACCCTTGGAGTTTCAGGCGCTCCCGCCCCTTTCCTCTGTTACCTTGAGCCCCTCAACCTCTCTGCTTCCCACTCCAAAGGCCAGTGTTTCCTGAGTCTGAGGAGCCTTTTGGGATATCTGAAAGGAAGAGGGAGTCCAGAAAGGAGCGGCAGAGCTGCGGCTCACTCGCTGGTAAGGTCTGGGCACTCGGCAGCCCGTCTGGGTCAGCGCGTATCCACACTCACCTTACTGCAAGGTCCCCCCAGCCCGCCCCAGAAGAGTCCTTGGACCCCTCGAAGGCAAAAAACGAATGTCTGGGTTCTCCTCAGGGTCTGGCACAGAGTGGGCGCTTGGTAAAGGGTTTTTTAAAGGAATGAATGAACGTGGCATAACGGAACAGTGTGGTTCTGTGTTTCGGCTTAATAGCCCCTTGGCTGTGCCTCAGAGGCTACAAGAGGAGCATAGGATTCCACTCCCGGCTCTGCTCTTACTGTGTGGTGACCTTGGACAAGTCACCTCACTGAGCTAAGACTCAGTGTCCATATTTGCAAAATCAAGATGATGATAACGCTTCACGGGGTTGTTTCAAGAATTAAAGGTGAGTGTGCCAAGTACTCAGCTCAGTGCCTGGCTCACAGTAAAGACCCAGTAAAGAGTAGCCATTGTTATTTTATTTAACCCTCCTGCCTTCCCCTAATTGCAGGAAGTTGGGACACCCCTCCTGCAATGAGTGGAGGACCCACTTGCACACCAGACAGTGCTGGACCTCTGGTCTGGTCGTCCCCCTCAGTTAGCTTCCTTTCCCACACAATCCTTTATGGCCTCGGCCTGCATCACCACAGTCAGGGACCCCGGAGCGGTCCCAGCTACCCTGCACGAGCCCACCCAGGTGAGGCGGCCAGATCCCCCACTGGCCTTCATCCTCCTTCTCCAGGCAGAGCCGGGGACTGGGGACACGTGCCTACAAATTCTACAAATTGTTTTCCACTATTCTGAAAACTCTCAGTCCCAAAACATTGCACATAACCTCCATGGCCAAGTTACTTTCCTAATTCTGGTTGCCATAACAACACGACTTAATGAAGGAACAATTTTTTTTCTTAAAATAATTCGACCCGTTTCCATATCAACAGGGGTTTATTTTGGTTTCACAGGCAGCAAGGGCTTGGTAGCCAGCACTTTGGGAGGGACTCAGATTTCCAGGGGCCTGTTTGAGAAGTGTCACAGGGACTGTGGTGGCCACGTGTGCTGAGGAGGCCATGCCTTCATTGAAGAGAGCAACAAACAGCGTGGGCACCTCAGAAGTTTCTCCTTGGGGTTTCTGGGGTGGAAGAATGGAAGGAACAGGGCGAGGTCAAGCCTGTTCAGTGTCTTGTGCAGAGTCTAGGGCCAATACAAACAAACTCCCTGTTGCTGAGCCTCCCTCAAGGGACCATAGGCCAGGAGGGGAGTCCTGGGGCTGGGACTGGCCTCTTCGCTGGAGAGCTTGCAGGCGGGGGCCACAGGACGGGGCAGGGCTGCACAACATGCACAGTAAATGGTTCTATCTGTGCCTAAGATGGCTATATGTGACTAGATTCCTTCACAGATTTACTCATTCAACAAACATTACTGAGTACCTACTAGGTGTCCAGTACTTCACAGGGGCCCTGAGGATATGACAACAGGATACAGCCCCCGCCCTTAGGGAGCTCCCAGTCTGATGAGAGGAGGTCATTCTCAGAGGCTGCCCTCTAGGCCAATGCTTCTCGAACATTTTCTGCACACGAGTCATCGAATCCCCTGGGGATCTTGTTAAAACGTAGGTTCTGATTCAGCAGGTGGAGGGGGTGTGTGTGCTGAGATTCGGGATCCCAGGTGATGCTGCTGCTGCTGGTCCTCACACCTCACTTTGAGTAGCAAGGATCTAGGCAAATTAGAAGCTGGTGGAGAAAACACACTGGGGTCAGAGGGAAGCATTTTGCCTCTCTGTTCCCAGCATCTTCCTGGGGATGCTCGGTCCTGTGGGGTTCGGCAGCATCTCCCACTGGAATGGGGCAACTTTCTCACTGAGCAGGGAACCCTGCTTTGCTTTCTGAAGTACTTCTCCAAAGCTGTGGGTTGTTTTTTTTTTTAAGAGACAGGGACTCACTCTGTCGCTTAGCCTGGAGTGCAGTGGTATGATCATAGCTCACTGCAACCTTGAACTCCTGGGCTCGAGTGATCCTCCTGCCTCACCTCCCGAGTAGCTGGGACCACAGGTGTGCACCACCATGCCTGGCTAATTTTGCTATTTTTTGTAGAGATGGGCTCTCACTATATTGCCCAGGCTGGTCTCAAACTCCTGGCCTCCAGCAATCTTCCTGCTTCGGCCTCCCAAAGTGCTGGGATTACAAGCGTGAGCCACCGTGCCTGGCCAAATCTGTGGAGTTTTTAATAAACAAGAATGAAAAGGTGGAACAACCAGGGTGGTTAACAACCCCAGCTGAGAGGCCACCAGAATTGCTTCAATTCCTTCCTGGGGAAGTCCAAGTCAGCCATCTGAAGCAGCACATGGAAGGATAGAGCCCTGGACCTTCTCAGTTAAGGCTCTGCTTAAATGCACACTTTGGAGCTATGTGTCATAGGGGAGCCAGCATAAGTCAGGAGCTAAGTCCCAGCTCTGTCTCTTCATAAGCCCCATGACCTTGGGTAAGTCATGTCACCTCCCTGTGCCTCATCTACAAAATGAGGATAACAATCACACCTAACTCACAGGGATGTTTAGAAGATTAAATGAATTAATATTTGTAAAGTGCCTGACACACAGCAGGTACCAAAATAATTAGTTCATTCATTCAACAAATACTTATTGAGCCCTTTCTGTGTACCAGGGAAATACAACGGTGAACAGGACAGGCACAGTCCCTGCCCTCATGGAGTTCACACTGAAGCAGAGGAGATCTGAATAAGAAGGAACCAGCCATGCAAAGAGAGAAAAAAGAGCATGACTGGCAGAGGAAACAGCAAGTGCAAAGGCCCTGGGGTGGGAAAGAATGACTAAAAGGAGCCAGTGCATCTGTGGGGTGTGAGTGAGGGGGAGCATGGCAAGAAAAGATGTCACAGAGGTGGGCAGGAGCCACAATACTTCGCGGTCTTGCAGGCTGCAATCAGGAATTTGGATTTGATGCTCAACATAATTGAAAGCTATTGGAGGGTCTATGGTTTGGGGTAGGGACAGGATGTAGTGCTACCTGACTGCTCTCCTTCATTGCCCACAGTGCCGGCGACCTGGGCTCAGCATTTCCCTCCTCCCTGCCTGGCCTGTGTCTCCTCAAGTTCCTCAGAACTTGATAGCCCATCCAAGGCCTCAGGTTTCAAGTCTAGATGCTTATTGGAGCAATGTGCAGGTCACATGTTACTAGTCTGATGCAGTTCACTCAGGCTGGCCTGCATAAGGTCTGTGTGCTTGATGGCTACTCTTCTGGCCTGCACAGGCAGCAGAGCATAGGCTCTGGAGCAGACTACATGAGTTCAAATCCTTGCTCTGTCACTTACAGCTGTGTGACCCTGGGAACACTCACATCACCTCATTCACTGAAAGGCCTCACAATTTACCCTCAACCTGTAGATAAAGTGTGTCAAGAATAATGATGACTGACTGCCTATGACTAGTTGTGATGATGTCAGTGAGTGAATTCGAGGCAACATGCTGCACAGTCGTCCTCAGCCTGCACAGCACTACTAGCCGACACGTGAACAGCTGCATGGCAGTTTGTCATAGGTCGCCTGAGAATATGCAACCTAATTGGCTCCAATTCCCAAACTGGATGAGTTTCACATAGGATGATGCAAAGTGCTCATACGTCACCAACAATACGTACTTACCGACATGCTCTCAGCTACTCGCTCTTTGATCCAGCTCCACAGCCAGTGTCATCTCAGTACCAGTCGACACTGTGCACCTTTCCCCTTCCACCTTGAGGAAATTGCCAAGCACCTCGTCAATTTGACCTCCCAAATCCCTCTCAAATCTGTTTCTTCCTCCACTCACTGGCACCTTCCCAAATCAAAGCTCTATTCTTCTCACCTAAACAATTATAAGTACCTCCTACCTGCTGCTCTTCCTCCCTCGGATCTTGCTCTCTTGCAATCCAGCCTCCACAGGGCCACCAGAGTCATCTTCTAGATACACAAGTCAGATCAGCTCACCCCTCCGCCTCAAAACTGCCAGGAGAAAATGCCAGTTCCTCAGCCTGGCAAACAAGGCCTCCCCAGTCCGGGCCCAGCCTCCTCTCCACTTCACCCATGCCACTGCCTTTAGAAGCACCATTCACCTGCACCTAACTGTTTCTTCGCTCTGGAATTCCTCTTTCCCCCACCCCTGCCCTCCTTTCCACCTAGCGGAGGTGTACCTGTGCTCCTAGAATCTCTGCAACATTTTCCCAACTTCACTTGACCGCCTGGGTCACTCCTTTGCCCAAGGCCCCCCAGGACTCTGTCTTCTGTCTGTTGGTGCACATGGGTCTTCTTCCCTACTAGATGGTGAGCCCTGTGAGAGCAGAGGAGACAGCCTTGTGAGCAGAATGACAACATCGTCCATCATTGTAGCCCCATGAACACAAATGCCGGCAGAGCCCAGGCAGGTAACGCTAAGGGGAGAAGCAGGCTGGATGGGGCCTGCGCTGAACTGGGGAGCTCCACACCCACCCACAAGGGGGCAGCACTCCTCAGTTTTAGCTGATGTGTCCACTGGGGCCAGATTTTATAATTGTTTAAAAAGTGCATTGGCAACTAACTTAAATTATTTTTAAAAATGTGCAGAACAAAAAACCTGGCCTTCAGGCCAAGCTTGTTTTTTCAGCCTATCATTTTGCAAACTCAGAACTTATTTTTTGTGTGGAATGAATGATTGAATGAATGAATAAATGAATTTTTCTGGATTTAAGTTTCCTACAGCTACTCTGAATTTCAACGGTTGGGGGAGTTTATGCCTTGTCAGTTCAGTTGCTATTTGGTTTGCTTTTTTGGTGTAAGGACATGAAAGTCAACATCAAAAGTTAAGTTTTTACATTTCTCTCAAAATGAAGCCCAACTTTTTTCACTTGGCAGCTCTAACAGTATCACGCTTCCTGGGCAGCCCACAGGCCTTGTGAGCAGGGCTCTAACCTCAATTGTGGTGACATCTCCTCTTTGAGATGTGGGTCACCCTAAAAGGAAGGGAGAGACGTGGAAGCCACAGAGCCTGTTCCTGCAGTGGTTGATTTACTCAGTTTGGTAACCTCTTATAAACAAACTGTGCAGAGGATAGCAACAGCTCCACTCCCTCCAACTTCCCGCCACCCCATCCCACCTAGTTTAGCCCCAAATGGGAGAGGTTGGAGGGGATACCGAGGACTCTGAATTACAGGCATCAAGGACTCAAATTCCTTTTAGGCCCTGGCTCCCTGTCCCCAGGACTCCTATAACTGGCTATGGGCAGCAGGGAGGGACTTGCCCAGAGGCCTGCAGGGTGGGGGTGGGGGTGGGGGCAGTGGCATTTCCTGCAGGGCTGGGACAGTAGACCTTGAGCTGCTCAACGTCCCATTCATGACCAAGGCACTCATTCCCCCAGCTGCTTGGGTGCTGGCTGATGGCTCACAGTTGAGTCCTTCTCCAAGGTAACACCCATTTCTGGGGGGGCAACCCGAACGCAAAATCTAGTCAATAAACTTGGGGAGGGGGCAGAAGAAAGCCCAGCTGCCTGGCCTCAATTGCGACCATGTGAAGGGCCATCCTATCTCCAGAGCTTCCCATGGGAGGGGCTGAGGTCTTCAGCGCGACTACATCACAGTTCAACTCCTGCCTCTGACCAATCTTGCTTCTCTTACTCCCCCGCAGGTGCTGTTTGAGAAAGCAGTCCCCAACAAACCTCTTGCATGCAAATCTCTGTCTCCGAATGTTTCCTGGAGGAGTCGGCCTGTGACAGTCCCCTGCCCTGGCCCCTTTTCTCTCACTGCCCTTTCTCCCTTGGTGACCACAATTACTCCAAATGCTTCCATGATCATCTTGGAGGGTGGCCCCCAAATCTTTCTGTTGTCATGGCCACTCTCCTAGTCTGCCATTTGCATTTCCCAGAGCCCAGTGGACATCTTCACCTGGATGTCCACATTTTTCTTGGCCTCAACTTTAATATATTTACAACAGAACCCTCTTCCACTGCCCTAATCTCTCTTCCTCCTGACTTCTCTATTTCTGTTGATGAATCCCAAGCTGGAGACCTCAGCATCATCTTGGGCAGCATCTTGCTTAGAAACCTTTAGCATCCCCTCGGAGCCCACAGAACACAAGCCCATGCTCCATCCCCTTGTGTTCAAGGCCTTCTCTGTTGACCCCAATCAGCCTGACTTCCTGTGAACCCTCTAATCCAGGATTTCTTAAAATTTTTATGGTCTGATGAAACCTATGGGCTCCTTCTCAGAATATTTTTACGAGCATAAAATAAAATACATAGGATTACAAAGGAAGTCAATTGTATTTAGAGTTATCAATATGTATGTTTTAAAATTTGCAATATTGTAATATACATTTCATTATTAACACATTAAGTAACATGATCTTGTGGCAGGTCCAATAACTACCATGATTTTGAAATAGTCATGAGTGGATGGTAATTCGAGATATCTGCAGCAGCAGCAATGAGATATAAAAATATCTGCGGTTCCTATTAGAGACAAAGTCACAGGTCCTGCTAATGCTACTGCGGTGTGCTGCCTGTGTTTATAATGTAAGGAAAGCTAAATTTTAATTAGAGGTTAGTGAAGATAAAGCTGCAATTTTTTTTCCCTTCTAAGTACATGAACTCCTGGTCAAGCACCTCTGTGCTATGTGGAGTCTATACTGTAGCTCAAATTGGATATTCACATTTCCCTGAACAAATTTCACACATCCTATGTCCATCCTGGCTGATGCTGGGAAACTGGCACTCAGGCACTGGGCCAAGTCAGCCTCACTCTCCGTGTATACCCTCTGCCGCAGGCTGGCTTGGGTTTGGGACCCAGAGCAGCATGGCTCACTGTCTGCCCATGGGTAGTTCCTGGAGGGTGTCTTCCCTGGCTTTTCTTCCCTAAGGTCCCAGGCCCTATCTGAGTGACTTTACATGTCTCCATTGGCCTGACCAGGCTCACGGGGTAGCTCACAGCCATCAGGCTAGTTATGGAGCGTCTAGTTGAAGAAGTTACCTCCAAGATGCTATTCGGAGCTATGGAGAGGCCACCACTCTGCCTGGGCCCTTCTTCTGACCCTCGGCAGCTGGGAATCGTCTGGCTCGCAGTCTTACAGGGCAGTCTCTACTCTTATCTTGCTACCAGATGCAAAATGTCCTGTAATGCATGGGACAGTCTTGTACAATGAATAATTGTCCTACCCAAAATGACTACTGTGCCGTTGATGGGAAACACTAAGTAGGCACTCTACAGCTGTTTGTTTAGTGCCTCAGTGGTCCTTGTTGGTCCCGGATGCCAGCATCTGAGGCACAGCCAGTTGATGAGCATCTCTCTTGACTCTTCCCAGTCCCCTCTGGCCTGAAATCCCAGTGACCTTTACAGCTAGGATTGGGATTGAGTAGCAGATGAATAGAAAGGTGAGAAGGTCCCACCAACTGTGGCCACTGTAGCTATCAGTTCCAAATCCAAGCTTTGTCAGGCCTAGGCCTTTGCTAGGTCAAGAGGAACTATCTGGGATTGGCAGCTGCCACTAGGGAGGGAAAAGCTGGCAGGCAGCTACTTTCAGTTTCCTCCAGGTACCTGGTAGCCTGGGACCCTTGTGGCTCTTGCCCCCTGGGAAGGAGGACCCGTCCTAGGCAGCCTCTGCCTTGCAACTGGAGCTAGGGAGTGGGCACTACCACCTGCGGCAGGATGATGTGCCAACTCCTACTGTGCTTTTGTGGGTGAACCATTTCCAGGCAGGAGCTGTCACTAGTCATCCTGCTGCTCACTTCCATCACTTTCTGTGAACCAGTCTAGTCTCCTAAAAATACCTGGTCCCCATTTTCCAAGCCAAAATGCTCTAGGAAATGCCTGGAGCCCATGATTGGCAGAGAATTGACTTCTTCTGTTAGTTTGACCTGTATTCTGATGAAAGGGATTAGTCACTTATTGCAAAAATGATATTCTGTGACTTTCAAATTATCTCTCTTAAGAATAATGAATACTTATATAGGGCTACTTATTATAGTGCTTTATACTTTATAAAACACTTTATATATTAGGTTTAAGCATACAAAATTGCTGGTATTCAAATGCTTTGGGCAATTTCTTTGGGTTCAACCTAATATATTTTCTCATTTATTCCTTAATACACTCCTAAATAGGTATTTTTAGCCCCATTTTACAGAGTAGAGTACTAACTCTTGGAGAAGTGAAGTGACTTTTGACTAAGGTTATATAGGTAGGAAATAGCAGGGTTGAGACTTGAACTAAGTCTGTCTGATGCCTACCCTCATGCTCTTGGTTCTCGAGGTAGGATGATTCATCCCAGAAGACCAAGGCAAGGCTGTGAGACCATTCTCCTAGCCTACCCTCAGGAAAGCCCTGGTTGGTTTTACTCATCATTTGTTCTTAGTTAGTGGGGGAGATCAGTGGGTACATAAGTGGCTGCTCGTAGAAGGCTCTAAAGTGATAAGTTGACAAGTTTTAGTTTTAGGGCTTTGGGAGCAAGAGGTACAGTAAAGACAATATCCAGAGCATGTTAATTCACCCATGCCTCCATCCATGCATCTATCCATCCATGCATGCATGCATCCATCCAAGAGAACTCTACTGGGTAGCTCCTGTGTATGTGCCAAGCTCTGCACTAGGTGCTGAGCTGCCAACATTCAGGGAAGAGCAGGGCTTCTATCCTTTGGCCAGCCAGGGAGGGAGCTGGAGTGGTAGAAGCTGGGGTGAGCCCACCATGTGTATGGGACTTTGATTTGCTCTGTCTTCCTAGTCCATGCCTGATTTATTGGGAGGCCACATCTTGTGTGACCAGACAGAAAGAAGCTGGGGTGTTGCCTGGTGCTTCAGGAGTCTGCACCACTGAGAGTTTCTAAGCTACAGGGCTGGAAGAGGCAGCTGTAGGAATGAAAAAGGAATGCTGGTGCTCCACCCCTAGGCTCAGCAATGGGAAAGCTGGAGGTGGGGCTGGTGAAAAAGAGGTCCCTCCCGGGTGCCACAGGAGGAAATTCCTTTCTCCTGCAGCTGAGCTGCTCTGAACACTTGGCTTGCCCCAAGCTGCAGGCTTGGGTCTTGTAGCTGGCCAGCTACAAGGGGCAGGCTGGGAGAGGGCTGGTTTGGAAATTAGTCAAGCAGTGGGCGTGTGGCCACAGGGATAGCATGCTGCCCTGCAGGGGATAATCACATTTCTCAGCTTCCTGCCAATCCTGGGGCCAAGCCCTCAAGCCTGCCGTGGAGTCCAAATGCTTCCCAAACCTGACCTGGCTCAGGCTAGGCCAAAGCTGGTTTGCCCCATTCCCAGTGCTGTCTGGCTACCTGCCTCCTCCCACACTGCTGACATCCAGCCAGGCGCCAAACCCTGAGCTCACATGCCGATGCGAATCCCCTCTCGGTATGCAGTTGTGCCCGTGCTTACCATTCCAGGCTCTAGGCTGTGCCGCCATGGCTGTCACCACTGCCGCCCAGGAGCACAGTGGCTCTGGGGCCACCGAATTAAGATCTCACAGTTGAGTGAGCCACTATGTGAGTTCCTCCCACCACACCCTCCCCAGCGCCAGCACCAGGGCTTTCCTCAGAGCCTCATTGCCACACACTCTGCTTTTGAAAAAAAGGAAATGGGCATTGGGTTTTGAGCATAATGAGAAGTACAACGAGAAGCTGTGAACAGAGGCACCTCTGAAGGCAAAGAAAGGGGAACCTGTGACAAGCCTCAGATAATAACTTCCTGAGCACCCAGGCTCTTTCCTTATCTCTGTGGTCAGCACAGCTAGAGCCCGTGAAGAGGCCTAGGGCCCTTTGTACAGCCATGAGCCGCACAACGACCTTTTGGTCAATGACAGACTGCATATATGACAATGCTCCCACAAGATTATATAATAATACCATATTTTTACTATACCTTTTCTATGTTTAGACACACAAATACTTGCCATGATGCTCCAATTGCCTACAGTATCCAGTACAGTAACATGCTGTACAGGTTTGTAGCCTAGGAGCAATAGGCTATGCCATATAGCCTAGGTGTGTAGTAGGCTACACCATCTAGGTTTGTGTAAGTACACTCTGTGATGTTCACACAATGACAAGATTGCATAATGGTGCTTTTTCTCAGAACATATCCCGTCGTTATGTGAGGCGTGACTATACTTGGCTTGGCTGTTCTGCTCTGCACCCAACCAGCATGTGGTAAGTTTATTGGAGGCCACAAACCAAGGCCCAGAGAAGCCCCAGGAGTTGCCCCAAGTGGTGAAGTTGAGGATTTTGACCTAAATATCTGACCTAATCCATTCCTACCAACTACAGAGACACACAGCTCAGGTGACATTTTGAACCTCTCTGCCTGCTCGATCTCTACTGTCCAATACAGTAGCCACCAGCCACACGTGGCTCTCGAACTCTTGAAATTGGCTAGTCTGAATTGAAATGTGCTGGAAGTGTAAAATACACACCAGATTTCAAAGATTTAATACGAAACAAAGAATGTAAAAATCTCATCAATAATTGTTAATATTGATTATATCGTGAGATCCTATTTTTGATATATTGAGTATATTAAGTAAAACATTATTAAAATTAATTTCACCTCTTTCTTTTTACTTTAATGTGGCTACTGGAAATGGGGGATACTGGTGCCAAAATCAGCAAATAGATGAATGAAATAAAATAGACATGCCAAAACAAACTCATCAATATATGGGCATTTAGAGTATAATAAAGGTGGCATTTCAAATCAGTGGGGGGAAAATGTGGCTACTACTACAAAATTCAAAATTCCGTATGTGGCTGGCATTTGTGGCTCACATTATATTTGTATGGATAATATGGCATTAGACTTTCTATTTTACCTAAATGTCCACTAACAGGGGATGAGTTCCATATATCACAGGGCAGCCACACAATGGGATGATATGCAGCCATTATGAAGGAGATCTCTGTGCATAGAGATGGAAAAACTGTAGAGAGTTATTGGTAAGTTTTTTAAAAAACAGGCAAGGAATGAGCCAGCATGTATCATATGATCTCATTTGTGCATCAAAAGCGCACAGATGCTTATATATGCCCAGATCAAGTCTGCAAGGACACACAAGTAACGCTTACCAGTGCTGGCTCCAGGGGAGCGTGAGGAAGGCTTCGAGGCCGATGGGGAAGGACTTTGACATGCACTTTTCACTTGAAACCCTTCAGGACTATTTGAAGTTTTAACAGCAAATGTGACATTTTACAATAACAAAACCATAAAATATATTAATATTTCATACATTTAAATATAACATACTATAATAGTTTACATAATAATATAAAACTGTTAAAAATAAAATAAAATTTAAAAAATCAGGGTTTCTATTATTCTTTTCATAGCTTTATTTCTATTCCTCCACTTGCAAACTCCCCTCTCAGTTTCCTCTTTCTTACTCCTCCTTTTCTGCCCTCTTCTTTCCTCATCTTCTCTTTCCTCTCACCTTCAAAACCCACAAGGGTCTGTGAATGGGGAGCCATTTCACTTCTGTTGGCCCTGTGCTCAGCTAGAGCCCGAAGCTTTGGCACTTCCTGCTACCTCTGTCTTCCCATGGAGGACGAACTTGAGGAAGGGCGCCATGTTGGATACTGCTCCATTACAGACACATGACCAAAGATGGCCACGTCAGTCCCATCAACTGTGGAGAAAGAGACCTACCTAGTGAAAATGCATCCTACCATTTCTCCCTAGCAATTTTGCCACAGCCACATTGAGAGGGGTGATTAGAGAGAGAAAAATTACTCAGAAATGTGCGTGTGTGTGTGTGTGTGTGTGTGTATGATTTCTTTCTTTCCTGGTTCAGGGGTGGGTGGAGGCAGGGTAAATGCAGGGGGTATTGGAGAAAAGGCTTGGTCTAAGTTTGGGAAACCAATTTAATTGCCACCTGCAGTTAATAATCACTAAGAGGGTCAAGTGTTTTGAAAAGAGAACTATAGAGGTTATAGAAAGGAAAAAAGCTCTCCAGCTTCTCGGAAACAGGTATAACAAGAGATGTGTTTGCTCCAGGGCAGATGGGAACCTCAGTCCTTAGCGTCTAATTGAGAGAGGAAAAAAGACAAGAGGTCTCAGCCGATTGTCAACCAGATAATAGCTTCTGAAGGGTGGGCCTGCGAGGATTGAGAAATGAAAGCCCTGTTGATGTGTGTGGGGGACAAGCAGTGTGGGAAAATACCAAATTTTCTTTTATGCTCATTCTCAATGCAAATGGAATAAATCGTTTCAAATAAAGAAGGGCCTTGAATGTCTATTGGAACTTTTTTTATCGCAGAGAGACCTGCCCCTCCCCCTTCCAAAAAAAAAGTTAAGGACCCAGCAGTGCAGTAAGTAGCAAGAACATTGCATTGGGAGTCAGGAGACAGCTCTGGTTCTGAATTTGCGAAATATGACAACAAATAATTTGTGTGAAATTATATAAAGCATGATTAACTGGGGTTAAGCGTGGTTAATTGTTATGAAACTCAAGTTTGTCTTTGGCCCTTCCCATCTTTTCCCCTTTCAGGCCCTCTACTCTTCTAGCCTCTTGGAACAAAAGCTACTGGGCCCAAGGTTTGTAAGGAATCCAATTCAAAGAATGTATACTGGCCCCAAGGAGATCACCAACTGAAGAATGTTTTCAGTATCCTAAGTTAATGGAAACTCTGTTATTTTTAAAGTAACATCCCATTCAAAATTTGGAAGCAAAGGATTTACCTTTAAGGAGAAATCTGCATCCAACATAATGCCAGAATGCCATATATTTGGCTTTATTATTCTACACAAAAGTAAATTTTTAAATACTAAATGCTTATTTCAGATCAAGTCTACAAGTCGATTTCCACACTGAAGGGCTGACATTGTACTGCTCTACAGAAGGGAGAAGAGAAGAAATAGACCCTCCACACAGTAACCCTCAGCAGACTTGGGACTGACTTTGTGGCTCCAGTGGCCCAAGTCCTGGGGACACAGTTAGCTAAGATGCTCCTTGCATCTTCCTCACTCCCCAAAATCCATCACCACGTTCTGATGCTTCTACCTCCCAAATCTATCCAGAATCTGACCACTTCCTACCACAGGCACTGCCACTGCCCTTGTCTAAGCCACCATCGCTGGCAGAAGCCTCATAAGTGGACTCCCAGACCCCTTTCCTGCCCTCTCTGGCTCTATACAGCAGCCACAGTCAGCTTTTTAAAAGAGCAATCCTACCACATCTTCCCTCTGCTTGGACCTTGCTTGAATGGGGCGATTTTTGGCTAATGCCTGCCTACCTCTCTGGCTGAAAGCTCTGTACCTGTAGGGACCCTGTCTGTTTTGCTTACCTCTGTAACCCTAGGCAGGCCTGGCCTAGTGCCTGGCATGTAGTAGACACTTATTTCTTGAATGAAGGAATGAATTTTAACAGCTAACATTCATACAGGGCTTTAAAGGTAACAAACATTTCATTTGATGTTCAGAATAACCCTGTGTCATAGGTATTATTGTTCTCATTTTGCAGATGAGGAAATTGAGGCTCAGAATATTGCTCAAATTGATAGAGTTAACGCAGGGCATATGAAATCCGGGTCCATGGGGGCCAAAACCCCATGCTTTTCTGGCTCTACCTCCCCTGCGCCTGGAGAGCTACAGGGGTACAGGTACAGGGGGTGTGGAGGGGGCACGGAGTCCAGAGGCACTTTGATATTTCTTGGCTGTATGAGGGGCCACTTTACTCAGGCCTTTGGGGCCCAGGGGCAGGCCTTGTGGGGATTCCCTGCTAACCCGGGAGGGGGGTGCAGATTCTAAATCTGGCTTTCCTGGATGGCTTAGAGAGCAACTCTCACTACAGTGACCTTATTTTTTGAATCTCAAATCAGGATTCTTGGTCTGACAAACAGAATAAGATACTTGAAACTAGGACTTTTCTGGAAAATCCAGGGCATAGAGTTGCTGTACCAGTACCACATGGCAGCTACATAATGGACACTTCTCAGTGAATTCTGACCCAGCCACTTCGGTCTATCACATCTCAAGAAGATTCCTTAAAAAACCAAAAGCTGTTTTCTGGGCCTCACACCAAAGTCTTTCCATCTACATATTTTGTTTGTTTAATTACTTCCTTTACTCGCTCTTATCTTTCCTGTTAACAGCTTTCTCCCTGGTCTGCCTAAAAGAGCTTCTAGGTCTTGCTTGCTGATGGATGCTTCAAGCGGTTGACAGAAATCATAAGCAAAAGTGCTTGGGGACCATGGCAACAGGGGCCATGGCAACGGGGGCCAAGCACCGAGAGACAGCCCTTCCTACCCTTCCTGGTTTCTGTTTTAGATCAAGTGGTGCTGATAAGGCCTGATGGTCCCATTGTGTCACCTAATCAGGCAACACTGCTTGCAGGAGACATTGTGGCAAAATTCTGATTCCAGAAAGAGCTTTGCAGTGCTGTTGCTTCACTGCACCCAGTGCTGCAATGGTGGGCTCATGGTAAAGGCCACTGCCAAATCCAGGGTTGGAGCTAACATTTGTCCCAAGCACTCTTCACACTTGGTTCAAGTACACCCAGCACTCCCTGATGAGCAGGCAGGTTCCAGTATTGGGGTGACAAGAGCAAAATTTCAGTTGTCATCCTCTTGGGCCTGGAAGCCAAGAATCATAATGTTACCCAAGCAATCCACCCTCAGAATTTATACTGGTGTCTGGGAGAGACGAGGCTCTCAGTGAATTAGGGTGCAAGCTCTCTTTCCATGGAGTTTATCTATCTCTTTGACGTACTGGGTGCCTCTGAACAAAAGCATGGGTTCTGGAGGGACTATGAAACTGTCTGAGCCTCAGTTTCCTCATCTGCAAAAAAGAAGCAGCAGTAATCTCTGCCCTAATTTTTTCTTTTCTTCTGTCACCCAGACTGGAGTGCAGTGGCACAATCATAGCTCACTGTAACCTCGAACTCCTGGGCTGAAGCAATCCTCCTGTCTCAGCCTCCCGAGAAGCTAGGGCTAACAGGTGTGCACCACCACGCCTAGCTAATTTTTAAATGTTTTGTAGAGATGGGGACACACTCTATGTTGCCCAGGCTGGTCTCAAATTCCTGGCTTCAAGCGATCCTCCTGCCTCGGCCTCCCAAAGTGTTGGTATTACAGGCGTGAGCCACCACACCCAACCTCTGGTACTTATTTAAAGTAACTATTCAAACACTATTTGATCCTGTAACTATACTTTCATAAAGCTATACTAGGGGAATATTCATACATGTACACTCAGATATATGTCCAAGAATGTTCACTGCCCCATTGCTAGTAACAGGGTGAAAATGGAAATATCCTGAATGTCCATCAATAGGGGGCGGGACAAATAACCTGTGGGCCACCCACCCTATAGAATACCTTGGACTTTGGAAGCAAGCAGTGCTAAGCAGGCCCTTTCTCACCCACCTCCTTGACTCCTGGACTGAAGAAATAATGTTGCTCACAGCACAGGCCCAGGTACCCCAGGAGATGACTTGTAACTGCCCGCGTATTAGATGGAGATACAGTAACTACTGCCATGTGGGGACCTGGCCCGAGTCCCACATCTGCAGGGAAGGCACATTTCCTGGCAATCAATTCCAATATATCTGGGGAAATAGTCCAGAGAATAGATTGGAACTCAGGTTGTGGAACTATCAGAAGGAGACAGAATTCATAAGTATTTGAAAGGAACATTAGCAAATTAGTGAGATGGCTTGCCTTGTCTCAAAGCTAAGCAACCAGCAGAAAGAAAAGGCTTTTTCCTTTAGTTGTGAACATCAAGAAGTGGGAGTGTTTGTGGTGCCTGGCTGTGTGTTGACTTGAGAAATCCAAACTTAGCTCTAGAAATGCAAGCATAGTTGCCTTTACTAGGAGCTTAACCGATACAAGCTAGGAGGCTTAACTTAAAAAAAAAAAAGACTTTAACTTCCTTTGTTAGCCCTTAAACTGAGTGAAGTTCTGAAATGTAGAGATATCTCTGACATTTATAATAGACACCTGCATGTTCTTGCTGTGTAAATAAAATTGCTGGTATGAAAAAAAAAACCAAAAAAATGACTTTAATAATCACAATAGATAACACCTCTTGAACATCTTTATGCATTAGGCACTGTGGTAGGCACTTTGCATTCTTTGTCTAGGCTAGTTTTCACAATAATACTGCAAGGGAGATATTAGAAACCCCATTTTATTGGTAAGGAAATGGAGAAGTCAAGGAACTTGCCCAGGGCCACATACTTAGTGATAGGATTTGAACTCAGATCTGTCTGGTGACAAAGCCTATGATCTTCTCAACACTGTACCTCTCCATTTGGAGATAGAAGGATTATAGAAACGCAGTTACTTAATATGCTGGATTTGGCCTTAAACCTAATGTATCAGGGAGGAGTCCTACAATGCTTTTTGTGCCTCCCTTAGTCATAGCCCCCTTCCGAACAAAGTGGACAGAAATGATTCCTCAATTCTGGATCTTTTTTTTTTTTTTGAGACAGGGTCTCGCTTTGTTGTCCAGGCTAGAGTGCAGTGGCATCATCACAGCTCACTGCAACCTCAAACTCCTGGGCTCGAGGGATCCTCCTGCCTCAGCCTCCTGAGTAGCTGGGACTATAGGCGCACGCCACCACGCCCGGCTAATTTTTCTATTTTTTTGTAGAGATGGGGTCTCGCTCACGCTCAGGCTAGTCTCAAGAAATCCTCCGCCTCGGCCTCCCAAAGTGCTAGGATTACAAGCATGAGCCACCATGCCCAGCCCCAGGCACTGTTCTTTAGGTCACAAATGAACAGACCAAAGAGCCTGTGCCTGAGTCAAGGGTAGCTGTCTTTCAGTTGGGTCTGTGGGTGCTCAGTGACCTCTGAGGTGCTCTGCACTGAGAGGACTCAGGCTGACAGGGATGTTCCAGACAGCAGAGTGACCAGCTGACCCAATGAGAGCCCCTCTCTTGGGGAACACAGATGTGACAGATATGTACAGAGGAACACATGCAGTGAGATGGCCCAGAAGCCAGGAGATGCCCAGGGAGACAGCAGTAAGCAGAGCCACAGGGAGTATGGAAAGAAGATAATGGGCAGGCGAGTCTGTGACAGAGAGAAGTTAAGTGGCAGGAGTGGCAGACACTTTGCTTTTTTTGTCCAGTGCTCCTGAGGCATCAATTGTGAAGAATAGTGGCTGCTGGGAATGGCTTCCTCTCCTTCACTTATGCACGAATCCGTACATTCACACCCCCGCCACCCAAGGAAACTGCAGCATCTCCTCATTCCTGCAACCTGAAAGAGGCCATCTAACCTACACCTCTGGAAATCCAGAGCACACAGAGCTGTGGCACACAAGGCACGGGCTCGCACTCCTGACCCTGGGTCTTGAGTTCTATATTTGGTCCTCTTGGTGTGTGAATGTGAATGTGGGGACAAGGAATGAATATACATTTTGCTGGAGACCCCACTCTGCCAGGGGAATGCCATCCAGGCTTCCTGGTCCTGGCTTGTGACGTGCAGAAGCAGGTCCAGAAATGGTTCTGCATGAAGCTGGAAGAGAGTGACAAGGACCAAAAGAATCTATTTTGGCAGTCAAGGACCCACACCATGTGGGTTTGTGAATCATGGGTATTGCTGGGTGCTGCTAGATACCCTAAGGTCTTGGGGACACAACGCTTGTGGTCTACATCCACACCCATGGGAACAACTGGAAAATCTCTGCCCTCCCTGGCCACACTCCACCCCCACCACCTCAGGTTCTCATCCTGTTCACCAAGCACAGATTTAAAAGGTTTATCACATGCTGTGATGGGGAGAGAGGATATGGAGGAACAGGCACTGCCATACACGACTGGTGGGAGGGTCAAATGGAACAACTTCTTTGGAGAGGAGCATTATCTGTCAAAAATTTAAATGCACATTCCTGTTTATTCAATAATTCTACTTCTAGGAATTTATACTACAGATATAGTGCATATGAAGATACATGAACAAAGATATACATTGGAGTACTATGTGTAACAGCAAAATACTGGCAAAACCCCCCTTTCGATAGAAGACAGGTCAGATAAATTGTGGTTCAGCCATATAATGGAATACTCTACAGCCATTAAGAATAATTATGTGGCTAAAATATGTGCTGATATGGAATGTTCTCCAAGATATAATGTTAGGTGAAAAAAGCATGCTGCAGAATGCCGTATGTACTATGTTGTCAGTTATGTTGAAATCTCTCTCTCTCTTCTCCCTCCCTCTCTCACCACACACACACACACACACACTCTCACACACACACGCTTGTATATGCATAAGTCATTTCTGGAAGGACACACCAGAAACTGGTATCTGTGGTTTCCTCTTGAGAGGGGAACTGTTAAAGTGGGGATGGGGGGTGGTTAGGGGAGGCAGGAGAATTACTTTTTTCACTAAATACTCTTATACACTGTTGAATTTCTTTTACCACACACAAATATTACATTTTGCATTTAAAAGTGTAAAAGTAAGGGCTGGGCACAGTGGCTCACACCTATAATCCTAACAGTCAGGGAGGCCGAGGCAGGAGGATTGCTTGAGGCCAGGAGTTCAAGACCAACCTGAGCAACATAGCAAGACCCTGTCTCTACGAAAAATAGAAAAATTAGCCAGGTGCAGTGGCGTGTGCCTGTAGTCCCAGCTACTGGGGAGGCTGAGGCAGGGGGATCACTTGAGCCCAAGCGTCTCGAGGTTGCAGTGAGCTATGATGATGCCACTGTACTCTAGCCAGGCAACAGAGTGAGACCCTGTCTCAAAAAAAAGTAAAAGTAAAAAGCAACTGCAACATTAATTGCAGAAGTCTTCATTAATAGGGGTTGATCAAATAAATTGTGATCTATTCGCACTAAAGAATACTCTACAGCCATAGAAAAGAAGATATATTCTGCCACAGAATAATGTCCACAGACATACTAAGTTTAAAAAATCAAGCTCCATATAAAATGTATACTGGAATCTCATTTACGTAAAAAGATAGGAATACATGCACGTATGCAGGCATGTTCATAGGAAAAGGTCTGGAATGATATACACCCTGCTGTTAACAGTGTATAGTTTTTGAAAGAGGCTGGAATTGGCTGCGTGGAGGGGCAAGGGTGGAGTTAAAGGCAGACTTTCATTTTTTACTCTAATGACTTGTTGATTTACTTTCTTTTGTATAATGAGTCTATATTTTATTTTGCAATAAAACATATAAATGATAAATACATTACAGGGAGGAAAAGAAGCCCTGCTCTTAGAGGAATCTGCATTCTCAAGCTTGGTTGCCTCCCCACTCTTCCATCCCAGAACGCCCGGTGGCTTCTCGCAGCGCAGGCCCAGCTTCCCCGCCTGGCATCAGGGGCCTCGGAGCTCTGGGCACACCTCGCCTGTTCTCCTACTCCCCCTTCACACTTCCTTTTGCAAAGCCCACTTGGCTGCCTCACCAGCCCCAAGCAGGTGTCCACCTTTCTTCCTTTATTCAATTGCTTCCCTCATGTCCCACACCTAGATACTGTCCCCCCTGGCCCCCAAGCTTATTGAACTTCTTTCTGCTCATGCCTCATGACCCAGCCACTCAAGCAAGCCCTTGGGAATCCTCCTGCCCGTGAGTGAGTACCACAGGGACTCATTTGGAGCTTGCCTTGTGACATTCTTTATTTGGCCACCTTGTATTGTTAGTTAACTTTCACAGAATCATTTAACTAAAACGTGGATATGACTTTCTCATTTACAAAGCACTTCTACCACCATTGCTTTGTTTGAGCCTCCCGTCCACTTCAGGAAGTAGGCAAGGCAGGTATTATTATTATTCTTCTCATTTCATTGATGAGGAAACTGAAGGGTAGGGAGGTTTCTTGTTCAAGATGACACAAGTAGAAAGTGGCCAGGATGGACGTAGGTCCTCCTGACTCGTGTAGAACACCTGCTTTTGTTCCCCTGGTCAGAATGCAAGTCCCTGGAGGACAGGAAGTGTGTTTGCAATGATTCTGTACACAATAGAGGGGCAAAGGGAAAGTCATCCAGCGTTCTGACAGGACACTTACAAAGAAGACAGGACAGTCAGCCAACCAAAGGGTACGTAGTGAGGACTTGCCAAGTGCTTAGGTCACGGCTGCGTGCTGGAGGGGGACAAAGGCCATCTTTATGTGAGGCCAAATGCACCAAACAACGAGAACATGATCAAGTATGAAATGAAGGTGATTCGAGGTGGTACCCAGATGAACTTTTTTCTTAAATGGCATATCTACCCTATAGCTTTGGGCAAGTAGAAACTTTAAAAAGGGAGGAGTTTTTTTTAAAATTAGAAAATAGTACAGATAGTAAACAAAATTTGTGACAGCAGTACATGGATGATTGAAATTCAGGAAACACTGCCATAGGCCAGTCAGGCTAAGAGATGGGCCAGGAGCATTCAAAATGGGAGTGTATGCTTGAGGCAGGGGAGGTACAGTGAGAAGTAGGGAGACACCAACCTGACTGGGACCGAGAGGGAGGAGACTTGAAAGCTCCTTTCCAAATCTCTAGCCAGGCTAGATTCCAGAGGCTTCTGACAGCCAGTCTGGAAAGTGTGGGCTAGATCAGGAGTCATGTCAATTCTTGTGTGTAGGAGGAACATAATGAAAGTGGCACTTTGAAAGGTCATTCTGGCAGTGATGTGCACTATGGACTGAAGTGAGCCTGATAAACAGCCCTAGAAGATGTCACCAAGATGCTAATGCCCAGGAGAGTCAGGCCTTGAAGCTAAAGTTAAGACTCCTTCATGGAGACTCACATGGGGGTTGTGCTTTGTCATGTATTATTTAAGGTGTCAAGAAAAATTATCTAAAACTTGACAACAAGGCAAAAAAGATCACTGAGTACCCTTTCAGGAGCATCCTCCATGCGACTGGTTAACTTACTATTCACTATTGATTAAGTCCCAGATTCGGTAAAGTTAAAAGTTAACTTATAGAAGATTCCTAAATTGCAAATGATTTTGTCTGGTAGAAATAAAAACTAATTCTGAGCAGCAAGAAAGATAGCCCCAAAGGTTACAGTTATGTTATCCTGTAGAACTTCACAGTTTTGTATCTAATTTTTAAATCTTATTTCAGTTTTGTTTTGAAGCCTCTCATATCTTTTTCTTTTTTTACTATTTTTTGTTGCAGTAAAATATATATCACATGAAACTTGCCATTTTAAGCATTTTTTTTTTTTGAGACAGGGTCTCACTCTGTCGCCTGGCTAGAGTACAGTGGCATCATCGTAGCTCACTGCAACTTCATGCACCTAGGTTCAAGTGCTCCTCATGCCTCAGCCTCCAGAGTAGCTGGGACTACAGGCGTGTGCCACCACACCTGGCTAATTTTTCTATTTTTTGTAGAAATGAGGTCTTGCTATGTTGCTCAGGCTGGTCTCAAATTCCTAGCCTCAAGTAATCCTCCTGCCTTGGTCTCCCAAAGTGCTAGGATTACAGGTGTGAGCCATCACACCCAGCCCCTTTTAAGCATTTTTAAGTGTATAATTCAATGGCATTAATTATATTCACAATGTTATACAACCATCACCTCTATCAATTTCCAAAAATTTTTATCATCGCAAACAGAAACTCTGTACCCAATAAGCAGTAATTTCTTATTTCTCCTTCCTCCTAGCTCCTGGTAACTTCTAGTCTACTTTCTGCCTCTGTGAATTTGCCTATTATAGATATTTCATATAAGTGGAATCATACAATATTTGTTCTTCTTTCTCTGGCGTCTTTCAGTTAGCATAATGTCTTCAAGGTTCATCCATATTGTAGCATGTGTCAGAATGTCATTACTTTTTATGGTTGAATAATATTCCATTGTATGTATATGCCACATTTTATTTATCTATTCGTCTGTCGATGGACACTTGGGTTGTTTCCACCTTTCAGTTTTTATGAATAATGCCACTAGGAACATTCATGCACACATATCTGTTCGAGTCCCTGTTTTCAATTCTTCTGGGTATATACCTAGAAGTGGAATTGATGTGTTATAGGGTAATTCTATGTTTAACTTTTTGAGGTAATTCTATGTTTAACTCTCATATCATTTTAAAAACTAGCTTTACTGTAATACTGATTCCATCATCAATGAGTTAAGTAAATCCTCAACATGTGATCACTAAACATTTGAATGAGAGTTATGTTTTTAACCCTTTGAAAGTTGCACTTTGATACGGGTGATTTATTTACCTTGCTAATCTTTAAAGCATAAAGTTGACCCTTGCACCCCACTTTGGCCCCCATTACTTATTGCACACTCCCTACAAGGAAGTAAAGGAAATGAGTAGAAATGAGGGCCCCTTGATTAACCAATGAGGCCAGCACGGTATTTCGGTAGTTCTAAAGAGAGAGTAAATTTTAATTAGGGTCCTGTGCTAGTGATGGGAAATGAGGTCACATGAGGGGCAGGCATGGCCACAGAGCATGTGTGCCTTTGTTTTCATTGGAAACATATGAAAACTTTTCTTCTCTCTTCATAGAACAACTGTTGGTTCTCTACAGTGTGATAGCTTCTGCTAGAAAAACTCTACAGAAAAGCTGTGCTTTAGGTGAACTCTGAGACCAGCCAGAACACACTGAAACCCATTGGAAAAGATGCTAGAATTTTTTTGTTCAGCCTCAAGATTTGCCTTCATTGGCATGTGACAGGAATGGAGGTCCTGAGGAATCTTTTAGGCAGGGAAGGAAGAGAAAAAAGGGACTTGGTCTGGAGTTTGAGGAGGAAGGTGGGCACAAAGGTGAGAGAGAAGGCACGGTCTAGGGGTGGTGGGGAAGGAACAGGGAGCAGCTGCCCTGCCTGAGACCCAGCTCCTTAAAATGGATTTTTAGTTGCCTCTAAGTGGCCTTTTCTTCAGACTATACCACACACCCCCCAAAAAAAACCTCACACATTTTTAATATTTTAAACAAAGAAAGTCTTGCTTTTTTGTGTAAAGCTGAAAAATTTTTAAAACCTGTATTTCCCCCCTCACAGCTCAAAAAGAACTAACTAGATTTTGATCACAATTTTCTCACTTTTGGGACAAGATGTGGAAAAACAGATGAGTGCAATGGAAGAATTTCACAGGTAGTTAAGAAGGTATAGGAAAAAGAAAACCAGAATAAAAAAGAATGTCACTGTTATAAATATGATCTGAATATATCTATTTCTGAAAGCATACCAGGAAGGTTAAGAAAATAAAGGTAAAAACCTCCTTTCTTGGGACACCCTTATTTTGCTATCTTGCAGGGCTGGGTCAAGATGAAATATATGTCATAAGCACTTTGCAAACTGCAAAGGACTGCATGTGCCTTTGAGAGGGGCTGGGTGGTACAGGAGAGAGAGTGGACTGTGCTGGGGGTTGTCTCGGCCTGGGGGTCTGACCTGCAGTGAGGTCTAAAGCAAATACCTGATCTCAATTTTCACATGAGTAGAGTGAGGACGATAATTCGTGCCTTAGAGGGTTGTCGGAAGGGTCATATGATAAGGCCTTCAAGAAAAGTAAGAACAAAGTGCTGTGGAAGCATGGTCTTCAGTATACATCGCACATGGAGCACTTACCACATTGTTCTGAAATAGTCTCTTTACAAATCTATTGACCCAATTATACCAGAAGTTCCCTGTGACTTGTTTGCCTCTGTATCCTCTTTGCCTCTAAGAACAGCGCCTGGAACATCATACCCTGTCATTCGTGCTTTTAACTAATATTTACTAGGCCCTCCCAGTCACCAACTCTTGATAGCCACACTCTACCCCAAACCACCCTTCTCTTCTCGCTGCCTCCCCAGCACTGAAGCTCCAAGGGCTCTGATCAGACTCCCACGGTGGACACTGTGATGTGCGCCCAGATTCTCCTTCAGGACTGAAGGCCTGATCCCCTCAGCCGCCCCTGATCCCCTCAGCCGCCGAGAGTGCTGCTGGCTGACAGCCCTCTTTGGGAAGTGCCCAGCTGCCTCCTCAGACAGAGCCGCCTTGCCCAAGGCTATGCTCCCCCCCACCCCACCCCACCCCCGGGGGGCAGGCTGCGTCTAAGAACTGCTCCCCTCACCCAGACTGGAACAACTCTGGAGGGCCAACCTACCTCCAGAGCGCCCCAAGGGGTCAGCTGGACATTAGGACAGCGTCACAGTCCAACTTCTCCCTCAAACCAATCTGGTGTCTTTCCCTGAGATTCCAGAAGATGATCCCAAAGCCACCCCAATACACTTCCTACATGGGGCCTGCAGTCTCCAGGCTGGGTTTGTGGCCTGTGCAGGCTCCAGTTTGGCATCTGAGAAGCCTCAATTCTGAGTGATCCCAGGCGCTGCAACAGTCCCCAGGGCCCAGCTACTGTCACAGGCCTCATTCACGGTCACATTTTTCTCTCTCTCCCTTCCTCCCTCCCCTCCTCAAGCTTTACTTATAAATTGCATTTGGAACCAAAAGGGTGGAAGATACAGGCCTGTAAACAAATGATTACAGCAGTGTGAGAGATGCTGCTATAAAGACATGAATCTGGTGCTAAGCTGAACTCAACCTGGGGATGTGAAGGAAGGCTTCCTGGAGGAGGTGCCATTTAAACCAAGTCTTGAAGGATGAAGTGGGGTTTGATGGGTGGGCAAGGGATATGGGAGAGACGTTCCAGACAGAGGGTACAGCGTACCAGAAGGCACAAAAGAATGTGGCAGGGGAGTAGGGGGCAATAAAGTCCGAGAGAACAGTAGGGGCAGATCATGCAAGGCCTTCTACACCATAGGAACTTGGTGCTCAGGAAACATCTGCTGATCGAATGCACATTCCAGTGTTGCCCAAGGTTCAGCCATTTTGGTACCACTTTAACAAGTTTTGCCATATCTAGGCACCACTGGTTCTATTTACTATTCACTTAGTCTTTTTCTCTAAATGAACTTTTTTTGCTTAAATAAATCTACATTAAAAGAAACTTTATATGGCAACCAAAAACAAAAACAAAAGGAGTATCACTTGCCATAAATAGAAAGTAGCTGTAAAAATAAATGCAATGGAAAGAGAAGAGAGTAATTAAATTCTATGCAGATATTGTTGCCTGTCAATGTCTTTGAGTGTGAGGCCTGCTCTAGCTTTGTTACAAAGAAGATTAGCACACATTATAGAGGTTGAAGAATAGCACCACACTGAGACTTTCTCCCTGATGTAATCAGAAAGCTGGAAAAGAAAAGGAAACGAGAATCATTTTCCCACCATGTAATTCAATGTTCTTTAAAGCTGTACCATGTACCATTAAAATCACCTTGGAGTCCCCTCTCTACCACTCTGCTGACTGTGAAAACAGTTGGCAAACAATAAAGAGCCCTACAAGTGTGGTTGTTATTAGCACTATGTTGCTTTGTCCATTGGCTCTGGAGCAATCGCTTGGCTCAGCGATTGAAGGTTTCCAAATCAGGGCCTGTGGTAACCCTCTCCCCTAACACTGTGGCGGAGAAGGCAGCAGGGGTGTGGCTGTGGAGAGGGGAAGGACCCTGGGACTCCTAGACTCTTGAACTGGAAGGGCCCTTAGAGAGTGTCCTCTCTTCCCACTCTACAGCTGAGGAAACTGGGACCACAGGAGGGACACAATTTGTCTAAGGCCACAGAGGCAGTTAGTGTCAGCAGTGTAGGGAACAGACACAGAAAAGATGAATAATATAGCTAACTGTTTTGGGCTACTCATCCCAGTAGCTGTTATCTGCAAGGCAGAAGAGAACAGAGTGTGGGAGAAGCCAGCCCATGAGGCCTGAGAGCACAGGGCACCATCAAAAAACCCAAACTTCTGGGCTCCTCAGCTAGGGGCAGACATTGAGGTGGGTCCGGGGCCTGGCTGATGGGCAGTGTGCGAAGAGTGTGCCAGGGGCTCGAGTGTTTACCAAAGAAACCCAAGGAAGTGCGGGACGCCAGTACATCAGAGCTGCCCCAAAGCAGCTCAGTGCCAACTCAGCTAGGGACATCCTGGCACTGGGCAAAGCAACTAGACTTTGGAGTTTGCCAGGCCTGGGCTCAATCCCCATTCTGCCACTTCCTAGCTGTGTATGACTTTGGATAAGTCACTTAACTCACTGCAGTACAATGTGGCTAGTGATGGCACCTACCTCAGGATGGTTGTGAGGATCACACGGAGTGATGCACGTGAAGATTCTAGTACACGGTTTGGTATGTTACTTAGCATGACTCCCCTCCCCACGCCGCATGGCACAGCCAGACCCTGACTGTACATTTTCTTCTCGCCTGGCCCCCTCCCCTAGCACAGACTCCCAGCCCACACCCCCAGGCCCTCTCCGTCCTAGGCTTACGCTCACCTGGCCTTTCCACTTATCCCAGCTATGGGGTTAACGAGGAGTCTTTCAAGTATTTGCAGATAAGAAAGCTGAGGGGACACACTCCAGAGGGTGTGACGAGGACATCCTTCAACTAGAGACAGAGGGGAAGGGGGATGCTCTGGGGCAGAGGGCTGGCCAAGCAGCCTGCACGTCTCACTGGACGAAGAGGCTGGCTGTGGCCTCTGTCTCTCGAGGTTCAACCTCCGCTGGCAGAGAACAAAGAAAGACTCTGGTCTCCTGTGGCGTTAGAAGGCAGTGCCTGAAGCAAGTCCCTCCATTAAAAGCTACAAGACGGAAGGTTAAATATAGCCCTTTCCAGTTGTCTAGGACAAAGATTTATGAAATGTCAGAGCTGTGTTAGAGTGAGAAACGATCTTATCTCTGCTCTGTTTTTAGAGAGTAGAAAGAAGGCAATAGAGAAGAGAAATAAATCTGGACTTTCACCAGTGGGTGATGGGGGGCCACTGGAGGATTCTGAGCAGCCGGGTCTGTTCTTTAAAGGCTCACTGGGGCTGCAGAGTGGAGAATGGATGGAAGGTGGAGGCAGGGGCCCCACAGGAGAGAGAGAGATGAGGGAGCCTGGACCAGGGAGCAGCTGTGGATGTGGGAGGGCAGGCGACTGCTGGGTGGGACCGGGCCCTCAGCCCAGGTGAGGGTGGCCCCTCCTTCCCACTCTCCCTCCCTCCCTCACAAGACAAAGGCCAGCTCCCACATGTCCTTGTCTTCTCAAGGGCCCACCCCATACCTCTGGGAAAAAGGCGACCTGCCCAAAGGTACCCAGACCCTTTGCTCCTCTTTAAGGTAGCCCATTGCAGCCATGGAGAGTCTGTTAGAAAGTTCCTCCTTGTCCACTGGCCTCAGCTCTGCCACCCAAGGCCCCACTCAGACCCCATCTACTCCCATCACACCACGACAGCCCCTCAAAGACTTGAAGACCAAAGACCACTTTCCTCTGATTCTTCTCCATGCCAAACAGCACGTGGTCCTGACAGGACTCCATTTTTGGTCCCATCACTCTGCCTTACAAATTGCTTTAGCTCATAAACTCCTTTTGAGCCTATTCCTGCTACAAAGGACCAACTAGAACCACAGAGACACGGCATGGATTCACAGTCTGTCCTGCCAACTACCTCCATAACCGTAGCAGTAGCTTCCATACATTTTCAAGGGCATGTAACTATGATAATCACTTCCTCCCACCCAGCTTTTCCTCTTCGGAGAAGCCAGAGAGGGGTCCTGGTGTGGCATAGGGCCCTGAACTTGATTTTGCCTTACTGCTAAGAGATCTAGGTGGAACTGCGATTAGAAAGCACTTGGTCCATTGGTAGTAACCTGTGTGCATAGATGACAAGTGACAGGCATCCTTTCTTGCCTCTCCCTGCCTCCATGTCTTGGTATTGCAAAAACAAATTCGACATTTTAGCAGGGGTCCAACCAAGCCCCAAGACTGAGGATCTTTCTACCATCCAAGGGATAAGGCTCTGAATCCATGTTAAGTCGATTTATAGGAAGTAAGAGATGCAGTTATGTCTTACACACACACACACACACACACACACACACAATTCCTCAGGCACTTTTATCATCCCTTTAGAATCCCAGAATATCAGGGTTGGGATGTGATCACATCCACCCTCTCCTCCTCCAGAGCCACCCAATAGTGAATTCCCTTCATAGCATCTCTGCCAAGTGGCTGTCCTGCCCCTCCTTGCACACCTCCAGTACAAGGCCCCACTCCCTCCCAAGACAGCCCAGGCTGCCTCAGCATAGCTCTGAGTGCAGAAAGCTCCTCTTCCTCCTCCTCCTCCTCCTTCTTGAGCCCCAATTCCTTTCTTTCTCCCCTCTGCTGAGCACAAGACCCTTCTCCCCCAGCGACTTACCTCCTCGGCTCCAGAAGAGGGTGATAGACTCAGCTCTCTCCATCCTAGCGGTGTGGATAACCAAGAATCCACATCCAGCAAATCCTCATGCAAGAGAGAAGCGTGTGCTGGGCCCACGCTGGGGGCAGGGAGCTGAGGGGCTCCACACTGCTCCAAACCCTGTCCCCAGGCTCCTCAGTGGGTGCCCAGGGACTTTCCTGAACCCTGTTTCCCAGCACCCTGCCTGGGTCAGTTTGGCCCCATCAGTCACATACTCCTTTGCCCGGTGAAGTTGTTCCTGGGCAGCCCAGCCCAGGGAAAGCAACTTAGGATTCAAAAAGCAAGCTTTTCTCTCTCCTTTCCCACCCCCTGCACTTCACCCACAGCTACCCTGGTCCCATTGGCCCAGTCACAGCAGACCAGTGAGGGGAGTTATCTGTGAATTGAGCTTGTCCTTCTCTGGGAAAGGTTCTCAGCCAAAGGGCCGAGTCAGAGCCCCACGGAGGGCTGACCTCCCGCTCAGCTGCTGTCCTGTGGTGAGGGGAAATGAACAGGAACTGGCTGTCTGAGTCAGCGCCCCTGGTCTATTGTCACTGTGCAGGCCCCTTCCTTCCCAGAGGAGAGCCGTGCACGGAGATAGGCCTTGTTTTTTGCAAGTCTCTCTTGCACACACACACTTTCTCTCTTGGCCTGGAAAGAGCCTGTGAACTGTGGCTGGATAAAATTCAATTCAATTTCCCCAACTCCTAGCAAGGGCCTATTCTACAGCACACAGAGGTCATCTCACGTCATCCTCACCACAGCAGAGGAGCTAAAGATGACCAGTCCCATTAACAGGGGAGGAGACTGAGGCTCAGAGAGGGAAAGAGCTTTCCCAAGGCCCACCAGCTAGAGAGTAGTGAGACTTGGAGTCCGAGCTTGCTCTTCATGGCATCAGGTGAACCCTGCCGACCTTCCTCACTGCTTCTCCTACTCCACCCCAGCCAGCAGATCGCAGATTCTAGCAAAGCCCATTTCCCAGGGGCATGAAAGAATCACTGGCTTTAAAACCTTGAAAACATATCTCGTTCAAATTTGTTTCTGTGTGTTTAGAAGGACAAGGACCCAGGAAACAAGTCACATGTGGCAGAAGCTCATTACAAAGGGACTCCTTTGTTACTGGGTACTAACTGACTACACTGGTGGGATGAGGGCTGGCGATGGACCGAGCCCACGTCCCGGTGACCATCTTCTAATCGGAAGAGAGGCATTGCTGGTTCTTGCTCACAGAGTGGAAAGAGACCTAGCATGAGTTTTGTTCTCTTTTCTGTCCTTGCCAGGGGTGCAGAAAGATAAGGGAGCAGCTTGAGGGAAAGAGTTGGAGGTCTGCCCTGAGAGGAACCACCTGTATTGACAAGATTTTCAACTCTTTGAGAGCAGGGCCAGGGCTCATGCGTGGGTCTCTGGAGGCACCACCTTCAGAACGTATTTGTACAGCATGGTATAAAAGCCATCGAAAAAGACTGAGGTGAAATGTCTAGACAGGCAGAAAGCATTGTGTCCCCGAGGTTGGGAGAGGGCTAGTTTCTGGCTCACAGAAGCTCTGCAGGAACTGGCCTGAATTTTCTAGTAGCCCTCCTACTGCCTCTCTGATACCCTGGGCCTCCCCCTAAGGCTCGGGCTCCCTTCTAAAATGTTGCTGGCCCTACCCTTAAGCTTGGCTCTCCTACAGGCTATTCGCTCTGGCTTGACTCGCACAGGCCTGACTTTGTCATCCCACTCCACAACCCGGGTCCCTCTGGGCTGGAGCTGGCTGCTTTTGCTATGAAAGGAGCTGCCATCACACGTGGCCAGAGCCACATGGCTTGAGATGGGAAGACTCCACAACTTAGAGTCCCAGCTGATATTTGTCTTTTGTTCCTCCAACTCAGGTTTTGGGGTTCTTTTGGCTGGAGCCAGGGTGAACCACTGTTCCTGGGTAGGGAAACGGCTGGTGTGTGTAAGTTTTCATAATACAGACCCCATGTTTGGGGGGCTGGAGGCCAGATGATGGTGGGGGTGGGGAGCCATCTTCATCCTCAGCCCCAGCAGTGTGACCTTGGCTCTGTGGATCATGAATCTCGCTTGGGTGGCCACCAAAAGAGATCTCAACCTTTTCAGTTTTGCTCTTTACCCTGAGCAGGCAGCTGTCATCCCCCAAGCTGGGCCCTGAAGCACCCCAGGAAAAGAAGGGACTGGTGATAGTGCCAAAGTTTGGGGCAGATGTCCAGGAAGACAGTCATGGTGCAGGGCTGGGATAGTCAAGAGTCAGACTCTGGCTGGGGAGAGGGTGGAAGCGGCAGTGTTCAGCAACAGGGTGGGCAGAAGTGTGGGGAGCTAAGCCTGGGAAGCCAGAAACCCCCAAAACCAGGTCCCAGAAGCAGAAGCAAGGCTCCAGGCTGTTAGGTGGGTCAGAATATTTCAAAGGGGCAGTGCATGCCTTTTGTCTCCTGTGTGGCATGGGGCGGGGGGGACAGCACATATTCTCTAGGCAAGCTTAAAGGGCCTGAGCAGTACCCCACCCCCACCCCGCCCTGGCCAGGCCCATGAATTCCACAAAAGGCGTTCATTGAGGTGGTGCTGTGCCACCCTCCTCAATGCCAGGAATAGGACTCAGAGAACACACTCCACCCGAATGGCAGGGAGCAATCAGAAGCCTTGCCCTGCTCCTGGGACCCCATCTATGCTCTGGGAGAATCTGACAGGAGATTGACTTTCTTTCTTTTTGAGACAGAGTCTCGCTCTGCCGCCCAGGCTAGAGGGCAGTGGTGTCATCGTAGCTCACTGCAACCTCAAACTCCTGGGCTCTGGCGATCCTCCTGCCTCAGCCTCCCGAGTAGCTGGGACTACAGGTGGGTGCCACTGTGCCCGGCTATTTCTTCTATTTTTTGTAGAGATGGGGTCTCGCTATGTTGCTCAGGCTGTGAGCCACCACACCTGGCTGAGATTGACTTTTGAAACAGAAAATCTGCTGTTGAAATGAGGGTTTCATCAAACACCATTTACTCCGTGGGAATGCAGATAGCATTTAGGAGGCCACATTAGCCCAGACGGTTTGGGGGTATTGCCCAGGGGTGATGAGGAGCTGACTCATCAGTGTGCAGGGTCTCCTACCAGGGACATCTTTCCTTGTTGTCTCAAGTATCATTTTTGCCTCTTTTCAATGCCAGAGCCTTGTCTGGTTTCTCCCAGTTTAATAATGGTTAAATGACCATGGCCATGTGGCCCAGGGTGTCTCTACTACAGTAATGAGGAAATCCCAGAGGTCACAAGGACAACTTTTGGGCAGTGATGGTGGCAGTGGTAGGGGGTGCAGCTGGACTGTTGCCCACATTCATCTCTGTAGCTGGGCGACCTTGGGAATGTCACCTCACCTCTGTGGATCTATATAATGAAAGGTTTGTGGGAGATGAGTGGTTTCTAAGTGTACATCTCACCTTTATTAAAGTACCTGGGTCCCACCATAATCAAGACCAAAAGTCTGCTTTTTCCACAGAAGACTTTTCAATGTTGACATGCAAAAATAATGATAGTCATGGCCATATATACATACTGTGCTCCCCCAAGACCTCCTCCACACCCTTCTCACCCCCAGTTGAGAGCCCCTAGAACAGGCGATCCTTAGAGGCCCTTCCTACTCTGATAGTATAACACACTAACAATGGCAGCTCACATTCACTCCTTGCTTACTACATAGCAGGTGCTTTACATACAGCATCTAATTTCATCCTCACACCCACCCTATAAGGTAGGCACTATTAATCCCACCTGACCAAGGAGGCAATGGAGGCTCCGAGAGCTTAGGTTGCTTGCCCAAAGACACACAGCTTGTAATTAGCCAAGTCTGGTTGAGAACCCAAGAGAGCTGTGGAAGTCTTCACCATGTTCGGAGTTTAAGCATTTTAGAGGAGGAAAAAAACCCACAACATCCTGATTATGCCCCATCCAAGGCTAAAAACTAGAAAGCTTCACTTGCTTAATCGAATTTCAGTGGCACCCAGTGTTCAGAGAAGACAAGGTGGCTGCCACCTGAAGCCAGTCAGCAGCACAGGCCCAGGCTGGCTTTGCTGTCAGCTGAGTGAGACAGTGGGGAACAATACCTAACACTTTTGTTTCAAAGTATCTGTATACACACCAGGACAAGGCTTTACCCTGTGCTGCATTTTACACCTCACAAGGCCCGTTAGAACATCCCAGCAGCTCATTTGCCTCTCACCACAGCCCTGTAAGAGGGTGGCAGCTATTATTATTACCCCCACACTGCAGATGAGGAAACTGAGCATACAAGGGGTGAAAAAACTTCCTCCAAAGACCCAACATAAGGGTCTGCGCTTGAGTTCAAACGTGGGGCCTCCCACACTCATTCCGTCGCATCTCCCCATTCCTTGTGGCTGCCTCTTTCTGCAAAGAAAGCCACCTAATTTTGTATTTATGTCTTTCAAGTGTGTTTGCTGGCTCAGGGAAATGATATGATTTGGTCTCTCAGCTTGACAGAATGATCTGCCAGTGTAATTGTTCTATATGTTAATGGTTTTATCATTCTTTGCACAAACAACATTATAACAACATTAATGGAAATCTAAGGGAAAGAAAAATTCACAAAGTCTGCTGCCCACAATAAATCAAGTTTTGATTTTTCCACAATTCTTTTCCAATTCTTGACCATGCACAGGGTTTTGAAAAGGTGACTTTTCACGGGGTTTGTAATGCTCAGCAAAGAAACAGTTTTGTGTTGTGCCCTTTGTATGTTATACTTTATTACAAGCATCGTCCATGTTGCTCAATAAGCTTCATAATTAGCTCTTTTGTGGCTCAACCATATTTCAGTGAGGTTGGATGCACCATATTTATTTAGCCATTCCTCTGCTATTTGACAATAGAGTGGCAGTTGTATTTCTTTTTCACCTGCTTTTTGCTTTCCTCTAGTTCTGGCCCAGGAAATGTGGGAGTATCACAAGTGGCCCCAACCCCCAGGGCCTATGCCTCTGCCTCCAACACATCTCCCAGTTGTGGGAGGTGAGGAGCACCAGGAAATATTTTGTTCGGTAGCCTAGAATTTTAACTTCTTTCATACCTTCCAATGGATTCACTGAATCTGGCTAGGAAATAGGTCTTTAGGAAGAAGGCCCCAGGGGGATAGGGGCCAAGTGACTCCCTTATAAGTCTCTGCCACTTTAGCTTCCATCATACTGAAATCAAGGATTGTGAGAATTCAATAAACTTGTGAAGATGAAAAGGCCAGGTCAACTATAAAAATGCCTCGTAAATGCAATGAGATGATTTCCTCATTTTGTTTAGGTACAGAGAAGAGAATGTTGGACTCATTTTCATCCTGAAGCGCAGGTTGCCTTGCTCAGAGCTGGTGCGGCTGCTTGGGGGAAGGGGATTGTTGGAAACCAGCATGACACCAGTCCTCTGGATCTGCAGCCTCTCTCAATGCCTGGTTTAGGCTTAAATTCAAGAATCCTCCACTTTCTCACTAGCTCAGGAATCCCCAGCTCTAGCTTCTGGACCCAACACGGAGCCTCCAGTGAGTTCAATTATTTCAACAATACAAACGTGCCATCAAACAGACATATGGTGGGACTTCTACAAGGCTAGGCATTGCAGCCCTTGTTGCCATAGAGATTTGCTAGCCCTACCAGAACGGAGCCACAGACCCCTCCTTCCACCACACCCGGTCTCCAGGGTTACTAACTCCTGCCACAGATGCAAAGATGCTGAGAAGCACATGGCATGGTGCAATAGGCACAGGCTTGAGAGTCAGACAGATCTGACCCCAAATTCTGGCTCCACAACTTCTTTGGTATCAGACCATGGGGCAGCTCTCCCTCTGAGTCTCAGTTTTCTTATCTGTAAAATGGCACCAATAATCCCTGCCTGGTGGTTGTTCTGAGGATTAAGTGAAGTTGTAGATGAAAAGTGCTGGCATATAATAGGTGTGTGATGAATATTGATTCTCTTTCCCTTCTCTGTGGGACACTAGTTCAAATAGATGGTTCATATGTGCACAGCTATGCACATGCTGTGTAGTGATGGCAGCACTAGCACACATCCTCCTCCCTGCCACATACAGATTCACAGGGTGACAGGGCTGCACTTACTCAAGAGTTGGCTGTGACAGTTAGTGAGAAATCAATCCCAACTCATGAGCTTGGCAGACAAAGCTTTCCAGTCTTAAAGCAACCTATCCTCTAAGGTCCTGTTGGGCTTCCACATGCTGTGAGTGTCCCACCCCACCCCCACCCCTTTGCAGCTGGTTCCCTCCTCACTTCTGGCTACACGGGGCTGTCCCCACAGTCCCCTAAACATGCTGGGCTCACTTCTGGCTCCAGCCTCAAGGTAAAGGCCCATACATAGTGTTTCCACCTTCTGTAATCATATTCTTTTTCCTTCGAAAAGCAATTTCAACTTTCTAAAACCTTTCCTAGCTATCTCACACTGCATCTTCCCAATCACCCTGGGAATGTGCTAAGGATTCCCCCTAAGGATCCTTAGCTTTTCATAGCCAAAGGATGAAGGTAGCAGAGGGAAATGACTTGCCTAAGATCACCCTGCAGGTTCACGGGCAAGAGACCAGAACCCAAGCTTCCGAGACCAGGTCGATGGCTCTTTCCCACCTCTTGGTAAGCAAATTGTAGCCCTTGCCCTTGAAAAGCTCATGTTTTACTAGGGGAGATAAACATTCAATAACAACTACAAAAATGATAATACCAGCAATGATAAAATTATGTAAAAGCTACCAAATTAGTACAGAGGAGGGAGTGATGAACTCTGTTAATTAATTTTGTATGGAGGCAGGAGGTCAGTCAGGGAAGGTTTCAGAGAAGAGGTGACACCAGATCTGAGTTTTGGAGGATGAATGGAAAGTTGCCAGAAAATGGGGGGTGGAGGAGGTGTTCTAGGCAGACGAAAGTGCGCTTGTGAAAGTATGGAAATGTTGAATGGGTGAATTTGGAGAAACACGTCATTGAAGATGGCTGGATCATCAAGCTCAAAGTGAGAAAGTGACAGAGGTGAGGCTGGAGAAGTAGGCAGGGCTCAATCATGGAAGGTCTCTAAGTTGTGCTAAGGAAAATATCCTTTACCCTAGAAATTGGTGCATCCCAAACCTCAGGCATTGGTGTCTCAGCTTCCCAATTTTTGCCATTTCCATATACCACCTGTACTACTATCTACTTAATCATTTCAATACAAAAGACTCACTTTAAAAACATTTAACCTTGCCCCAATAAAAATATATGAGAAACCATGGGTTTGATGTAATAGTTATATTTTTTCTAATATACATTAAAATATATAAATAATTCTGAAAGCCAAAGGAGTTTTCCTTGTACCACCTACAATGATCCCCTGGGCCACCTGGGATCCACCCCACACTTTGGGAGCGATCTTAATCTTCCATCCCCAAATGAGTAAGATTTGAGCTCATAGCAAGGGGGTGCAGGGGCGGCTCACTCTGGTGGCTGCATCAGGCACAGCCAGGAGAAGGTCAGAGGTGGAGGCAGGGAGTTCAGTTCTGGAACAGACGAGAGTGACCAAAGGTCTGGACTTGGACATTGGCAGTGGGATAAGGGGGGGGGGGGCTCCCATGTCTCAGAGGAAGCCCCAACAACAAATACTTGTTGAATGAATGAGTGGACAGACTGATGGGTGAAAACCATGTGTGTGGTGAGGGAGGGAGAGAAGAGCAAAGGACGACTCCCAGGTTTCTAGTTTGGAAAGACGGTGGTGTCACCAAGAGAAAACAGAAGAAGAGAAAGGGCGGTGCAAGATTGTGCTCAGTTGAGCGTGAGGTACTCGTGGGACATTCAGGTGGAGATGGGGCAGCTGGCTGTGTTAGTGTGAGCAGCAGACAGAGATTTGGAGGTCAAGCCTATGGAGGTGGTCCCCTCCAGGGCAGCCTCGACCGTTAAGGGAGAGTGTGCACAGTGAGAGGAGATGCAGGCCTAAGACAGAACTCTGAGGAAAGGACATTTGCATTTAAGGGTCGGCAAAGAGATGCTTTCTTCCTGCACAAAGTCTTTCCTCACAGGACAGACCCACCTTCCACAGCCAGGGTCTCACCTTCTCCCTGAGAGCATGAGCTGATTGTTTGCTGTGCTTGTGTCCTCTCCTTGGCCAGCCTGTGAGCAGCCTGGGAATGGGAGGCTAAGCACTCTTTCTCTAGCTTAGCCCAGTGGGAGTTAGTGTTCAATCAGTGCCTCTGGGACTACCTAGGGATGGGTGTGAGGGAGGTGGAGGGTGGGGCAAGGGAGGACAGGAGGTGGAAGGAGAGGGAGGAGAGGTAGCGGTATGCCTCAGATACCCTCATGCTGCAGAGCTGCCACGCACTGTCTCAAGAACCTGGATTGGAGCTGGCATTGAAGCTGCAAAGCAACTTCTAAGAAATGAAACAGCAGCCAGTAACTGCCCCAAGCTGTTCCACCAGTAATAGTGAAAGTTCCTCAAGTTCCTCACTGGGCTAAAAGCATCTAGTAACGGCTGAGCAGGATCCTAGCCTGCCTGTGGCACCAAAGCAGAGAATAAGGATGTTGGCCATTCCTATGTGGCCTTAAAAGTGTGTCCCCAGAAGATTCCAAAGAAACTTCAAAGCCCAGAATCTTTGTCCTTGGCTCAGTCCACCACAGAGGCCCAAATTCAGCCCACCCAGGAGGCCACCCAATGCCTCCTGATAGCATCCCCCTACACTGTTCCTGCCTGCAGTCAGCCCATGCTTCCTGTGCTTGCCCTACCCAACCACAACTGTGTGGACCTCTGTTCAGGCTGCCCTGGAGGGCGGGCCCTGGCAACTACCTCAACTGCGTGCAGCTGGGCCTAGGAGAGGCAGGGCAACCCCTTGCCTGCATGGCATTTCTTTAGCAAGACCCAATTCAACTTTTGCCTTTCCATATGCTACACTGGTGTAAATTGGCAAAAACTTTCCATTCCTTCCCACTGGCCTGAAAGGTGGGTGAGAGCCTCCCAGACAGACGCAGAGGGAACTCCCAGACTCTATATGACGAGGGGTACTGACAAGGGAGAAGAGGGGACACCATGTATACAGCGGGAGGAGGGCATGGAGAGAAAGTACCCCAGCACTGGTACATGAAGCCCGATCTGAGGCAGCAGTGGAAGGTGCTTCTGAGTGGCCAAGGGGTAGGCAGGAGGGTAAGAGTTGGTGGGAGGGGGGTGAATGGGACAAGAGAAGTTGCTTCCACATTGCTCTTGCACTGCCTGGGAAGGTGAACTAGGAAAAGTTGTCTCCAGACCCTGATTTCCATAATATCAGTGTCCAGGAAGGAGTTGTAGGGGGAAACTATGCCAGCACCCTTGAGTTCACATCTGGAGAGGGGCAAGGAAGGGACAAAGCAGGGCGCACCAGGGGTAGGGGGGCAACACATTCAAGGCTGGGAAATGCTCCTCTCACCCATGCAGTGAGGCGAGCTCTCTGTCAGGGCTGGGGCAGGGAGGTGGGGGGCAGGGCATTACACAGCAAGAAGCAGATTTGTCTGGATCATTCCGTGCATGCAGCATATGAGGTAGAGCCAGGAGAGGTGTAGGTGTACATGTTCGGGGCGGGGATGGGAGCTGGGGGGAGACGAAGGTTTGAATAACAAAGGAGGCTTGTAAAGGATAAGCCATGCATGGTTCCAAGACTCTGCCTTACTGGTTCCAGGGAGAAAGCACAGTCCTAGCAATAAACTTCAGTCACTGGCACATTGCTCACTTCCCTGACGCTCCAGCCACCCTCCAGAGGCTACACGGGGGTTGCTGGCAAAGGGGCCAGCCCCTCCCAGCTCAGGGAGCTCTGACTTACGCAATTCAGCCTGGCACGGGAGCAGGGGAGCTGGGAGTTCACCCGCATCTCCCTCTGGCTCTCTCCCCGCCCCCTGCCAGCCCCTGCAAGTCACACCAAGGGTCAGGGGCCCTGCAAGGCAGCAGCTGGGGAGGCCCTGGCTGTAGGAGCCCCGGAAAAAGGAGGGAAGGGAAGAGAGTACCTGTTGCTGAATGCATCCTGCTTTGGCTCTTACTCCTCGGTTGCTTGTGGTGAGAGTTGCCCATCATTCTGTTCTGGACTGGCAGCCACCGCGGCTGCCGCCGCCACCTCCTCCTCCTCCTTTTCCTCCTCCTCCTCCTCCTCCTCTGCCTGTGCTCCTCCCCAGGTGCTTACATCACCTCAGCTTTGCTTCTAACACACATGGCTCTTCCAAATCCCACTTGTGCCCCTAGCACAGAATTGTACGGATCTGACCCTCTCACTTGGACTAGAGCCTGCTAGGAGCTTCTCTCGGTCTCTCTCTCTCTCCCCCTTCTCCCTCTCTCTCCCCCTCCTTTCCCCCTCCCCCTTGCTCAGTGCTCCACTCAGGTCGAGCAGCCCAGGTTCCAAGAGGAACCCTAGTGAGTCCTGAGTGTGGCCCCCACCTCATCTGCCTCTGCAGACGGAGCCAGCACTGGCGTCCTCCGGGACCCCACTCGCCCGCCCTCACCGTCCCTGGCTGCCTCTGCTCTCAGCGCTGTCATTCCTGCTGCTGCTCGCTCACTCGCTCGCTCTGTCTGCAGAAGCTTGCAGGAGCGAGGGGCCAATAACAGAGCCTAATCTGGGAGTGTGACAGGGACTAGTGAAGGAATGTGCTACCCAGGAATTCTAAGTGATACAGCTCCCTGCTCCACTGGGGGACGGATCCAGATCTGTAAGTGACAGCTGCCAATGGGCTCTGGGCTCCAGTCCTGACAGAAATCTGGGAAAATTTGGGCAGAGCATGAAGCTGCCAGGCTGCAGACTTGGAGCTAGCACAACTAGATGCCTCTGGAATGCCCAATGTGGCCGCCAGGTGTACCTGCTTCCTTGTCAGACACACCTGAAGCCTCACTCCACTCTCCCCTTCCTCTCCTGCTTTGCCTTCCCAGGGGAGGGCAGAGCTGGCAGCCCAGAGATTCACACACTGGAACTGGGACCCTCCGCAGCCAATGACAGGGCTCCTTCCATGAGTCCCACAGCAAATCCACGCGCGCGCGCTCTCACACACACAGACACACGTACGCAGCCGCTCGCTGCGAGTGCTGCAGCCCTGTGGGATAAGTGACACGGGGCAGGTGGTGCTGGCTCAGCAGCCCGTTCCAGCCCCAGCAGTCTGGCAGCAAGGAAGGGCCATGGCTTTTGGAATCAACTCTGCCTAAGCTACACAGTCTCGAGTGCCTTCACTTACTTAGGCGAGTCATGGCACTGCTCAGCACTGATGTCATCAGACTCATGCTCACTGGGACAAGGGGCCTGTCTGTCATAGTCACGGCCATGGAGCACTGTGGGTGTAGGTCCAGCTAGAGCTTCAGCCTGGCAGACTTGGGGCACTGTGCCACCCAGAAAGCAGAGCTTTCTGACTTTGGGGCAAGAGATCTAAAGTGATCCATCAGTCCATCCACCCACTCACCCACCCAGTCATTCAGTCATTCTTTCAACAGTTCCCAGGGATCTGCTCTGGCCAGGTCTTGTGCTAGTGTTGGGGACACAGAGGTGTAAGTCACTGTCTAAGGAGGTGTGATTGACACATCCACAGACCATGACAATACCGGGAAGGATCAATAATGTTGGGGACTATCAAAGAGAAACTTCTTCAGTCTGGAAGGGCTGGAGATACCTCCCCAGAGGAGGTGATGCTTGGACTGGGTCATAAAAGATGAAGAAGAGTTGGCCAGACACAGAAAGCGGAGGGATGTACTGTTAACTATTTTGGAATATTACCGCTATTAGGAACCTCTCCTGCTGGGTCCCCAACTTTCAAGGGTCTCTTCAGTTTTCTTCAACAGTTCCACAAACATTCCTCAAGCTACTGACTCTCAAACTCTCTCAGCCTAGTGGGGGCAATAGATAATCATACAGAGGAATCTCAGGATGGTGTGACCCATGCCTGGGCTTTGCTGCTCACTGTGGAATGTGGCAGGAGGCCTCCAAGGGGACCTACCTGAGACCAGAAAAGAGGGTTTAGGAAATAGAGGTCCCAGAGCAAGTGCGAAAAGCCAGAAGTGAAACATCTTGGGAGAATAGATTCATGAATATGGTAAAAATCATGGAGATTTATGAACATGGCAAAAATCTTGATGGTGATAAGTGAATAACTGAAGTTTGGGGAACATTCAGTCCCTGCCCTCTTATCCACTTGTGATAGGTCCTAGGTATAAGTCTTGGTAGGTTCAAGGTTATAAACATGGACTAAAAAAAGCTTAGAGATGCTGTAAAAGACAGAGCCATGACCTCTTGAAATGGTTCTAAAACGCATGGGACATCCTGAAAGTCAAAAGAGAATTCAATTGGGTTGTGCATTTGGGACCCCAGATTATATTCCCAGCGACCAGATGAGGAACAGGCATGTTTTGGAAGTACTTGGGGAGTGAGGGGAGGGGAGGGTGGGGCTGAGGAATGAGTGCAGGATCACAGACTGCACACACCTGTGTACCCACTACTCAGGTCAAGAAGTTGACCATGACCAGGACTACAGAAGCCCTCCTCAAAGTGGTTCTTTAACATCATTGCAGATCTTCCTCACAACAGCCCTGTCACGTAGATACTATTAGTTCAATCTGCTCTACAGATACCCAAAGGGAGGCTAGGAGAGGGAAGGCAACTTGGCCAAGGTCCCTATTGTCTTCTTCTGCTGGGCCTACACACATGCTCAAGTTGTTCCCATAGGAGAAAAAGCAATAAAAAAAAAACAGTAGACACAGATCCCCTCCTTTCTCCCTGTGTCCCCTCTACCTCGTCATTCCTCTCTCTCCTCTTCTCATCTGGGAGTCCACACCCGGTGTGCCATGTCCTCACCTCCTCCTCTCTGTAAGCCCCACTGTGGCCCCTGGAGCTTCCCTCACCCAGGCACCAGTGTCCCCGTGGCCGATGCCAGTAGATGCTTTAGCATCTGCTGGGGGTCACACACTCTTTCTGGGCTAAATGAACCCAACTAATATGTGCAGCAGCCAGGATTTGGACCCCTGTCTGTCTATCTCCAAATTCAGTACTTTCTCTACCCTGTCCCTCTTTATCATCTAAAGTGGATGGTGAATGCTTTTAGATATCTTTACCACTTTCCTCTCCCTCCTCTACCCATTCACTGAGTCCTGTAAATTGTTCCTTAGAACTGTCTCAAATCTGAGTACTTCCCTCCCCCTGGTCCCAGCTGCCATCATTTCTCCCCTGGAATACCCTCTTCACTGGGCTCCCTGCCTCCACCCCTGCATCCTATAATCTGTTCATCACACAGCAGCCAAAGCGAGTTCTTGAGCCTATACTCAGAACCGGCCCCATCTGACCGCGTCATCTTCTCTCTCTTTATTCCCTGAAAGAAACCCCTCTGCCCAGTCAGTCTGGGCTGCTCATTCTATTCTTTAGCAGAGTTTGGGTGTCTGAAGCTGTGCCTTGCAGTGGGCCTGGCACAGAGGATGATTCAGTTAGTGTTTGCCGATGAATGGGCATGGGCCAAGCTACCCTGCTCATGCAGACTTCCCCCCTTTTTCTTCCTCCCACCTCTCCTTTGCTCCCTGATGACCCCCTGAAAGCTCCACACTCTTGATCCATGTGACCCAACCAATCCAAGAGTCTTCTCAAAATTTTCTCACCCCTTCCTATTCATCAGGGAAGATTTCCAGGCTGGGTGGGATGCTGGTGGCAGCTGTTCTGGAGAGTCCATTGATGCAAGATCACTGCCTGTGGAAAGGTGCTGGAAAGGTTAGCTACCCTTTTTACTGAGTACTATGCTTAGGGAGGGAGGTGCAGTGGCTTTAGGAGAGACGGACATCCCATGGTGTCTTCATGTGGAGTTTGGGGAGGAAACAGCTTCTTTCTGGCATATGTGCAAGTTGAGCCCAGCCAGGAGCAGCCATGTCTATGGAGGAGAGAGGACCAAGCCCCACCATTTGGCTGATCATTCACCCTACTTGGTGCCTTAGACACAGCAGGAGAGGAGACAGAGAAGTCTGAAGCCTGAAAGAAGCAACTTTGGGGCCCATGTCCCCAAAGTGAAAGAGCTTAAGGTTCACCATTATTGCCTCATCGGCCGTATGCCTCTACACTCAGGGATGGGGAAGGGGGTGGACAGGGAATTGGGGTAGGCGGTGCTACCTCCAGATAGCCCCCGGAGCCTAAGACCTGGGACAAGAACCAGCTTGTCACTTTAGTCATGCTGTCACATATGCCTCGCAACCACCCTGTGAGGTGCGGATTATTAGGCCCCAAGGTGAAGATGAGGAAACAGAGATCAGGTAAGGAGATGGAGCTAGAAAGTGGCACAGTTGGGACTTGAATCCAAGTTAGGCTGACTCTAAGCCTGGCTCTTTTTCACTCTGCTGGCCCCATCTGCAATGATTCGCATGCACTCTCTCCTAGTGTGGGGCATTTCCAGGTACAAGTTCCATAAGGAGAAGTGAATTTTAATACACAGCTCCAACTCTGACTCCAGCAGGCTGTAGCCCACCAGCAGCCTCCCTTGGCAGTGTTCATGTGTTGTGCACCCCAGGAAAGCAAACTCCCTCAGCCCTGGGCCTGGAGACACTTTCCAACTGTGTTTCAGTCATGGCCCCTCAAGCCTGAAGCATGAACTTCTCTTCCAGCCCCAACGAAGTGTTCTCTATGTTCTATTCTTTCTACCTCTTCCATCTCTGCTTGTAAAAAATCATACTCATCTCTCAAGACCCAACCCAAATGTTTCCTCCTCCATGAAGCTTTCTCTGAGCCTTGCAGCCAGAATCTAAGTCACCTCTGCACGGCCATATCTTCTCCATAGATTCCAGGTCCATTGCATATGCCTCCTGGTCCTGCTTGAAGCCTTTTTCATCTTCCCAAATGTAAACAGCCTTCCCCTTGTGTTAATTCCCACAGTACAATGGTCCCTGAAATGTGGTACACATTTGCTAGTGTGGCACATGAGGTGATAGTATGAGGGGGAATTTTAGAAATACATATAATAGATGATCTTTTTAAGTTTAATAGTCATGTATTTATTCTAATGTATATTAGATTCTAATAATAATTAGAAGGAAAAAACCAAGTGCATGAAAGATGTAATTTCTTGAATATTCTAGGCAGAATTAAATGAGTTGGTTTAAGGAAAAATAATTTGGTATCTGTAAATTGGATTGAACTACTTATGCCTTCCTCACAGGGCTGTTGGAGGGAAGATCTGCAGTGGCTAACAACCACTTTGAGGAGGCCTTCTGTAGTCCTGGCCATAGTCAACTTCTTGACCGGGGAAGTGGGTACACGGGTGTATAGAGTTTGTGATTATTCATCAATATGTACACTTATTGGTGTGTATGTTAGTTTCTCATTAAAAGTTTGTTTTTAAAAAAGTGCCTGACACATAGTAGCCCCCACTCAAGGGAAGTTGAACACTTTGTATTTTGGGCCAAAGTGACTAGAAGGGCAGAGAAGTCATTAATATCCAAGGAAGGGGGTTGTAGGCATATAAAAAGTGGGTTTGGGGGAGGTAGGAGGATATGGAATTGTGATTTTGGAAATGTTTTCTTTTTTGATCCCTGTCCCAGTGATAAAGTCAGAGTGTCTTCTGAGAGCTGGTGCTATGAGTAGTAGGCCAAGGCTAAGGGAGTGGAAGGAGCCAAGGCCCAGGTCATATATGAGTACACATCCCAGAAACTAAGCAGAGAGGTAGGCACAGGGGAAAGAGTGCTGGCTGGATGCTCCAGGACCTTGGGCAGACCCTGGCCACTCTGAGCCCCATCTAGTTTCTACCTGAGCAGTGAAACATATGATTCTAATTGCTGTCCAAGGGTCCTCTCATCTCAGACACTCAGAGAGACTTGTCCTATGTATGCACTGATATTAGTCAACAAGTATGGTCACGAATGATTTGAGCACCCACTCTGTTCTAGGCATCATTCTGGTTACAGAGAACATAGGAATGGGAAGCCCCAGCCACTGCCCTCAGGAGGCTGCTGGGCTTCAGTCCTTCTCATATACTTGCCCCTGGGGATCAACCAGCACCAAGTTCCAGAGTAGAAGCTTCTCTAGAGACTTGCAACTTCGCTGGGGTTGGAAATGCACATGTCTCCGAAGGTCAGGAAGGTCAGGGCCATTTGTGAAGTAGGCTGGAGGAAGCAATAGGGCGTGGTGGAGACCTAGAGCATGCATACTGCCTACCCCCACCCCAGTCCCCAAGCCAGTCAACTTCCAATCTGGGAAATCTCTCTGCTGGCCCAACCCAACCTATCTGTAGTCCACATTCTGCCAACAGTCTGCCAGTTTGCTTCCCACCAGCTGTGGTCTCAAAGTATTTTTGAGCCTATATCCCCATATATGTTTATTTATGTATAAACTATATACATGTACAACTGTGCTAATCAGTTTTATAAATTATAAAACATAGACAAACATGGAAATTAAGATGTGATGAAGATGAGTGTTAACAGAAATGCTAATATTTTCTTCCTACATCCCAAAAGATGATGCACCCACTTCGGAGGCCACAGGTCTAGCAAACTGCCCTCTGCCTTATAGCCAGATGATGGAAGAAGGCAAAAAGAAAGGGATGAACATGTATTGTGCTCTATTATCTTTCAAGGTCTGTTCTCAATGCTCTGCCTGCCTCGGTCGTTCATTCATTCTATAGATGTATTGAGCCTATTATATCTAGGCACTGTGCTGGGCACTGGGGGAGAGAGAGATGAACAGTGCAGATGTAAGGAGATTACAGTCCAGGCAAAGGAGACAGACAATAACCAAATACACAATCAAACAAGGCAGGGCTAGCTTGTGAGAAGTTCCATGAAGGAAATTAGCACGGTGATACAACGGTGAGGGACGGGGTAGATGTGGGGAGCTAGTTTGGATGAGTGGTTGGAGAAGGTCTCATTGAGTTAAGAGCTGAGCATGAGAAGGAGCCAGCAGAGGGAAGAGAAAGTGCCAAGTCCATGAGGTGAGAGGGACCTCGATGTCTTTGAGAAATGGAAAGGAGGCCAGCATGTCTAGGGTGGAGTAGGTGAGGGGGAGAGGAGTGGATTTTATTTGAAGTGCATTGGGAAGCCATTAGAAAATGTTAAGCAAGGCAGTGACAGGATATGATTTAAATGCTTAAAAGACCACCAAGTCTGCTATGTGGACAAAGGGCTGGAGGGGGTTCCAGTAGAAATGGGGAAGTTGGGGAGGCTATTGTACTGGTCCAGGTAAGAGATGATGGACCAGCATTAGGTGATGGAAACAGAGAAGCAGGCAAGCATAAGATATATTTAAACCCCATAACAATCCCACCATAATGCCCATGTAAGGCCACTATCATCATCCCCATTGCACATATGAGGAAACTGAGGCCAGGGGAAGTTAAATAACTTGCCCAAGATCACACAGCTTGTAAAGGATGAAAGCAGGATTCACCCAGGTCGGCCTGGCTTGCTTCCCAGCCTACTCAGAATTCTAATTATGTTTCCTGTTCCAGGGAATCATTCACCAGGACAATATAGGGTCTTCCTATTTCGATCCTGAAAATCACTGGGCATTCTGAACAAAGAAAAAGGGATTAAGGACTATTTGACCCGGCAATCAGCCAAGGGTATATGAGTGATTCAAACAGTCCATCCCTCTCGTTTTCATAAACATGCTGAGTTCACCAGAGCTCTGAGTAAGGGAAAAACCATTCTTTCCTTTGGAGAGGGGAGTGGACAGGAGGAGGGTAGTAATGGTATATCTGGAAATAGAAAAATAAAAAGCTGCCAACTTGTGCCTTCAAGGAAAGCCCAGGGGTGCAGGCCAAGGCAGGGGAAGTGACTTGCCAAATCCCTCCTCACAGCCCCCAGAGTTATTTCTGTGAAAAAGAGGCAGAATTGTCCCTGCCAAAGACATGAAGTCCTTTACATAGCACTTTGTTAGCAAAGCCTAGCATCCCTGTCACTATGCAAAGCGCACTGGAATGTTGCCATGGCAACAGGCAGCTGGGCCCCTGAATCAGCTCACGGCCTGCCTTGGCAGAGAGGCCCAAACCTGTGGGGGCATCTCCTTGAGGTTGGGAGGGGGCAGGGAGCTGGTTTTGTGTCTGTTGATGAGGAGCCCTGAGCTCCCTTCCAGGTCACCAGGGTCCAAAGCCTGTGTCTTCAGGAAATATTTCCTGTTGTCAGATATGCCTAAGTTCTACAAGACACAGCACCCCAGGTTGGCATGACCTCACCCTTTTCCCAGTTCTCCCCTGGTGGGTTTTTTCCTCCTTTCATTTTTGAGTGGCTGGATAATGAGATAAAACGGAAACATTCAACAGTTATGAAACAAAACTTCCTTATGTTACAAATGTGGTAAGAAACCAAAGCCCAGAGAGGGAAAGTGGTTTGCTGAAGGTTGCACAGCCTTAGTGGTGTCAGGGTCAGAGCACAACTTCCCTGATTCCTGATGTAGCATGAGCCACACTTCTTTTCTTGGGCACCGAGGAGGGGGGAAAGTGAATCGACATCGATGGAGCCCATGTACCTAACACCTTGCTTCTGCATTCCTCATAGCTCATCTGCACCACAAACCTGCAAGGAGCCATTATTACCCTCAATTCACACGTTAGGAAACTGAAGCTCAAAGAGGTTAAGGAACTGGCTTAAGGTCACACAGCTAGAGGGACTTCAAAGACTGGCCTCTGCCCTTCATCACATGGCCTCATGCTTCTGATGTCAAATGCACTTCTTTCTCCTCTGTGTGAAGGAGAGACACAATTGAAAGTGATTCTAGATTCTGTCCTTACTCTGCCATTTATGGCAAGAAAGTGTTCTGAAGCAGATCAACAAGCTGCCACTCAGTTAAGACCAATAACCACTGATAGGACTCCGGGCCTCAGTTTCTTCATCTCTAAAGTGAGGATACTGCTAGTTTGGGGTTGCCTAAGGGCTGAAACAAGAATGCATATAAAGTGCATAGAACAAGGTCTGGTACATAGGAAGTGCTCAATAAATATTAGCTATTGCTAAGATTATTCCCTTTAGGTGTCAGCTCGAATTCTGGAACCTCAATGGCTCCAGCTCTCATTTGATGCAACTGAGTTTCATTCCCTAGTCACCCATTCATTGCTGGTTGACAGCAACCAGGGTTGAATTCCTTCTAACAGAGGAAAGGGCGGTCACAAAGAAAATGTGATACTGAACTACTTCCTAAAGAATGAAGAAACATTTGCCGGTTAAATGAGGTCTGGAGAGAGGATATTCTACACAAAGATGACATTTTGAGCAAGAGCATAAAGGTATGAAGGTCCCTGGTGTTTGGGAAGAAAAAGAAGTGATCTGGTACAGTCAGGTAGAAGATGAGGTAGTTAGAACTAGACCATGGAGGACTTAAATGTCACGAGAAGGGGAATGGATTTTATCTTGAAGGTGACAGAGCCATGGAAGCTTTTCGGTGAAGAAGTGACCTGAAGATCAGTATGGTGGCTGTGATGTGGAAGACTGATTGGAGAGGGGCAGGGGGACCAGTCAAGAAGCTGGGGAAGGGGTCTGGATGAGACATGATGAGGGCCTGCCCCGGGGTGGAGCAGTGAGGCTGGAGAGGGAGGAAGACCATAGTGGTGATGTGCAGATATTAATAGAATGGGCGGTGCCATTCCCCGAGTTAGGGAGCCTCGGAAGATGAGCAGGTGCAAGGACGAGGAGGAGAGAGCTCAGCTTGGACACAGTGTCTGTGTCCAGGAGGCGGTGGAGATAGGCTATCTGGAGCTCAGAGGAGGTCAGGGCTGGAGATATAAATGGAGCAGTCACTAGCTGTCGGGCGTATATGAAGCCAAAGAGCAGGTGAGATGGTTCAGTTTGAGTGGAGAGAATAGGAAAAACAGGGAGCAATGACGCAGGAGCTTTGTGTCATGACTTTTTGCATCTCTGCCTTGCTCTGCAATGGCAGCCTTTCTGATGCACTATTTCAGCATTTGTGCAGCAACCTGACATGCAGACCAAGGCGTTCCTGCAACATGGTGGACAAAGACGGTGCACGCTTTCATGTATAGGGCCTTAGCAGGCCAGGCCAGGTAGCAATCCTAGCATACTTGACATGAGGATTTTCTGGAAGAGGGACTGGAGAATCCCAACAGGCCACAAAGAATTAAGGGGCAGGCAGAGAAAGCCTTTAAGTATTGGGAAGCTGTTGAGCCCCTGGTGGCAGAAACAAGTTTTCTAAAATTCTGATTTTCACTTGAAAGTTCAAATGTTATCTTTGGCAACAAATACTGTCAGCTGTTTTCCTTGAAGTGATAGGCTTACTTCGTTCATGTTTGAGAAAAATGTCCGCTAAATAAATACCCAAGTCTAACTAACCATAGTTTATCTGTCAGTTGTTCTTTCAACTAAAAATAATGCTTCATGAAAAAGGAGGCCTGTTGAGCTCACACCTCAAACAATCTCACAGTGCTTCTCGAGACAACCATCATACTCAGCATGCAGCGGAAGTGCTTTATGTGTTCTTCCCATTTCATCACACAGGACATTAAAAAAACATGAACTCCAGGGTTGAGATTTAATAATATTAACATTTTTTACTGCTTTATCAAAGCCACTCTTCAGTAAGACTGGTGGCTTTTTTTCCTTTTTCTGAGAGTGTGCAGTGGTGAAAAATGCAATGACTACTAGTACAGATTGGTGTCATTGCCTTGATTCATGCTAAGGTAGCAGCAGTTTTGTGATCGGTGCAAACATCAACCCCATGAAAAATACAAATAATGTCTTAGTATTATCTTGGAAAGGAGCTCTGACCTTGAGCACTCTCTGAAAGGGTCTCAGTAACTCCAAGGGGTCTGTGACCATACTTTGAAGTTTAGAGAAATTCTTGCCCAGGCCCATGGGGGCAAGTTAAGGGAGGTTCATTGTGACATCATTTGTGGTCAGACAGAGTGATCAACAAGATGTGCACATAGCAGCACAGAGAGGCCTCAAAACAGAGTGTTGAGGGAAAAAAGAAACAGAATATGATCTATGGATTGATACCATTTATGTAAATTAAAAGTACATGGATACATAAAACACTACATATTTTTCGAAGACACCTATATTTCCAAGAGCACATATCAACCCATTAAAGAGGAATGCAAGTGGAGATTGGAGGTGAAAGGGAAAATAAGAAAACAACGTAAAGGACCTTGCATGGATAGATAACGGCGTACAGAGCGGTATACTTAACTGTGCCCTTGAGTGCAAACAAGGACAGACTGAATGGGAGGCAGAAAATAATAATGGAGGTCTGATGGCAAAAAGAAAAGGGGATTGCTGGGGAGGTCCAGCGAAAAGAGTGGGCAGGGATATCTGGTTTTTGCCTCCTATCAATCTACCCAACATACTCTAGCCTGGGTGCCCAACGGCCTCCTGGTGTCTGAAGTTCACGGAATAAGGCCCAGAAAGGTCGGGGAGGGCACTGAAGACCTCACACTTGCTGGCTCCCATTTTCTCTGGGAAGTAAGAGACGATATCATCGTCTAGAAGTAGGGGTGGTATGCAGTCCAGGCCCGAAGAACCAGGAAGGTGTGAAGCAGCTGCCGTGGAGGCTAGAGAGAAGTGAAAGCATGTGTAGGCAGCCCTGAAGGCCCAGCTGGAGGTTGAGGGAAGTTTGAGATGGACGGGAGGAAAATTGAAGGAATTAATGCCTGGTGGCCTTGACTTCTCGTTCATTTATTCAGTCAGTCCATTAGTCAATAAATATTTATTGAGTATCTATTATGTGCTAAGGTACTTGGGATACCATAAGGAGTGAAACAGGCTTAGTTTACATCTTCATGGACCTGCCAGTCTTGTATATGTGTATGTATGTTGGGCGGGTAGACGTTAAATAAGTACACAGATACATATATATTAATAATTAAGTCATAATTGCAATGAAGAAAGGGTACAGGGTGCTGAGAGAGTATACTGGTGAAGGTTGAGGTAGTCTGGTGGGCCTGTTGGTAAATAGAAATTTCCATCCTCATTTTCAACAGCTGCAGAGTGGCCCACTACATGGACGCTCCATAATTTACTTAGGCAGTCCTCTATTGTAAGGCATGTAGAATTTTCTCCCTTTCTCTTCACATCATAACCAATGTTTTGATGTATATCTTTGTACATGCACCTCTGGGCACTCGTTTGATTATTTCCTTAGTATTCATTTCTAAAAGTAGAATTGCCAGATCAAAGCAGATACACATTTTAAAGTCTTTTGAAACATACTGTCAAGCTGCCCTCCAGAAAAGTGATACTGATTTACATGGGCAAAAGCAAGCTTAAAAAAAAGAGGCTAATGGTGGTCAGATCTAGGTTGTAAAAATTTTTAATTTTCTATATTTTCTAATTTTTCTATTCTAACCACTCTAGCATGTATGTGTTACTCATTTAAAAATATTTTTGAATAGTTAATACACATACACAGTATTCATAGAGTACAAAAGAGAATTCAGAGAAGCGTCTCCTTGATCCCTGTCCCTGTTTCTCGGGCATCCTGCCAGAGATGTTCGTGCATATACATGAAATGCAGTGGTAGCATCATACTATACATATTGTTCTATACCTTACATTTTTCATGTAACACAAAGAGCTGCCTCATTTTAAAGGCTGCATAGTATTCCGTGGTTATTTAGGCTTTTTCTACTCTTTCGCCATTGTAAAAAAATGTGCGTTACTTATTTAACAAGAACAATAACAAAAATGTAAAGGTTTTTAGAAAAACGCCACCTACTGAGGTTAGAATACCCCCTCATCTGTTCAAGTAATATGCTAGGTGATAGGAATAAAAATATGACATTTTTAAAAGAGTCTCTCCAGGAAAAAAAACCAGATTTTCAGCCTCAAGGTTTAGAACATTCATGCTTCTATTAAGCACTTTGCTTTTATCTGTGAATCTTACAACTGATCACGCCTCCCTTTTTTGTTATCTGCCACGAAAGGTTAAAGCCAAATTTGGGACCCACATTTATCAAGTGGGGACTTCCTGACATTCACTTTCTGTTACTAATTCTTCATCAGTTACCCTTGTTTTCCTGTTGCCTCATCGTTCTCCCTTACATCAATTTAGGCTCTCTCCAAGCATTGTGTGTATCTTCCTAAGCCACCTTAAGTCCTTTTTGGAATAAGTCAAGGTAGAAATAATTTTTTACATAAATCGAGCTAAATACTCGAATATCTCTTTGACGCAGTCCTCAAGAGGCATAGGCAAGATGCAAGCAGAAAGATGCCTCAAGGAAACAACAAAAACCTAATTGGAGGTCAATCGATTTCCAGGCTACGTGCGTCAAAGCTGAGGTCTTCAGCTTCCAAACACGCAAAGCAATTTAGCGCTCGCGTCCCCATGGCAACCGTGCCGGCGATGGAGAAGATGCAGCGAGCCTGGCCTGGCGGTTGCTGGGGGAACTCGGGCTGCTGGCCGCGTGACTTCGCTCAAGTCTGAGCCTTTAGATACTCGGGGACTTTCCACTAACCGGGAGCTCTGGATGTGGACCTAAGTGAAAATGTAGTTGCTGAGGAGAAGTGAAAAGTGTATGCTGGAAATGGGGTGACAGCTAGGTAGCCTCCGATACAGCACTTTCCTTTCCCTCCTTCTCTCCTCCCAGCTAAGGAAGGAGGTTAGGAAGCAGGAGACAGGACATCTGGGGAAGGGACCCACTCCAAGCTGTCCTTTTTCAAAGGGGCTGAAAGAGTGACCCGGGAAAGGTTGACCTCATTAGCATATTTAAAGCTCCAGCCTAATTGATTGCCTCCACTGAAGAAAGGTTATGTTAACTGCAGGGGGAGGGGCCGCACGGAGGCTAGAAAAGGGGAGCCCAAAAGAACTGGAATGGGGCAGGGTTGATGAATGTCACCCTCACCACTCGGGGAGAATATAGATGAGTATTTATCTGATCTGGGATGAGGAAACACTTTCTAAGCATTAAAATCACAAAGGAAAATGTCAACATATTTGGCAGCATCATTAAAAAAATGTTAGCACATCCCAAAGCAAATAAACCAAAAATCAAAGACAAAATAGCAAACTGGGAAAGAAAAAGATATTTGCAACACAGGACAGGAAAGGGTTAATATCTTTACCATCTAAAGAGTTTTAAGTAACAAGCTCTTTACCAATAAGTAAAAAGACACATGTTTTACTTTTCTAATCAGAAAAAAAACTAACTCTATTTCAGAAGAGAGTGAAGGAGACCAGAAGAACATGTCATTCTGTGAAAGCGAAGCTATTAAGAATCACAGAATGTGGATCAGCTCAGACAACTACGAAAGTGGCCCAGGGAAGAGATAGTTTGAAAATGTTCTGCTTATTGCAGTGGGGAGATGGGAGTATGTGTGTGTGTGTGTGTGGGGGGTCTCCTAAAGCTTATTGCACCAATCTAAAAGCAATCACTTTAGAACAACCTGTCAAAATGGTAGTGGAACCTGTCATTGACATGTGCACACAGGAGGGCTCTGCTTCCCACACAGTGTAGAGAGAAGTATGGGAGAAAACGCGTTGCAGCATCTCCCTGGGGAGAGGGCTATGGAGTATTCCCAGCACTTAGAGCAGAACTGGCCCAGAGTAAGCAGGTACTTGGTGAGGCCTTGCTGAAGACTCTGTGAGGTTCTCTTCATGATGCCCAAGTCCTTAGGTGGAGTCCCTGCTCCTAAGCAGCCTTCAAGGGACTCACCTATTCTCTCTCAGAGATCTTGCACGGAACCCATTGTGACTGTCCATCCCAAGCTCAGGTTCTGGCAATGGGAAGGAGACCTATTCTGTGTTGCTATATACGGTGGGCCTATTAATTTCTTCCACAAAATTGCTGGAGACCTATAGTGTGCCAGGAAGGAGACAGAGGTAGAGGAGTGGACCCCCAAATGAGGCGCTTGTTACAAGGAGTTCCAAGTCTATTGGGGGAGATAATATGTAACTTATGAAAGAAGCAGCTTTTAAGATGGGCTTTGAAGGTTGAGTGGGAGCTCAGTAGGCAGAGATATAGTCAGGGAGGGCATGAGAATTGGAAGCGGAGGCAAAGACATGTGCATGGAAAGAGTATCTCTCAGGCCCTTTTCACCTCTGCCAGTCTATAATTCTGAACTTCCGCCTCATCCTCAGCATATTTCACAGATATGCTGGTTATACTTTTCCCTAATATATAGAAAAATAAATATGTGAGCATTCAAACAAAAAGTTCATCTGTACCTCTTGAAGGCATTTCTATTAGTGTGGTGGAGGTCCCACAGTTTTGAGAAACTGTGCCAAAGGTAATAAGGAGCCACTGAGGGTTCTATCCTCAGAATGGAGAAGATTGGAGGGGGAGAGAATGGGGGCAGGCAAACTGGTTAGGAGACTATCATGAGAATCCAGTGAGAGGAGATGGGGCCCTCACCTCAGGAGAAATGGCCCAGAAGCCTGGGATGTGTGGGAAGTGGCTGAGTAGACTAGAGGGCAGGCTCCTAATTCCTGGTTTGCTGCACTCAAATCCTAATGAGGCAGGGCTCACATTCAATTCTGGCCATTATATTCTTCTCAATATGCAGGGGTATTGTTTTCCATTTCCCTTCCCCAATTTGGAACATATTGTTACGGCTGTTTAAACAAGGTGCCAATCCGACTGGGCAATGGCAGGAAATGTTTCCACACAGGAAGGCTCTCATCAGATCCCTGTTGCCTTTTGCAAGTGGAAATCAAGCCTCCTCCTACCGAGGGCACGAGGGCTGGGTCACAGCAGCACCTTCAACAGGTGTTAATAAGAGAGAAAAATCCTCCTTTTCTGTTAGCAACCTGGCCAAGAAGTATCTACAGAAGGGCTGGGGGCAGCGGCTGTTGCCCAAGCAGGGTGGAGAGAGATGTGGAGAGAGGAGTGGCTTGGGAGAGGCCCCCACCTGCCTTTTCCATTTGCAACCTGGAGGCGGATCTTCCCTCCTCACGGACAGGAAAATGACACATTCGAAAACCACCAGGGTAGTCAGCTCAAGTTGGATAGGCCGGGTAAGAGTGTCCTGTGCTCCTTAAGGAATGGGAAAGGGACACTGGAGGAGTTGGACCAGGTTGAGGGGGAGTTGGATGGGGAACAGGGAGGGAGGACTGGAAAGTAGCCAGGTCCTTGTCCCATCCCCTTCCTTACCCCTAAGCCCACCTTCTTCAGAGGAGACCCCTTGCTGTGTTCCAGAAGTCATGTGGCTTCCCAGGGAACTCCCAGGGCAGTTGGTTTGAAGGTACCTGGCCTCCTGGCACCTCTGTGACCTAACTGGAACATGGTTCTCCTCCCTCAACTCTCCAAGTCTTTCGGTGCCCAACTTGCCATGCAAGCAAGCTTGCCCTCACCTCTACTTGGTGCCAGGCACTGGGGACAGCAACTGGGAATTGAGCATCCAGTTGGTCAGGTGTGCCTCAGAGGTCCAAGGGGCCAACTTTCTCAGAGGATGAGAGACATGCGTGTTGCCCCTCATCCCATCACATCAGAAGTGCCACAAAGGCAGGGACCTCATCTGCCTCAGCCACTGCTCAGTGCCTGGCGCAGAGTTGGCATGCAGTACACATTTGTTTAGTTTGTTGAAGGAATTCTAAGGAACAAGGAAAAACGAGATCCATGTTGGCCAAACTTACTTTCCAAGCAAGTGAATCAAGAGGCTTTATGTCTGATTTGTATAAGCTGCTGGGATAAATACTATAATAAAGGGATAAATACTGTATAGTACAGTGGGAGCTGAGGGACTGCTTTGCCTGGAGGTATCTGAAGAGGCTCCCAGAGAAGGTGTCATTGAGGCAAGTTTTGAGAAAGAAATGAAGTCTTCCTGGGTGGAAGTGAACATTGAGACTAGATGTAGGGAGTGGTAGCATGACCAAAGGTGTGCAGGCAACAGATTGGGCTGTGTGGACAGGGGCCTGCAAATGGAAGACTTTGGAGGGAAAGGCTTCCTGCACGTGTGCTGAGGGCAGGCGGTAAATGATGTTGGAGAGGTAGCCTCGACCCATCCTGTGAAGGGCCTTACATTCCAGCTGGAGGAATAGATCAGGAACGTGTCGTAGAGAAGGAAATCTTAAATAGGATTGACCTGGTGGTGACGGGGGAGAAGGAAGAAGGAGGAGGGTTGGGTAGGAGGTGATCACATGGCATGGCAGTGTTTAGGACACTTGGTCACTGTGAGAATAGAGAGGGAGGGCCTATTGCAAAATGTTGATGAGGATATAGGGAATAGGTTATCTCACGTATTACTGGTGGAACCACAGATCAGTACAGCCATCTTAAAGAGCAATTTTGCAATATCTACACATACCCCTCAACCCAGCAATTTGACTTCTAGGATCTACAGTTGAAAATTTCTACACATGCATGGAGAAATATGTACAAGAATGTTCATTGTAGCATAGTTGGTAATGGTAAAAAATAGAAACAACCTAAGTTTCTATCAATAGCAGATTACAGAAATAGATTTTATTATTCATCTGATGGTATACTATACAGCAGTTAGCACAAACAAACTACATCTACGGGTATAAAAGGAATAGATACCAAAAAGTATAATGCTGAGCGAAAAAGCAAATTTTGGAAAGTTATTTTAAATAGAATCATATCACTTATGACAAATTTTAAATGTACACAAACGAATACTACACAACATTTATGGACACAGAAACATGACCTGGATATGCATCACAGTCCAGACAATAAACAATAGGATTGGGGAGGAGAGCACAGGGACTTCAATTGTATCTGTAATGTTTTATTTTGCTATATAACAATTTCTGGCAAACATGACGCAAATGATAACATTTGTTCATTTTGGGTGGAGGGTACATGGGCATTTGCTATGTTATCTTCTGACTTTTTTTTCTTTGTGCTTATTAAGCAAAAAACAAAGAAGGAAAGGAGGGGAGGTACGGAAGAGACAGAGCTGGCCGCTTACCACATCGAGCAATAGAAGCCCACAGACCCTTACTGAAGGACACCACAGCCACAATCAAGAAAAATAACAGGAAAAAATGACCCTGCAGCTCCTAATAAATGCCATATCTTAGAGCCTGGGCTCATTGCCACACTTGCCCCTACCTGCCTTCGCTGGCTCTCAGTCAAGAAAATAATAAATGGTACACAAAAGCGACCCAAGGTGGAGAACAATGATTTGGAGCTCTCACCAGGCCCAGATGCAAAGGCACTTGGAGGGCAAAATTTACACATATGTTCCCCACGTGAGAAACAGCTCATCCCTGCAGGGTGTCCAAGTGCCACAGCCAAAGTGAAAGGTCCAGCCATTGCCAGGGGCCAGGAGGGGGCTTCCGGAGAGGAGGAGGATTTTCAGGGCACCAGACCAAGGGAGAAGGATGGTGAAATCAAAGGGAACATAACCTCACTAGAACTAGAACTAGAAACAGAAGCTCCAGGGGGATTTATTTACGTCTGTTTTGTTAACTGCTGTGTCCCCAGTGCCTAGGACAGTGTCTGGCAAATAGTAGATGCTCAGTAAACATGCGTTGAATGACAGGGAGCAATGAGCAGCACAGAGTGGAAGGGAGGAGCTCCCCATCAAGTTGATTGCCCAAGTGACCACATTTCAGGTGTGCCCAAGCAGGCACTCGCAACGTTTTCTCATGAATTTATATCACTGCCTGAGATAGAAGCTGGCAGCTAGGATTGAGGCACTGGCAGAAGAAAGGGTGATGGAGCTAAAGAGCAGTGAGTCTCCAGGAAGAATGAAGAGCCAGGAGGCTTACACAAGAAATGCCCCTAAAAAATGAAAATCTGCACAGGTAGGAACAGGCGTGGGGAGGGGGTTTGGGGAAGCAAAATGGATGCCAGGGAAAATAAAGAAGGGAGAGGGGTCTCACCCCCTCTGGGCACTGCTAGCTCATAAGGTGCCTTTGTGCAAATTTGAGAAAGGTGCGTCCTCTTGCTAGACCTAGCACAGTTTGGAGAGCTGCAATGCCTTTGGGAGAATTAGGAAAAAGTGGACCCAGGACGTAGGGCTTGGCTATTGGATCTTGGGCTGTATCTCAGTCCCCACTCACTTGGGTGCTTTTGCACAGGACACAACTTGTGGGACCATACACGGTGACCCAGACCCCCAGATTGGCATTCTGGGCAAACAGGTTCTTCCTAGTCTCCCATCATTCTGCAGCCCCTCACCACCTGCTGGGGCCACTGCCACCACCCTAGCTGCCATCTCTGCTTTGCAGCGCCTGCCAGTCCACCTTGCCTTGGACTACAGCAGTACATTCGCTGGCAGGAAGGTCCATTGAGCCGACAGACAACAATCAGTTCTTGGGTGAATTTTGAATATTATTCTATGTGCAAAGACTCTGTGTTCTATTATCAGGAACATCTTGACTGCCTCAGAAAAGGAGGTACAAGCTTTTCTACCCTCCCGAAACAGATCAAGTAAAGTCCAAGAAGCCACAGGCCAGAAACAAGCTGCTGCACCCCCTGGTGTTGCCTAAAGAAAAAGTTGACGACATTTCTTCTGTCACTGTGGAGAGGAAATTAAACACCAGCCCCACCACTCCCGCCATCCCAGGGTAAGTTTTCAAGTCTGCCAGGGCATGTGCAAACAGTGGGGACAGAGCATCAGCACTCTCCTCAGAGCCCCACCGGCATGATGTCACCCTTCCTCAAGCAAGAGAATGCAGCCTCCTAATTCTGAGAAAGTGGTGGCCACTGGACGAGAACTTGTCACTCTGCCCCATCCTCCCTACCAACAAAGTTATCTGCATCTGCCCCTTCATGACCTCCTTTCTGTCCAGGATGATAGGTCCTTCATCTTTTCTAAGGGCCACCTCTACCCAACCCCCTCTGGATCCCATCCCATCCTAATAACCACCTTTCCCTTGAGCCCAAGTGTGGGAAAGTGACTTAATCTCTGTGCCTCAGCTTCCTCATCTTTATTATATGGGGAGAAAATAGTATCTACCTTATAGGGTTGTTGTGAAGACTGAGTGAGCTAATCCACATAAAGTGTTTAGTGCCTGCCATATAAATGTTGCTTATTATAATATTGTTATTATCATGAGTGTGAAGGGTATAGTTAATGGCACTGAACCAGTCTGGACAGCCAGGTATAAGCTGGACATCTGTGAAGCCAGGGTTTGTCTCAGGATGGAGGCCCTACCAAGAAGGCTTCTGGCCACTGCCAGGCTGGCTCCTGGAGCCCTCAGCATACACTCCTCTGCCTAGCAGAGCTGGCTGGCATCCCTTACCTCCTGACACTCTTGGTTTCACATCTTGCCTCCTCTTTGCCTTATTTAGACTTGCTCTGCTGTTCTGAACTGACTGGGAAGTCCCAAGGGCTGCTAGCACTAGAGGCTGGCCTCGTGCCATACTGCACCATAACATGAGGCCAACCTTCTCCATACCTAGCCCAGAACACTGGGCCTCAAAATGGTTGGGAGAAATCTACTGACGGCTCTCATCCTGAGACATGTGGACTCCCTGGGACCCCATTTAGGTTACAAAATTTGCAGTCAGGGCTAGTCTCAGCATAGGCAGATAGGATTTGGGGGAGCAAGAAAAAGACCCCAGAGTGTCTCCTCAGTCATCCAGTGGCTGTTGCCTAAAGTTTCACCATTAGAATGCTTCATTCCTGGGCCATAGCCATTGTTCCCTGTGAGAATGCAAAGGCCCTAAGAATGGCAACACAATGAATCAGTCTCTAATGTTGATGGCCTCACTGAAACAGTTCACTGAGCAAAGTTTCTGCCAAACTGAGAAACACAACAGATACCAGCTCCATTCTCCCCCTGCTTGCCACTCAACAGCCATTGAGAAATAAAGACCCAAACACAGGTAAGGGGAGCATGGTCAGGGAGACCCTTTGGGGAAAGCACGAGGTATGGTTTTAGGATGGTGGGTGAAGAGGATGATGAAGTGAGGTGTGGGTGTGGGGGGTGGGGGAACTAAGGGTGCAACCACATTTCGGCTTCACCACCTTCAAGGTGAATGGCAGCTATGGTGTACGCACATCACACTGCATTTTGAATTAAACAAACCTGGGGTTTTAACTCCAGCTCTGCCACTTATTAGCTGTGTGAATTTGTAGAAGTCACTTAACCTCTCTGAATCTCAGTCTTCCCATCTGTACAACCCTGTTAATAATTATAATAACAATAATAATAATAATACCAAAATTGGTAATGTTTTGGGGCTTAATTGAGAAAGGATGTACAAGAGAAACCAGCCCAGTGCCTGGCCCAGGGGCAACCCATTTATTTGTTGCATCTGAATCTTGCTCTGGGCCAGCAAATAAGGGCTTTGCCAGCAATGTAAAGACACTGAGAAGCAGAAATACAGGGCAAAGGTGATTCCTGGACCCTTTCTCTGCAGTGTCTGTCCTTGAAATGTCCCCAGAGAAGAGAGCATAATCCTCAGCCCAGGATTTGGGAGCCAGAATCCAGATGGCATGGTCCATTTATCAGCACCACCAGATTCTCAACTTTAATAAGCTTTCTGCATTAGCAACCACAGGAAGAGGAGGAAACGGGCCAGGTTCCTCAGCGATAATGCATACTGCCAGCTCACTTTTATATTGGCAAAGTGCACTGTGATCACTCTGATTAGTTCGCTCTCACATCAGCCCTCAGGAGGTACAAGTATTTTTCTCTTTGTTTTAAAGATGTAGGAACTGGGAAGCACAAGCTTTCTGCCATTTCCAGCACTTGGGCTGGTCAATGCCTCTTCTAGGTATATGGAGTTCCCTTATGGCTGTTAGAATTTTAGAGATGAATTTTTAGAGTCTAGTGTCATTCAATACTTTTCCAGGGAGACAGGTTGTGTGGTATTCTCTAAGAGACTCTGTCCTTTACCTATCAGATAAGGTTGTGGGCAGGCCTAGGAGCAAAGAAACTCCAAACCTTAAAAGGTTAGGAATGCAGGACCCAGGGAGTTCAGGGAAACAGACCAATGAAAGCACTTAGCAACATCCCAGGACCAATGGGGGGCGAGCCTCTCTGTTTCCACGAGGCAGCCTTGATTTTCATTGGCTCTGAATATGAGACTGTCTCCATGAACGGGGTTGGGGGTAGGGGGTGTCTGCAGTTCTGTTGAGGTGTTTACACCTGTCCATGAAGGAGGCTTAAGAAAACTAGGGGCGCTCCCGCTCAGGCCCTTGGCACTGGTAAGTTCTCAGTCGCATCAGAAAAGCCAAAGCAGTTTAGCAGACTTTCGCTTTTGCCAGGTCTCTGCACAAATGCAAATTGTGCAGGCCATAGGCATGTGGTCTGTACACAATATAAAAAGACACACATGGTCATCTTAAACCCCTAAGTGAAGGAAAAGCTATTTATATGTCAGTCTCTGCCTGTCCCAGGCCTGTCTCAGTTAGCAGGGATAGTCAAAGCCCTTTTTCCTGTTTAACCTGGCCCAGCTCTAGAATCAGTGTGAACCCAGCCTTACCAGGCACTGGGCTGGGGTCCCTCCTCAATAAGTGGTATGACAGGGGGACTGCAAGTAGCATATGCTGCCCTGGGTGCTGCGTCTGGGGCTGGGAGCAAGCTGAGCCCCAGAGGCCACAGGGGCCTCCTACCTCTTGCCACCCCTCCATGCCTGCCATGAGGGGGGCTGGTTTTCTTGACTGGCCATTGTGCACAGAGCCAATGTCTTTGGTCTATCCAGCAGCCCCACCCCATAAGGGACCAGGCACCCAGTCCTGAGCCTCTGCTGGCAGTTGGGGAGCCAGGCTGGCAGGTCTGGCTTCTGCCACCACCCTCCAGCCCCAACTTCCCTCAGTGTTGGGACTCTGCTCATGCCTCCAGGCCATGTATGCACCTGTGGGGTGGGTGACTAGATTCCCATGTACACCAAGCACTGCTATTGCACCCTGCTCCCCTGCACTCCCCAAGTAAGGCCATCTGTACCAAATTTGCCTTGAGTTTTTCCCACACCCCTTCGACCCCTGACATTGCACTCAGATTGCTTCTCATGCCCTGACTTGAGCTGTTATTTAATTTTAGCACCTACTGTGTGCTAGAAGCTGGGAAGACTATTAGGTTCCAGTTGTCCCCAGCTCCCCTTCCCAGTGCCAGCTTGGACCCTGAGGGCCCCATACCTCCACATGGGAGCTTCCGGCATGCTGTGCAGCCAGGGCCACATCAGTTAGGAAATTTCCTTGGGCCACTCTTCTTAGGCAATCTCCAGAGTTCTGTGGGGGCCCAAACCATCCAGGGGTGCAGACAAGGGGGGACAACCTGGCTGGGATACTGGTTGATGCTCATGCTAAGGAAGACTTGAGTTCTTGTTTAGGAGCAGGAACTTCCCTCCCATTCCACTGGGGGAAGAATTTCAAAAATAAGTGGAATCTGGATTCAGTCAGCTGTCCTAAATCCCGGTCTCTGGTTGTTTCCAGTGAGCCCCAAGCATGTGAGAATCCAAAAAGGTACAACATCCTCCACTGCTACCATGTTGGCCCTGAACATCTGCTTCTGCTTCTTCTTTAGATTCCTGATTTGCACTCACTTCGCTCACTGTGCCAGTAGCCCTGACTTGAGTTCCGGTCTGCTGGGCCTAGAATTGACCTCTGTTTCCTCAGCTCCATCCTCTTCTCTTCCGTGACCACAGTACTGGCCAGGTCCCTCTGAACCTCACTCCTCACCACCCTCCCAATTAGCCTCGTAGCTCCTTAAGTACAGGCACTGGACTTCATTCATCTCTGTATCCCCATTACCGCACAGCGAGTGTGTGATACACAGCACGGCCCAATAAGCGTTGGCAGAATAAACACGTGCGCTCAGATTCTCGTGTAGGACTCAACTGGTTTCCTCATGGCATGGCCAGTTTATTTTGTACTTGCAGAATCTCCAACTCTTTCTAAGAAAGAGCCTACCTAAAACTTGGATTTCTGTCTGCCTGGAGTGGGGGAAGGACAAGGGCTCAGGAATGTAGACCCCAGGTGAAATGGAGAATAAATATTTGCCAAAATACTCAACTGTGTGTGGTCCAAGAGGGACAGAGAACACATTGGCCAAGTGGAGGCCTCAGGGTATCTTGATGCATAGCAGCCCCTGAGAAAAGGGGGCTGCACTAAAGAAGACGTTTCTGAGGGAGCAAAGTGTAATGGAAAGAGTATGGGCTTGAAGCCAGAGTGCCTCGGGTCGAATCCCAACTTGGCCATTTACTATGTAACTTTGGACAATTTCCTAAGGAAACTTTTCATTGTCTCAGTTTCCTTGTGTGTCAAATGGGATGGTAACATTGTCTACCTCATAGTTAGTTAGTGCAAAGATTAAAATTATACATAGAAAGTACCTGGTAATATGGAACATTCTCAAGAAATGGCATATATTAATATTAATAATATCATTAATAACATTTGGTATGTAATTTATACTGATGCCCAAAGTTTAACCTAGTTAAGTTTGCAGAGACCTCACGCAATGTCTTCAGGGTGAAATTATGTGTGTGTGTGGGTTATACTTTCTAGGAATGTCATTTTAGGATAGGAAATTAAGTGATAGTAAATTGGCTATATAAAGGCGTATTAAGTCTGAAGGGGTTGAGAACCACTGAAGTAGGGAAACAGCGTGTGTATCGCATGTGTCCATGCCTATCTCCCCCCTGTCAACTGTGAGCATCCCGGCGGCAGGACTGAGTTCTGCCCCCTTTCTCCTTCTCCCCACTCCCTGCTTACCTAGCCCAGACCTGGCATGGAACAGATGCACGGGGGTGACAGGGTAACCAAAGAATTCTGAACAAGAGAGCCACCTGACTTGGATCTGGGAGAGCCCTGAATTATATGTCTATACCTGTTTCCTTCCTTCCTTCATTTATTTATTCAACAAAGCACCTACAATGTGCCAGGCACACAATAGGTCCCCACTTTCAACCCGGGCCCAAGGCTTCCTGCTCACTCTGCAAAGTCCCCGCAAATCCATTTTTTTTTTTTTTTTGGCTCGTGGACTGTCTTCTTGGCTGGACACTCTGCTTAGCTTTGATTTCAGCCTCTTTCCAAGATTCTGCTTCTTCAATTCTCTGCCTCAAGCTCCTCTCATTACTGCCCTGGAATAGGCACAGTCCAGTTCTAATCCCCCCCCCCAACTCCAGGACACACCACCCCAGCCTGGCCTAACCCCCCCAGGCAGCCATTGGCCTGAAAGAGGGTGGGGAATTAGGAGCATCTCACAAACAAACAAAACAGAGAGCAACTGAGCCCTGTCCTCAGGGAGGAAGCAGATAGGGGCAGAGTAGGGCATAGAGAAACAGTGAGGCCAGGAAGTCAGTTGGTGACAGTCCCATCCTAGACCCCTATGGGGGTGAACTGGAACCGCCACTCTCCCACAGAGGCAGCGCACAGGGCTGACTACCCCTGCATTGCCACATTGGCTTGCACCCCAAAGGGCAGAGCTTCAGGCTTTTGTTTCAAAGACTGGCTCACTCTGCCTGACCCTGAACACATTCTAGATGTTTCCCTGCTGAAATCACAGGGACTAGGGATTGGAGAGAGGGCGGGGCCTGAGGGGGTGGCTTCACACATGGCGCCTGCAAGGCCCTTGTCCCCAGGCAAGGCCTCCAGACTCTTCCAGTCTCCACCCCAGGCCAGTCTATCTCCTCTTCCCCAAAAGAAAGCACTTGGGATCAATAGCAGCTGCTTCCGTCAGGGCTGGCGGGCCTCGTGGGGAAGCCCGGGCCTGAGGGGTAAGGGCGAAAGAGAAGGCAAGCAGCACCCAGCGTGCACGGCTCGCGGCAGCCTCACCGCGCCCTCTTATGCTCCCCTTGGTTTTCATCCCACCGCAGCCCTGGCCCGGCCAGAACCAATAGCTGGGGGCCAGAAGCTGATGAGTAAATAAGCTAGACACGAAATGCTTGGACTCAGAAAGGGAAAGAAGGACGTGCCATGGAAGCCTCCCCGCATTGTTTTCTTCTCCAGTGTCTTGGATATCGTTTGTGCTGTCATCTGTTGGAAAGCCGATTTAGAAAGTCAGGTGGCCGAACTTCTGTATCACCCAGGGCTCGGGCTGTTTGTGGAGGAGCAGGGCAGGGCATCTGGCCCTGGCGCCCTTCCCAGTCTTATCTCTTTCCAGCCCCCTCTGCTCTCCACGTTACCGTCATACCTGAGGCTGCAGAGGAGTGGCTGGTAGACATGTTTTGATGGCATAGCTTATGAATTTGAAATAGTTGTCAATGTTGAAAAGCGACAATATTTTACATTAAAAAATCTGGATTTCTGGCATCTCTTGAAAAACTGGAAAATGTGGCAACATTGAGCCAGTAATTCCATATGACAACTAGCAGCAGAGCTCAGAAGCAGCTGTTCCCTTACACAGGGTGCAGACTCTCCAGCTTCCCATGGTCCCATGCCTCCATATGGTACTCCATGCATGGAGGGCCACTGGTCACCCTTGTGTGGGTCTTTGTACATGACCTGCTTCACCCACTTATGTTAACTTCCTGGGCCCTCTTAGCCTTCAGTTGAGATCCCTGATTTACACCCAGCTACTTACTATTCCCAAACACGCCTCCATATTTGCCTTTATTCTACCCTCTGCGTGGAACACCACCCCACAGCCCACCTAGAAAACGTCTACCTGGGCTTTAAGACCCAGCTGAAATCTCCCTTCCCCTGGTAGCCTCCCCTAACTCATGCAAGCAGAGTCAGGAACATCCCCCTCTGGAGTCTTACTACATCTAGCCCAACACTCCATTGTTGTCATTTACTCAGTGTATTATAATTATGTGTTTAGATGTCTGTTTCTGCTTCTAAACTGTGTGTTTCTCAAGGGCAGCTACTGGATGTTCCTTAACCTTGAATCTCCAGCTCCTAGCACAGGGCCTAGCACATGGGGGACACTCGAATGAATGTTGAATAAATAATGCAATGACTGACTGAAGGGAGGAACAGGGAGTTGTGAAGTGCTCATTCAATATAGATAGTAATTGTTCCTTGATGAGGACAAGAAGCAAGTTGGGTGGTAGTAGAGCAGTTCTAATTTCCCTGAAGTAACAGCTCTGTGGAGTTTTATTCAGCACCGAGTACTTGGTGCAGAGCCTGGCACACTCTAGGTGCTCAGGGGATGCTCCTGGAATAAAAGAATGAAGCCCATCTGACCATGGAGAGTGACACTTGAACTTTAGTTTGGGGCTGGAGTATTCCAGGGCCCACCCCACATCACTCTGGTTTAGAATGCTGCCTCTAGCCCATACTAGCTCTGGGACCCTGGGCAAGGACTTAACCTCTCTGAGGTTCAACTAGACAAACCTGAAAAAATGGAAATAATGATACTTCATTACAGGGTGGGAATGAAGATTAAACAAGGTACCTCTAGCTCAAGTGACAGGTTGCAGACAGTTAATAAGTGTTTGGGCCCTTTGTTAGTCTGAGTTAGTAAGAAAGTATGTGTGTGAGAGAGAGTGGGTAGGTATGGTAAATGAAATGTGAACTGCAATCTAAAAGCATAGATATGATCTGTGTTCCCATGATTCCTTGAGCTACCCTCTCAAGAGAAGATTAGGGCACATTCCCCTAACAGGAATGACTCCTGTTACAAGATGGTCAACAAAATCCCATTGAGAGAGCTAAGCCCAATTCCTCCGTCAAAGGCTGCCTGTAGCCCCAGCTGATCTCTTCCTCAATCTGCATCCCATAGTGCCCACAATGCCCATAGGTATGAATGCTGCACTTGCTTAACCTATTTTGGCTGCAGTTTCCTCATCTCTATAATGGAAATGATAGTAACTACCTGGAAGGGTGGCTGAGCCCATTAATGAGACTGGGTAACTAAAAGCACTTAACTCGGTGTTAGGGTACAGAGTAGATGCTCAATAAATGTTAGGCTCTTTCCCTTCCCTGGGGCCATGGGGCTGCAGGCTAACAAATGAAGAATGGCAGCAGGAGGGACACTAAGTGTGTGTCATGTATTGCAGAGGGCAGACACGAAAGTGACAGGGACTAGAGGACTTTTCATAGGGCCACGATGAGGCGAGGCCAAGGGACTGAGAATGGGTGAAGAAGATGCACACACGAGTCCTAAGCATGTGTGGGGGTCTCTGGCTGAGTCCCGAATACCTACAACAACTCCGCACAGCACCCAGCCGGCCTGGTGCAACCAGCTCCTATCCAACCAAAAAGGGCAAGATTGTGGTTAATGGATCTTCCCGAGATTTCCCACAGACACAACGTGGGGATTATTGATTGGAAGTCTACCTGCCACGAAACTTGACTGAAGTTGAAGTTGTAGACTTTCTCAAATGCTTCAAAAGGCATTTCATAGCAGCATTCTTTGTAAACAGTGAAAAATTGTACAAAACCTAAATGTCTAACAATGGGAGAATGGGTAAATAAATTGTGGTACAGTCATTATATGGAATAGTGTACAACAGTTAAAATGACTAAACTATAACTTGTGGACCAGCATGGATAAATCTCAAAAATATACTGTTAAAAAAGAGCAAGTTGCAGAAGAATATGCACGCACAGTATGATGCCAGTTTGGTTTAATGTCGATGCCAACAAGTTTAAAAATATGCAAAACAATATTATATATTGTTTATAGATCCATGTGTATGTGCTGAAAGTATAAATATATACATGGGAGTCAGAAACAGCCGGTTTGGGATACTGGCTACCTCTAGGCTTGGATGGGGTGGAGCTCACAGCTGGATACATAATGAGCTGTTTCTTAGAAAAGATCTGAAGCAAATGTGGCAAAATGTTAAGATCTGACATTTTTCTGTCCACTTTGCTATATGTTTGAAAGTATTTATAATTCTGAAGGTGTAGAGAAAAAGATGTTTCAAGCTGCCCCTGCCTCATTCTATTACCTGTGCCCCATTGTTGAGGGTCTGCTGCAGCTAGCATGGAACTGGGGGCATCACAGACCATAGCTCATTTAAACCTTCACACAACCCTGGGAAACAGGTGCCACTTTCACCTTATTCTGTAGAGGAGGCACTTGAGGTTCAGACAAGCAAAGTGATTTGTCCAAGGACAAGAAGCGTTATTAGGTTCCAGGCTCCCAGGTCCCGCTCTCATACCTTGCACCTGGAAATATGAATCCTGTGCTGCCAAAACAAACTGGGATTCTTTGAGCTTCTGGTGTTTTAGATACCATGTTAAAAAGGAGTTGATCAACATTTCTTGACCCTCCACTCACTGGCAAAAGACAACCCAGGTCCAGCATCTCCCAGCCTTCCTCCCAGTGACAGAAGGTGGCCTTTCCTTCCCTGATGGCACTGGTAGAGATTGAGTGAGAGCCCTGTTGGCACCAGGCTTCCCAGAGAGTTGGCCAGGTGAGGCACTCTGCCCTGCAGCATGGTATCTCTCACCCCTCACCTAGAGAAACTCAGTGGGAGGCATCTTCTGCCACCATCAGGTGCACTAGTAGGGATCAAATGGCAGCCTCACAGGCATCTGGCCTGGGGATGAGCTTTCTTCCCCCACAGGCCTGGCATCTTCCACCTCTACCTAGCAGCATTAGTCCTGGGAAGTGCATTCTGCCCCTGTGTGAAGCACCAGTAGGGACCAAATTGGGGAGCCGCAGCTATGCCAGGTGAACAAAGCAGACCAGAATAGCACTACAAGGGCTCTGAAAACTAAATTGTCATTGGAACCACAGCCCACAAAAGTAGGCCAGGACCTATACATTAAACCTAAACAGACCGCCTGCCTGCTAAAATAGAAGATTGAAATAAGATCTGGAATCTCCTAACATAATACCTAAAATGTCCAGGATACAATTAAAAAATCACTCATCATATCAAGAACCAGGAAAATCACATGAATGAGAAAAGACAATGAACACAGGCCAACACCAAGGTGTTAGATGTTGGAATTGCTGAGCAAGGATTTTAAAGCAGCCATCATATAATGCTTCAACAAATACTCTTAAAAAATAAAAAATATAACAGCTCACCAAAGTAATAGAAGATTTAAGAAAGAACCCAATGGAAATTATAGAACTGAAAAATACAATAACAGAAATTAAAAACACTCTGGATGGGCTTAATAGCAGAAAGAATATGACAGAGGAAAGGATCAGTGAACCTGAAAACAGAACAATAGAAATTATACAATCTGAATAGCAGAGAGAAAATAGACTGAAAAAAAACATGAACTGAGCATTAGAAAGCTGTGGGACAATAACAAAAGATCTAAGAGTTGTATCATCAGAGCCTCAGAAGGAGAGGAGAAATAAAATGAGACTGAAAAAGCATTTGATTAACTAAAGGCTAAAAACTTCCCAAATTTGGTGAAAGACACAAACCTACACATTCAAGAAGGTGAGCAAACCCAAGTAAGATAAACCCAAAGAAATTCATGCCAAGACAAGTCATAATTAAATTTCTAAAAGCTAAAAACAAAGAAAAAAGTCTTGAAAGCAGTCAGAGAGTAACAATTCATTATCCACAGTGGAAAAGCAAGTCAACTGACAATGGATTTCACATCAGAAAACATGGAGGCCAGAAAAAAGTGGCACATTTTTCAAATGCTGATAGAAAAGAGCTGTCAACCTGGAATCCTATATCCAGTGAAAATATCCTTCAGGAATGATGGGGAAATCAAGTCATTCTCAGAGGAAGGAAAACTAAGAGAATTTGTCACCAGGAGACCTACCCTGAAAAAATGGCTGAAGGAAGTCCTCTAAACATAAAGGAAATGATTAAAGAAGGAACCATGGAACACCAAGTGGCAGCCCCACAGGCATCTGGCCTGGAGAAGAGCCAGAATACCAGGAAGGAAGAAAGAACATGGTAAGCAAAAATATAAGTAAATACAACAGATTTTCTTCTCCATTTGAATTTTCTGAATTATGTTTGATGGTTGAAGCAAAAATCATAATACTGTCTGATGTGGTTCTAAATGTATCTAGAGGAAGTACTTAAGACTTCCTCTTAAATGGGGGAGGCTAAAAGGAGATAAAGGGAGATAAAGTTTTTGCACTTCACTCAAACAGGTAAAATAACAAGATCAGCAACTATAATAAGATGTATATATAATTCAATACTTACAGCAAAGCTATACAAGTAGATACACTCAAAGACCCTATAGATACATCAAAATGAAATTCTAAAAATGTTCAAGTAACCAATATGAAGGCAATACAAAATACAAATACAAAAAAGCAAAAACTGAGAGTCCTGAAAGAGGAAATAGATAAGTCTGCAATTATAGTTGGGTTCTTCAACACTTCACTTGCAGTAACTGATAGATCTACTCAACAGAAAATCATTAAGAAAATAGACAAACTCAACAACACAATCAACCCCTGGGATCTAACTGACATACACAGAATACTCCACCCATCAAGAGCAGAATACACATTTTTTCAAGCACTCATGGAACATTCACCAAGGTAAACCATATCTTTGACCATATAACAAACCTCAATAAATTTAAAATATCTGAACTCATACTGAGTGTATTCTCTGACCATAATGGGATCAAACTACAAATTAGTGAAAAAAAGATAAGAGGAAAATCTCCAAACACCTGAAAATTAAATATGCTTCTAAACAACCAATGAGTCAAACAGGAAGTCTCAAAGAAAGTTAAAAAATATATATTGAATTGAATGAAAATTAAAATAAAAATACAACATATCAAAATTTGTGGGGTGCATCTAAAGCAGTGCTGAGAGGGAAATTTATAGCACTAAATGCTTATATTAGAAAGAAAATAAAAAAAAAAAGAAGAGAAAAAAATACCCAAAGCAAGAAGAATAAAGGAAATATTAAAGAGCAGAAATCAATGAAATTGAAAATAAGAAAGCATTCAAGAAAAATCAATGAACCACAAAGCTGGTTCTCAAAAAATCAATAAAATTGATAAACATCTAGCAAGAATAATGATCACGAATATCAGGAATGGAACAGGGATATCACTACAGATCCTGAAGCCTTTAAAAGGATAATAAACAAATATCATAAACAACTTTACACTCATAAATCCAACAACTTAGAAGAAATAGACCAATATTTCAAAACCACAAACTACCAAAGCTCACTCAACCAAGAAACAGATAACCTAAATAGTCCTATAATAATTTTAAAAATTGAACTCAAAATTTTAAAAATTTCCCAAAAAGAAATGTCCAGGCCCAGGTGCTTTCACTGGAGAATTCTGCCAAAAATTAAAGAAAAATTAATATCAATTTTACACAATCTCTTACAGAAAATAGAAAAGGAGGGAACACTCCCCAGTTCATTTATGAGGTCAGTGTTACCCTGGTACCTAACTAGACAAAAATGGTACAAAAATAAAAAACAGACCAATATCCCTCATGAATATAGGCATAAAAATGTCTTAAAACTATTAGCAAATAAAATTCAGCAATATATAAAAAGAATTATACACCATGACCAAGTGGATATTTTATTCTAGTTGGGGTTATTCCAGGAATGCAAGGCTTGTTCAATATTTGAAAAATCAATGTAAACTACTACATCAACAGGCTAAAGAAGAAGAATCATATAAGCAGATCAATTGATTCAGCAAAGTCATTTGGCAAAATCCAACGTTCACACGTGATAGAAACTCTCAGAAAACTAGGAAGAGTAGGGGAACTTCCTCAACTTGGTAAAGGACATCTACCAAAATAAACAAAGAAACAAACAAAAAAAAACTCAAAACAAAATAAAACCAAAATCCTACAGCTAACATTAAACTTAATGGTGGAAGACTGACTGTTTTCTCCTGGAGATCAGTAACAAGGCAAGGATGTCTACTCTCACCACTCTTATTCAACGTAATACTGGAAGTTCTAGCCAGTGCAATAAGGCAAGAAAAAGAAATAAAAGGCATATACATTGGAAAGGAAGAAATAAAACTGTCCCTATTTGCAGATGACATAATTATCTATATAGACATAATTATCAGATGACATAATTATCTATATAGAAAATCTCAAGCAATCTATACAAAAACTCTTAGAACTAATAAATGAGTACAGCAAAGTTGCACTATACAAGATCAACACAGAAAAGACAAATGCATTTTTATATACTAGCACTGACCACATGGGAACCAAATTAAAAACACATAATACCATTTACAGTTGTTCCAAAGAAAGTGAAATACTTATGTATAAAACTTGTATAGGATCTCTATGCTGAATATTACTAAATGCTCAGGAAAGAAATCAAAGAAGGCCTATATAAATGGAGAGCCATACTATGTTCGTGGATTGGAAGACTCAACATAATAAATATGTCAATTCTTCCCAAATTTATTTATAGGTTTAATGCAATTCCTGTCAAAATCCCACATGCTTTTTTATAGATGCAGACAACCTTATTCTGAAATTTATGTGGAAAGGCAGTAGGCCCTAGAATAGCTAAAACAATCTTGAAAAAGAAGAATAAAGTGGGAGGAATCACTCAGTGGTAAGGCCTACTATATAGCTACATTAATCAAGACTGTGTCATATTGATGGAGAGAAAGATATACAGATCAATAGAACAGACCAGAGAACCTAGAAATAGATCAACAAAATATGCCCAAATGATCTTTGACAAAGGTGCAAATGTAATTCAATGGAGGAACGATAGCCTTTTCAACAAATGGTACTGAAGCAATTGACATCCACAGGCAAAAAAAGAGAAATTTGACCTAAGCCGCATGCCTTACAAAAAAATTAACCTGAATAAAACAATAAAACTTTTATAAAAAATATGAGAAAATCTTTGGGATCTAGGACTAGGCAAAGAGCTTAGACTTAACACTGAAAGGACAAGCCATTAAAGGAAAAATTGATCAGTTGAATCTCATCAAAATTAAAATGTTTTGCTTTTTTGCAAAAGCACAAAGAGGATGAAAAAGCAAGCTTTAGAGTGGGAGAAAGTGAAGCATGTATCCAAAAAAGGACTAGTATCTAGAATATATAAAGCACTCTCAAAACTCAACAGTAAAAAAGAAAACAACCAAACAATCCAATTAGAATATGGGCAAAAGTCATGCACAGACATTTCACCGAAGAGGATATACAGATGAAAAATAAACACATGAAAAGATGTTCAGCATCATTAGCAATTAGGGAAATGTAAGTTAAGACCACAAGGCAATATCACTCATACATTGCTGGAGGCAATGTGAAATGGTGCAGCCATTCTGCAAAGTAGTATTACAATTTCTTTAAAAACTAAGCATGTAATTACCATACATCTCAGCAACTGCACTCTTGGGCATTTACCCTAGAGAAATGAAAACTTATGTTCACACACAGACCTATTGTGCAGCTTCATTCATAACAGCCCCAAACTAGAAACAACCCAGATGTCCTTCAACAGGTGAATGGTTAAATGAACTGTGGTATATTCATCCCATGGAATACTAATCAGCAATAAAATGGAACAAACTATAGATAGATGCAACAACTTGCGCGGATCTCAAGAAAATTGTGCTGAATGAAAAAGCCAATCTCAAAGGGTTACATACAATACGAATTCCTTTATATAACATTCTTTAAATAACAAAATCATATAGATGGAGAATAGGTTCTTGCTTGCCAGTGGTTAGTGATGAGGAGAGTGGGTGGGTGCAAATACCAAGAGGTAGCATGAGGGAGATCTTTGTGGCGATAGAACAGTTCTGCATCTCAACTGTGATGATGGTTATACAAATCTACATGTATGATAAAATTGTATAGACTGATACACTCACAAACAGAGCATATGTAAAACTGGTGAAATCTGAATAAGCTCTGTGGATTGTACCAATGTCAGTTTCCCAGTTGAGTAAGATGTAACATCACAGGACCCCCTGTACATTTTTTGCAACTTCCTGTGAATCTAAAATTATTTCAAAATACAAAGTTTTTTAAAAGGCTTGATGTGTTTACTTGATTTTTTCCCCCTAGCATGTCAGAGCTGAGCTTTTTTCAGGAGCGATCATAAGTCAGTACATTGGAAAGGAGGGGGAAAGCAGGGAAAAAGGAAAACCAGCATTTGTAGAGAACCTGCTCTGGCCCAGACAATTCACTTACATGATCTTATTTAATTATCATGACAACACTGACAAGGTTGGCATTTTATTCCTATTTCACAGATGAAGAAAATGAGTCTTAGAGAGGTTCAAGGCTTCTCCAAGTTAGTAGCTAATAATTCCTAATTGAAGCTAATAATGAGTAAGCACTTACATGTGCTAAGTGCTACACATGAATTCTCTCTCTCTCTTTTTTTTTTTGAGACAGAGTCTCGCTCTGCCGCCCCGGCTAGAGTGCAGTGGTGTCATCATAGCTCACTGCAACCTCAAACTCCTGGGCTCAAGTGATCCACCGAGTAGCTGGGACTACAGACGTGAGCCACCACACCTGGCTAACTTTTTCTATTTTTAGTAGAGACGGGGTCTTGCTCAGGCTGGTGTCAAACTCCTGAGCTCAAGCAATCCCCCCTCCTTGGCTTCCCAGAGTGCTAGGATTACAGGCATGAGCCACCCCACCCAGCCAAATTATCTCATTTAATACTCACAATAGCTATGTAAGGTAGGTACTACTATTACCCTCATTTAGGTCCCTCAAATGAGGGACCTGAGGCTCAGAGAGGTTAAGTGACCTGCCCAAGATCACACAGCCTGGAAGAGGTGGAACCAGGATCCAAGATAGGCATGTAAGACTCTGATGCTCTTTTCCTCAGTCCCAAGACACATCCCAAAGTAAAGTGGAGTAAGAAATGCATTTCTGATTCCAAGGAATGAGCCCTACTAGTATCCTCAATAAGTCCCATGTAGTCTCCTACCCCAGCCCCTAGAATCCTTTATTGCATATATACCTTCACACGTCTGCCTCTCCTTCCAAATGTTAAATTATGTAAGCTCCTTGAAGGATAGAACCATGTTTGTGACCCTAGAGCTTGCCACAAGGCAGGGACACAACTGATGTCTGCTCTCTGGATGAAAGAAGTTGGAGATCTCTTTAAATCCTGTGAACAAGTCTCTCCTCACTAAGGGGGCTGGACCTGAGAGTATTTGGGAGCCCATCCTTACCTGAACCCCAGCAGGCTGGGTTGAACAGATTGGTGGACTGGGCTCTTTGATCCCTCATCACAACCAGTGGCGCACTGGAGCCAATTTGCCATGCCTCACCAGAGCCAATTGTTCAATTTTCAGAATTTTGCGAGTCAGTTGTCAAACTGTTGGTAGCTTGAAATCAGCCAGGGTGGGAATATTTACACCACAAAATTGGCAAATACTACAAAGCAGGGTGCCCCTTTACACACACCAGAACTGGTTGTTAAACATTTACCAGCATACCACTGATCACAAACATTTGATTGCAGCACTTGGTGCATGTAAATAAAGAAGCCCCAAATGGAAGGGGAAAAAGCGAGCCTTCTGGGGTGCTATAAATGTTCCATATCTTGATCTGGATGGTGGTTACACACAGATATATACATATATAAAAATTCATTGAGCTGTATATTTACAACCAGTGCACTTTATGTAATTTATTGTATGTACGCTTTTCTCAATAAAAAAGAACCCCCAGACTGTGCAAAGAGCTTCGGAATTATCCAGAGTGCCCCCTGCAGAGACCCCACTTATCAGAATGCACATACGAGCCCCAGCTGTACTGATCAGTGTCACCAATGACGCAACCCAGTCCAGTGCATTATCTACTGCACAGGAAGGGGCAAAGGTGGGCCAAACAGCTGCCGGCATCAGGAATCTGGGTCCGTTCATGTCTTTTCTTTGTCATAGCTACTGTCATCTCTCACCTCCGTTATTCCTGGCTTGTGGCTAGCTAGGGACAGTGCTGTTTGCTGACGGGCAGCATGACTCACTACTCGGCAGATCATTTTTCTAATTAAGTGGAGAGATGGATGGATATTTTCCCATACTTGGGCAGAAGCCTCATTCACTTGGATCCTTTTCCTGGAATTACTCAGCTTTACATTTAAAGGGCAGTTTTCTCCACTTTTTAAAAAGTAGTACACAAAACCTTTAGCTCCCCTCAAACAATCACACTTGCAGAGAAAATGGACAGGAAAACAAAGTGCTTCTCAAAAATGCACCCACACAAGGGAGAGGGAACAATCTTTACTGAGCTTCTTCCATGAAGTCACCCTAGATCCCTACTTCATCTCTAGGATGCTGGCAGACATTCAACCTTCCTGACGCAATTCCCCCTTTCCCAGCTCCCCTCCCCCAGCCACCCAGCTGAACCACTAGCTTGGGGTAGCCACTTTATTTTGCAAAGGAATGACAGGAGCTCCGAGGGCTTCCAGGCAAAGCCCTGAGATCCAGGAAGTGGGCAGAACATATAAGAGGGCAGCGGGCCTACCTGCAGGAACAAGAAGGTCGAGCTTGCTGTTATCCCTTCCTGAGGAGGCAGCAGCAGCCACAGTGGGATTGGAGGGGTGGACAAGGAGAAGTCAGCAAAGTGTCACTGTCATAGCCTCAGGAAATCATGGTCTATTCCCCATCTCCTTTCCAGGCTCAGAAAGAATCCTTCAGATAAGCCCAGCTCAAATACCCAGAGTGCAGTGGTAGACAGATAGGCTATGAGAATTTGTTTTTAAGTAGGGTGGTGGCACCCGTGGCAGTCCCACTCAACCCTCTCAGCTGAAGTCATGAAGCTCACCCCTCCCATTTCTGCCCAAGCAGGGTGAGAGCAGAATGAGCAGGCCCTGGCATTGGTCTCACTGCTAACTTCTCTGTATGCACTGGGCCCTCATGCAAGCTGCCAGTTGTGAGTCCAGTCCCGAATCCTAAGCTCACTTGGATAGGGTTTGACTCTCTGCCTTACTTTTGCCAGGCCTTTCCTCCTGGGGGCTACTTCCTATATCTCAAGCACACACACCTGTCCGTGCCATGGCTAAGCTTTCCACACCCAAAAGACCATCCAAGAGCCATATTTCCAACCCCACCCCTTCCCCAACAGCCTAGTGTCTGAGATCCCAGCATGTCTCCCACCCAAATTGTGACCACTTGCTTAAGTCACAAAGACCAAAGTCCTCAAGTGCTCTTGGTAAATCCAAACAATGCTTGGTCCACATATGATGCTGAAAGCCCAACTAGGGGCCCTGCTCTATCCGTAATGTCCAAAGAAGACCCAGCCTTCCTCTTCTGTCTGGGAGGGGTTAGGCTGAACTTGTGGATCCCTGATGGTTCCTGACCTTCAAAGTCCTTCCCAGTGGCTGAGGTAATGTTTGGGGCCTAGGCCCAAGTCTCTTTCAAGAGAGACTGTTGTTGTCAGGTGAGAAGTACCCTCTCCAGTGCCAACAATGTCAGCACCTATCATGCCTTTATCAGGTCACCTCGGTACACTAGAAGCTGGTGCCTCATCCTCTCTCAAACCGGCAGGAGGGCGGGGGAGCGGAGGGAGGAGTAGAGATCCGGAGAAGGAGGTCAGGTGGAAGGATCAACTCCACATTGGGTTGCTGGTTCCCCTCCACCAGCGATGGGCGCCAATAGGCATTGAACAGATGTTTGTTGAATAAATACATAAATAAATGCATGAATGAATCCTGAAATATAGGGGAAAAAATACCCCTGAGCTCAGGAAAATCCCGAGCTCTCTTTGAATCTCTATAACCAACCCAGTTTGCCTTCTCTACCTCTTCCTTTGTGCTTCCCCCTTTCGGCTAAATAGCATTCAGTCATTTTCTCTGAAGTGTTAACTGAAGTCCTTAAAAACTAAGAGCCTTTGGATGAGTTGCTTGCAGTCATCCAACAAAGTTGAAAGCAAGCCCGAGAAGACCTTGAGTGGCTCCTGACCCACCGCACATGCAACTCAAGCGGACTGAATCTTGTTCACCTCATCAGAGAGGTTATATGTCACCAGAGTCATAGGTGGCTGGGGCTGGATATGTCATCTGCTTTTCTCATGGAGTTCCTAGCACCCCTCTGGCCTCTAGCAGCAGCAACAGAAGCAGCAGCAGCAAACTCAACACTCCACACTCCCAAACTCCCACCCATCAGGGGTTTGGTAGACAATTCACAAGGGTGGTGGTAGGCCAGGATGCAAGGACCAGGCCTCTCTCTGAGCCTATAGACACTTGAACGCAGAGCCTCTGGTGGAGTCACCAAAGACCACCCATCTCCTTCCTGCCTCAGTTACCAAGGTTCTTGGAGGTCCTGAACCCTTTCTGCCTCCCACTGGGTCCATGTTGGACACTCCCTGGACCTTCCTGACAGGGTGAAGGTGAAAATGTCCAGACCACATACCTACTCATTCCAGCCACTTGCCCAGTAGTCCTCCAAACTGTGTGCTCAGGAGCTGGAGGAGGGACCAGGTGAGAGGACAAGGCTGCTGGGGAAAGCCCTGGGCTCCGGAACCTCCCGGCCAAGTTACCCGAATCTCAGACGAAGGCCGGAGGAGGGACGAGAAGATGAGAGAAAGGAAAAGAGGCAGGACCAAAGCTAACCCCTTCTTTTTTCTTCCTAAACTCAATCCAGACTTGCCTTCTGAGGGCTGTCTGAAACTGATCTCCGCGGCTCTGACTCGTCCTCTCTTAAAGACATAGTCTCCACTTTGGAGGTGGGGAGCGAGGAAATTCTCACCTGGCCAGAAGATGTCCAGGATCAAAAGACGGGGGGAAGGCAACACAAGCACAAAACCCCAAATGCCCCACACCTCTACTCTTGACCCAGACTCAGAGTTGGAGGCTTGTGGGAGGTTCCTTCAGAGTGGCCGACTCAAGATCTCTGCTGGATGACTCAAGAGACCCTGTCAGAGACACAGTGCCGTAGTGGGAAGTGGGCCAATCTCCCAGCACTGGCAGATTAGGGGCCAAGTCTCAGGGTGTGTGGGAAAAGGAGCACTGGACCAGGAGTCCTGGCTCTACCACTACTCTCTGTGTCACTTTCCTCCTCTCCTCTTGGCCACGGTTCCCTTTCTTGACACACTGAAAAGATAATCACCGCAGCCCTGCCCAGCTCCCAGGTTGCTACTTCTCCGGTTACAGCAAAAGGCAACACCCTTGGTGTCTGACCCTGGCGTGCTGTGGTGCTCTGGCTGCCAGATATTTACAGAGATCAGAGGTGGGACATTTTTCTGGGTTGGGTGGGGGTGGAATCTGGGTGTGAGCTTGTGAGTGGGTAGACGGGGAGCCATTTTGTACATGTGCCAAGGGAGGAGGAGGAATAGACTGTTTCCTGTGTTCCTTACAAGGTGTTAACAACTTATCAGGATCTGCCATTCAAGGGTGCAGAAAGAGGCTGTGAGCACATCCTCATCTCCTCCTCACCTCCATGTTTACCATTTCCTTCTGCTGGAAAACCACCTAGGCCATTGGCCTGGCAGGGCGAGGGGCCAGGCTCTGGCCCTGGTGCCTTCCGCATATCTCTTTTTTACTGCAGGTTCCAGCTCCTCTTCCTCCCTAAAGCTTAAAGCTGCCCACCTCCTCCCCATGCCTGAATTTCTGTACCTTTTCATCCTGTCTGCAGAGCAGGGCATGATCTCCAAGTTTCCCCCTCCTTCTTTGATGTCCCCAAAGTGTAGCACACAGGCCCGTTTCCCTTTGAGGCCATGGTTCTCAGCATTGTCTCCACATTAGAATCTCCTGAGGAGCTTGGGGAAAAAATAGTCCTACTGGTTCCCCACCCCAGAGTCAGATTCCATTAGTCCAAGGTGAGGCCTGGGCACTGCCACTTCAAAAGCTCCCCACGTGATTCTAACATGCAGCCAGAGGTATGAACCAGGGGTTTAAGGGTTCCTACTGTTTATCACATCAGGGAATCAGAGCAGGAGAGACCCAGATAACAGATGCGGAAGGGACAAAGGGTCAATATGTCTTAAAGGTCTTCCAGAAGCCCTGAGCTCCCTCCATGTAGCACTCATTATGAGAAAATAGTGGCAATGGCTCACACCACAGCGCCAGGCACAGTGCCAAGGGCTTTATGTGTATTTACCTTGCTGAATACTCATGAGCACCTTAAGAGGTATCATTAGTATCCTCATTTTACACTGAGGAAACTGAGGCACCACAAGGTTAAGCAATGGGTCCAAGAGTGCACAAGCAGTAAGTAGCATAGCTGGGATTTGAACTCAGGCATGCAATTGGCTGTCAACCATTATGCTACATCCCTCCAGGTGCCAAACCATCAAACCTGGTACTGCTCTCAGATGCGCCTCTCATACCTGGAAGGGCCCTCATTTCATACCCCAGGTCTGGAGATGTGCTGGGGCTGAAAAAGTGGTGTCACCTAGTGTCCACTCAGGTGTCTGTTGTCCTAAGTGTGTCATTTGTATTTGAGGGAACTGCATTTGGCATTCATCTTCCAGAGGAGAAAGAGAGCTGTAATGGTTACAAAATGGACTCTGTGGTCAGACAGACCTGGATGTGTGTCCCAGCTCGGCCATTTACTTGCTGGTGACTATAGGCAAGGCTCCCCTCCCGTCTAGCCCTGGCCTCCTCATGTGTAAGTAGGATAATCATCCCTCTTCCTGGAGCTGTGAGGGTCAGCTGAGAGTGCATGGGTGGGTGCCTGGCACAGAGGGGTGCTCAGGAGGCATGCGTGCCAAACCTCCAGCCCCACCCTCTATCAGGAGAGCCTTCTAGGGCATGCCATGGATCCCTCTGGCAGTCTGGTGGACCCTTTCTTGGAAAAAAAAAAATGCCTTTTTTGGGTGGGACATAGTGATTATTATTTTGTGTTTTTTAAGTTTTATTTTATTTTAATTGACAAATAATTGTGCGTATTTAGGGGGTAGATACAATGTAATGTTTTGATACATGTATACATTGTGGAGTGATCAAATCAGGGTAATTAGCATATCCATCACCTCAAATATTTATCATTTCTTTGTGGTAAGAACATTTAAAACCAAGATGTTGGTCAACGGGTACAAAGTTACAGTCAGATAGAAAGAATAAGTTTTGGTGTTCTATTGCACAGCAAGATGACTATCATTAATAATAATGTATTGCATATTTTAAAAAAATACTTTTAAATGCATTAAATAAATTGCCTACTATTACCAAGAAAATTAATCACTGTATACTGAAATGTAATTTACAATATAGTCATATATGCTTCTTGATTAACACATTTAATATAACAAAATCTAACAGTGGGTCTAATGACTGCCATAATTTTGAATTGGTGATGAGTATAAATGATTTTTTGAGATATCTGCAATAACTGTAATATGATATGAAAATAGCTGTAACTCTACTGGTGACAGTCACAGACACTGCTAATGGCATTGTGGTTTACTGCTCTGGAGACAGGTTTGCCTGCTCCTCCGCTCTTTAGTGTGCAATCTGGACAATCTATCCAGCCTTTCTGTGCCTGTCCTCATCTGTGACATGGGGGTTGCCATGAGGATGAAATGACTTAATGAGCACATGTAAAGTGCTTAGATCCAGGTGGAGGACGTAAGAGAGGCTCTTTAAGTGTTAGCTCTTATTGTTATCTACAAAAGGGCTTCTATAGATCAGGGTTCAGAGTTCATTTATCCAAACCCCAGGGCAAAGCCCTACCTCCAGCTAAGTTCCCCTACTATGCAAAAGTAACTCCTACACCATGCATAATGCTGTGTCATTTGTGTTCTTTTGGGACCTGGGATCTTTAAATGTCTCCTTTAACATACTGCCAAGGCCAGGTCTTCCCAGGACAAGAAGCAAGCTAATTTTCAGGGACTGCCCACCCTTGGGCCTCACCTCGGGAGCGTCCCCAAGGCTTCTTCCGGTAGCCACACTTGTGGCCCCACTTGATGCCCCGCCTCCAGCCACTACAGTTACAAGCTCTACCATGGCCCCCAGCTTCCCATTTAAGAGTCCGGAATTCTCCTACAAACTTCTAGCAAACTAAAGAGTAATTTGGAAAACAGAAGTGCTCCTAATTTGTTGCAGTTGCCATGGGTCAGGGAGGGGGCCAGGGAGCATCAGAGCCATCCCTTCACTGTGAAATGTAGCCACTGAGACACAGAAAGAGGCAAGGCCTTGCCTAAGGCCACATGGCAGTTTGTGGGCAGTGCTTGGCCTGGGACCCAAGATTCCTCTCACTCAGGCTGCCTGGGGTGGGGCCAAATCTCCATCCTCTTTGACTCCTCCTTCTCCTTCGTCCCCACCATCTGGTCAGTTGACAGTTCTTGTCAGTTCCACTTCCTCCTAAATGTGTCACCAATCCATCAGCCCCTGCCCTGGCTCAGGCCCTCTCCAACTCTACTCCCACTGGCACTGCTGCCTCAGCCTCCTCACCAGCCTCCTGCCTCGAGTCTTGACTTCCAAGAGAACCTTCCTAATCGCTTTTCTGTTCCTGTTGCATGCCAAGCATGTCAAGAGCTCGGAGGAAGCTTACAGCCCCTGAGTCCAAGCTTCTTGCACACCACCCCACTCCACATCCTGCCATGTCAGAGAGGAGGAGTCTGAGGCCAGGCCAGGGGAATGGAGCCAGCCAAGGTCTGATAGGGAGCAAGAGGTAGCGATGGGACCAAAACCCAGGTTAAAGGGTCATGGAATCTGAGGGCTAGAAAGAAGTTTAGTTTAGAGCTATTCCCATTACATCACCCACTTCTCAGAATTACACCCCAGATCCTATTGTTTCAGGTAACAACTGGAAATATTGTTTTCGTCAGGACCATAATTGCCACTTCCCCTTCTAGGCGCTCATTTTAGAAAAAGCAGACAATGTTCCATCTCCTTCTCCCACTTCTCTCCAAGGCTCCTGAAGTAGGCTTCCAGCATCCGCCAGCCCAATTTTCCTCCTTATCTGTTCCAGGCATAGGCAGGCTCTGCCTGTTCAACAGCCATTTTCACATATATTTTTACTGGCCTGGGCCCAAAGTCAATTTGCTAATCTCATGTCATTGGACTTCCCTGTTGCCTTGAATCTACCAGAATAAACTAGACCATGTTTACCTCCTCTCTGCTGCCCCAGCATCTAGTGTCAAGCCTGGCAGAGAATGGACATTCAACCTTTGAGAAATGAATGAATGAATTTATGAAATGCTGGTATTGCAAGGGATAAAGACAGGAATAAGACACAGACGGTCCTGCCTTCCAGGAGTTTAGACTTTACTTATGAAGACAAGATGTAGAAAGTAATAGAAATATGTGAATTGAGAGCCAGGTAGCCATGTTTGACTTTCCCATCAGGCCAAGCAGAGACCTGGGGGACTGTACCCAGGCTGGAACACAAAGAGGAAGTGGGTGCAAGGCATGGCAGGTCAGGTCATGGAGTTGGGGTGATCTGAGGCAGCAGCTAGGATCAAAAAGTGGGGATCAGCCAGGTGCAATGTCTCACACCTGTAATCCCAGCACTTTGGGAGGCCAAGATGGGAGGACTGCTTGAGGCCAGGAGTTTGAGACCAGCCTGGGCAACATAGCAAGACCTCATCTCTACAGAAAATTTTAAAAAATTAGCCGGACCTGGCAGCGTGCGCCTGTAGTCCCAGCTACTCAGGAGGCTGAGGTGGGAGGATTCCTTGAGCCCAGGAATGTGAGGTTGCGGTGAGCTATGATCATGCCACTGCACTCTAGCCAGGGTGAGAGAGTGAGACCCTGTCTCTTAAAAAAAAAAAAAAGAAAGAAAAAGTGGGGATCAAGTTAAGCATCAGACTCTAATGAGGCTGGGGGGAGTTATGAAAACCAGATACGGTTTCTAGGAACTAGAGACACTAAATGCTATGGACTGAATTTCTGTGCCCCCTCCCCCGAAAATTCATATGCTGAAACCCTAATCCCCAATGTGATGGTGTTTGGAAGTGGGGCCTTTGGGAGGTGATTAGGCCATGAGGATGGAGCCCTCATGATAGGATTAGTGCCCTTTCAAGTAGAGACACAAGGGAGCTTGTTTCCTCTCCCTCTGCTCTCCACCAAGTGAGGACACAAAAAGAAGGGGGCCCTCACCAGATATGGGATCTGCCAGAGCCATGATCTTGAACTTCCCAGCTTCCAGAACTGTGAGAAAAAAAGTTTATTGTTTAGGCCACCCAGTCTATGGTATCTTGTTATAGCAGCCCAAACAGACTGAGACACTAAAGTAATGAAAGCAAGTTCAGAGTGGAAAAGAAAGATTCTGGAAATATTTCCTCAAGCCTTGGTGTGTAGCAGCAGAGGCTTATTACAATAACATTTATCGGCTTCACCTGTGGGTGGGGGAGGGGCTCTTCAGGCCACCAACAGGGTCCGGCCCTGCTAAGTGACAGAGTCAGAGCTCAAGGCTCTAAGGGCTCAGGGCAGCAGAGACCACTGAGAGTGTGGGCAGCTCTGGGGGGCTTCCTGGAGGGGTCAGAATCTGTGCTCTTGAAGCACAGGAAAGATTCTGAGAGGCAGGTAGCGTGGCCTGGCACTTGAAGTTGAGAAAAACAGAGAGAGCTGAGGCACAGTGGCGGGGAAGTTCTAAGGCACGCCTGAGGCTAGGGAGGAACAGGACTTGGGGAGGAGCACGACTACTGGTGGGAGAGGAGGGAGATGGTCTAGCGCCTGCGCCTGGCCTTGGCTGTCAGGCCCAGAAGTTTTGACTCTATTCTGTAGGCAAAAGCTTGTCTCTGAAGGCTTCTGAGCAGAGCCATTACCTAATGAAAATTCAGCTAAGGTGTCAAGAAGGGAGTTTCCAGTCTTAGTTCTATCCCTGACTCCCAGAATGACTTAAACAAGCCACCTAATCTTCATCTTCTTCCTGAGTAAGATGAAGGGATGATACAGTGAAGAGCCCAGGCTCTAAAACTAGAGAGACCTGGATTCAAATCTCATCTCTGACTTCCTTGCTGTGTGACTTTGGGCAAGTTACTCAGTGTCTCTGAGCCTTGGTTTCCTAGGGAGTAATAATGCTACCCTTGCAGGCCAGTACAGATTCATAGTAAGAAAAGTTTAAAGCCCCACCCAGTCCTGAGGAGAAGCTCCCTTTCTCTGCCCACCCACTTTCCCCTGGATCCCACACATCCAATGATTTTCAATTGGATTTTGGTAAGAAGAATTGGGGGATGGGCAGTGAACTAAGGGGAAAGGGACCAGAGACAGGAAGGCAGGGCATAGATGAGAAACGTCTGAGAACAGAAGCAGTAAGAAAGAAGAGGCAGAGCCAGGGCAAAATTGTCTAAGGAACCAATTCCATTTGGTGACTGAGAAGCTGGTGCTATCAACACTGACATGGGAAGTCACTGGAGGGGTGGGAGCATAGCTTTAAGTCTTCTCAGTCCTTAACTTTATGGGTTCACTCACCAAATATTCACTGAACACCCAGGACATAGCTCTCAACCATGTGTGTGTGTGTGTGTGTGTGTGTCTGCATATTCTAACCTCTAGAGAGCTAGGGCACACTCAAGGCCTCCTCTGCCCCTTCACTTTCAGGGAGGACAAGAGCAAAAGAGGCATCTAGATCTTTGCTACTCAAAGTGTGGTACATGGACCAGCTATATCACCATTACTTGGGAGCTGGTTAGAAAATGAAGAATTTCAGGCTCTGCTGCAGATCTTCTAAAACAGAATCTGCACTTTGCTTCTCAGTCTTCAATGTACAAACCACAATCTAGAGATCTTGCTGTCTATGTCACCAGTCCATGGGTCACACATTGAATAGCAAGGAACAAGGACACAAAAAGAGGCCACAGTGCTGGGGATGGAGCTTTAAATGGAAGGGGCCAAGGGAAACCAAGTCAGCTAGAGTTATGGGTTTACTTTGGGGGTCCCCCTCAGACAGGTGAAGTAGTAAGTTCCCAAGCACTCCTTCCCACCCACCCTCAAAAGTTGGTCAGTGCTGTCTCTCGTCTGGACCAAAGGAGGCCTGGTGACCCCCACATAATCTAGCCTAACTCTAGTCCAGCTCCAGGCAGGGGGAGGAGGCCACATAGTGGTTTGGGCCCAGAGCCCCTGCCTCAGAAAGAAAAGTCCTCTGAGCAGTATGTTCTTTGAGGATCAAGCATGACAGTCTGCAGCTGGTTAAAGAATCAGAGTTTTGGGGTCCCAGCCAACATCTCTTTCCATCAGAGACACAACTAATGGAGGGTATTTTCTTCTTTGTACTTTGCTGTTTTTTCCACAATTAACCTGTGTTAGTATAAAAATCTGTAAATAGCAAAGACTATTTCTAAAAGCAAATCTATACAAAGAGAAATCATGGCAAAATACAAATAAGTGCTGACTTTTATGCTGTAGATAATTTATTTTACAAGGATTTGAGGGAGATTTCTAAGGTGAAAGAGCAAGCAGATGGAGAAGGGGTGCCTAAGATCACCAAGCCTTTATTCTGAAAATGGGCTAAGTCAAAAGTCAAAACCTGAGTCTCTGGACTGCAAAGCTTCCCAGAGCTGGTCAGGCTTTAACCTGGGTAACTGGATTCATTTCTTGAATCAGAGACTCTTCAATCTAGAAGAATCTGACAGATTACAGGCCCAGCCCTATCCTTTCCTTCTCACAAGAGGGAAATGAGGCCCAGAGAGGTGAGGATTCTGAGGACTCTGTACCTTTGCACATGCTGTTCTCTGCCTGTATCACCCTCCATCTGGCCCTTGTCTGCCTAGCTAATGCCCACTCTTCCTTCAAGACTTGGTTCAAATATTGCATACTCTTGTGGGTTAGATGCCCTCCTCTGTGCTCACAAAACACTCAATGCATTCCTCTGTCATTCACTTGACAAATTATTGCGCACCTACTGTGTGTTAGGCACTGTTCCAGGCACTTGGAGTGCATCAGTGACCCAAAATCTCTGCCCTAGTGTATGGTGACTAAATCCTCGCATTTGTTTGTTCAGCCAATATTTATACATCACCTGCGTGTGGAGCCCTGTGTCCAGCATAAGCTGTTTTATGATCAGGATAATTGTTCACAGGTTTGGCCTCACTACCTTGTGGACACAGAGAACGTTTTCTGAGTGAATGAATAATGAAATGACCAAGGTCACACAGCAATCTCAAGGTGGAGCTGGCACTGAAACCCTGGTCCCCTGACAGCTAGTGGGGCTTTCTCTTGCCCTCCATTGAAGTCAGCTCAAATCTTTGTAACTTCCATCACCTCGGGTGAGAGAGGTCAGAGGGCAGAAGATCAAGGGCTGGGTCTCGCCGGCAGATCCATTTTGGAAAGGGGAGACCCATTCTCTATCAGGGACCCTCTCTGGGAAAAGCGGGGAAGCTGCCAGTCTCGGACATCCCTGCTCAAAAGCTTGGGGAAAGCAAGAAGGTGCACTCTCCAGTAGGGGCCCTGTGGGCCCCATGACTCAGCACAGGGGCTGATAATCTCCAAGTACATTTCGTTTCTGTTAAAAACAAAGCCATCACCAGGACTGCAGAGACATTCATTCCCCACTGCTGGGCCCCGGGATCTTTCTCTCTTGAGCCAGAGGTAGCGCCGGCCCTTGGCAGCTGGAGCTGCCTGCCCCGGACCCCGCAGCTGCACTGCAGCGCCCTCTGCCGGGCACCGAGCTGGCCGCGCCGTTCTGCGCTGCGCGGGAGGAGCGCGGGAGGAGCGCGGGAGGAGCGCGGGAGGAGCGCGGGCGGGGGCCGGGCGGCTTCCAAGCAGCCTCCTGTTCCGGAGGTACCGGGGGACTGTGACTCATAGCGCCGGCTGCGCCCGCACCGGCCGCCCCCGCAGGCTCGCCGCCTCCGCACGCACCTGGTGACGCGCCAAGACGCGTCGAGGTGCCCTGCGCACTAAAAGCAGCCCCGGGGGTGGGGGGTGGCCCCCGACGGCAGCAGCGCGGCAGCACCTGCTCCCCTGCTTCCGCAGCGGGTGCCTTTGCCCGGGGCGCTAGAAGCCCCGTTCGTCCGCACTGTCGCATCGGGTCTTCACATCCAACCTGGGATGGGAGTCGTTTTATTACACCACCTTAACAGAGGGGGAAAGTGAGAGCGAGGGAAAGGAGAGGCGAGGGCCAGGTCAAGCAGCTAAGAAGCAGAGGAGGGTCCACATTAACTAGTAATCTTTGACGCCAGAGTTCAAGGTTCTCTTTCCACAGCATCAAGCTGCATGGTTCCCCCCAACTCCCTACCTCACCCCCACGCACATGAAGGAAGGGTAGGTCGGACCACATCATAGAGGACCTTGAAAGTCAAGCACTATAATAAACATTTACCATTTTAGAAATAAAAGAAAAGCTATAAATGGCATTTAAGAGGAGAGACAGGTAGGCATTGGGCTTTATTCTGTAAGGATAGATGTTTTAGATTCTGGAGCAGAGAACAGTGATCAGAGATGTGGATTGGGAAGATGCACCAAAGGAAAATAGATTGGAGGAGTGGCACCTCGGGTTGACCAGTAGCCTCAGGAGGGTCTAAATTCAAGTCATGAAAATGAGAAAAAAGGGGGTACAGATCTGGGGGCAGGAAGGACTTAATGACAGGTTGGATTTTAAAAAGTGAGGCAAGTAAAAGCCACATAACACTTTGTACCTCTCCTTGGGTATTTACCACAATCGATTTTGCCCTCTGTGTGAGTAATGTTTTGTGGCCTTGTGAGATGGTAAGATCCATCCAGTGGTGCTGGTGGCTCAGGCCCCCAACCCTGCCTTGGAGATCATAACCTTGTGGGGAGAGAATACAGATGTCTGGGGACAGTGGCCATCCTGCCAGCTGAACGGAACACAGATGAGGGCAGAGCTGCTTGTCCACACAGCATCTGCATGTGCCCAAGAACCCTTAAACCAGCCCCTATTTCCCCCTTGGAGAAAGTCTGGAGGGCTCCATTTAAACTCCAGTGCTGCCTCACACTATTAAATGTCTTTCTGAGCCTAAAGTTTGCTGGAGCACCTGAGTGGGAAGGTTGAGCTGCTCTGGCAGCCCCATCCCCAGGCCAGGCCTCAAAACCTGTGCAACTGGCTGCGAGTACCTGCTGCCAGCTGGCAACATTGAAGGGACACACCACCAGTCAGGCAGCATGGCTCTATTGTGAGAGAATGAGCTGTTTTTACATAAGGGTAACTTATCCAGGCATCAGCACCCCCACCAAGACAAAAACTCCACAGAACTGGAGAGTATTATGTCAGCAGTGAACCCAAAGGTAGCCAGATCTTCCTCCCAACCCACACTTTGGTCTATCCAGAACCTCAGGCCCAAGAGGACCTGCTACGAATGCAGCCCGTCTGCCCCTATATAGAGGGATACAATGAATGAGTGTACCCTGTTGGGGGTGGGTTGTTCCCTAGTTCCTCAGGACCCCAACCCATAGACACCAACATGGAACAGAGGCCACTCCTAATTTCCCTGGTACTTCTCATCCTCCACCATTGGTGATGACTTGTTGTCATCCTGGGCTCTCCCAGATAGAAAGGCACGACCCCACTGTCTCCTAATGTTACCATGTGCTGCTTGTCTACTTCATCCACTCCTCATTCCCTTCCTTGAAGTCCAACAAGGTATGTTATCAAGCCAGAGTTTTGGTGTTTTTGTTTGTTTGTTTCTGATCAGGAAAAGGAGTTGCCCCTACTTTGGGAGTACCAGACTGAGTGTTCAGAGCCTGTGTTTATAATGAATATTTACCCTTGGAGCCTGAAGTACAGGTCTTCACAAATATGCAGACACGTGTGTGTGTGTGTGTGTGTGTGTTGGGGTGGGTGGGTTATGTGGGTTCTTTAGCCCCTGAACATCTTTCATGCAGACCCCAGTGGCCTTTGTGAAGGATAAAAAGTTGTGTGGAAAAAAGATGTCGATTCTCCCTAATTTAATCTATAAACTCATTGCTATTCCAATCAAATCTCCACAGGAATTTTTCATAGAACCTGACAAGCTGGTTATAAAATCCATATGAAAGATAATATGTACAAGAAGAGCTAAAACAATTTTGGGGAAGAAAGGACAATGAAGGGTGACTTACTATACAAGGTATTAAATCTATAGTAATTAATAGGGTGTGTTATTGGCACAGAAGTAGACAAGTAAATGAGTAAGAGAGCAGAGAACCTCCAGACCAACTCATACAAAGATATTAAATAAATAATAAAAGTGGCATTTACAAGCCTGTGGTGGAAGGATGGACTATTCAATGAATAGTGTTGAAACAACTGGCTTTCCATTTGGAAAAAATTAAATCAGATCCCTACCTCATACTATACACACATACATATTCCATATAGCTCAAACAACTAAATATAAAAAATAAAATAAACCTATAACCACAGTGGGAAAAATACAGATTTATATATTTGTGAGTTTGGTGTAGAGAAAGCCTTTTTAAATAACACACATAACATAGCCCAGAAACCATGAGGGAATGGTTGATAAATTTGAATCTATGTAAAAAAATTTCTTAGACAAAAGACACCATCAATAGTTAAAAGACAAATGATCAACTGGGAGAAATATATTATTTGCAATGTATATATTAGACAAAGAATAATCAAAATATATGTAGAATTTCTGTAAATCAGTCAAAAGTCAAACAACTAAAAAAAGGGCAAAATATTATATATGGACAGGCAATTCAAAAGGAGAGTTATAAATGCCACTAGACACTTGAAAAGATGCTCAACCTCTAGTAATCAAGGAAAGGCAAATGAAAACAACCACAGATACCATCTTTTGTCCATCGCATTGGTAATTGAAAGTTTGATTATATCAAGTGTTGCCAAGGAGGTGAGCAAAATTGTTATTCTCATACACTGCTGGGCAAAGCCCAGCCATTATGGGTAGGAATTTGGCAACATCCACTAACATGTAAAATGTGCATCCCCTGTTACCCAGCAATTCCACTTCTTAGCATCTATCCTGAAGAAACTCTTGCACGTGTATACAAATGTTTATTGAATGGATGTTTATTGAAGTATTGTATTAGCTACCAAAATTTAGAAACAACCTGAATTCATCAATAGGTAAATAGTTGAATAAATTCTGGTAGAAGTCATACTGTGCAAAATTATATAACATTTTAAAAGAACAAGTTAGGGCTTCTGCCTCTGGGAAGATGAAATAGACATATTTTTCCCTATTCCTTCCTCTAAGTACAACTAAAAACCCTGAGCACTATATATAAAACACAAAAAGACTCTGAAAGGTGGAGAGAAAAATGCACACCAGCAAGAGACCTCAGGACTCAAGGAACAGCATGGTGGTGAGTTCCCTGGATTTTCATTTTGCCTCATATATCGCAGAGTTGAAGCTGAAAAGGCCTGCACCCTGGAAACACCAACAGGGGCAGAACAAGAAAAAAAGAGCCTGCTCTCTCTTACCAAAATAGAAAATTTTAGACAATAACTGCTCTGCTTCCAGCTAAACACCACAGAAAGAAAATGTAGTCCCATCCCCAACCCCACCAGCAAAGGAAGGGTTGAAAACGTAGCCTTCTACCCTTGCTAAGCGGTAACTAGGTGCCCCAAACTTCCCCACTGGGGTGACGTCAGAGAAGACTGAGTGGGCATCTGGGACAGACCTACTAGATAGGAAATCAGTAAGAATATATAAGAACTCAAAAAAATCTTCAACCAACAGGACCTCATTTGATATTTATAGAACACCCCATCCAACAACAGAAGAATATATATCCTTTTCAAGTGCCCATGGAATACAGACCACGTTTAGACATATCCTGTGTCATAAACAAACCTCAATGTATTTAAAATAAATGAAATCAAACAAAATGTATACTGTGACCACAATGGAATCAAACTAGAAATCAATAACAGAAAAATAACAGGAAAATATCTAAAACTTGAAAAATAAACAACATACTTCTAAATAACCCATGGGTCAAAGATGAAATCCCAAGAGAAATTTTAAAAATACATTGAACTGAATGAAAATGAAAATGAAAATATAGCATAGCAGAATTTGTGAGATGCGACTAAAGCAGTGCTTAAAGGGATATTTATAGCTCCAGATGTTTATACTAGAAAGGAGAAAAGGTCTCACATCAATAATCTAAGTTCCTACCTTAAGAAACTAGAAAAAGAAAAGCAAAATAAAGCCAAAGCAAACAGTAGGAAGAAAATAATAAAAATAAGAGAGGAAACCAATGAAATTGAATATAGAAAAAACAATAGAAAAATCAATGAAATGAAGAGTTGCTTCAGTAAAAATGAAGATCAGTAAAATTGACAAACTTCTAGCAAGACTTATACACATTACTAACATCAGGAATGAAATGAATATCACTACAGATCCTTCAACATCAAGTGGATAAGGAGGGAATACTAAGAAAAACTCTACACGCTTTGACAACTTTGATGAAATGGACCAATTCCTTGAAAAACATAAACTTCCCAAATCCATCTAGTATGAAACACATGATTTGAATAGTAGCCCTACAACTATTAAGAACATTGAATTCATAATTTTAACTCCCCCTGCCATCTCCAGGTCCAGAAGGTTTCACTGAAGAATTCTGCCAAATGTTTCAAGAATTCTACACTAATTCTACACAATTAATGTAATCCACCATAGTGACAGACTGAAGAAAAAAAATCACATGATCGTAGCAATCAATGCAGAAAAAGCATTTGACAAATCCAACGCTCATTATGATAAATTTAAAAATCTCTGCAAAATAGGAAAAGAAGGAAACTTCCTTAACTTTATAAAAAGCATCTACAAAAAACTAATTGCTAACATTAAACTTAATGGTGAAAGATTGAATGCTTTCCCCCTCAGATCAGGAACAAGGCAAGAATGTCTGCTCTCACCGCTCTTATTCAACATACTGTTGGAAGTTCTAATCAGTGCAGTAAGGCAAGAAAAGAAAATTAAAGGCACGTAGATTGTAAAAAAATAAATAAATAAAACTGCTCCTATTTGGAGATGACATGATAGTCTACATAGAAAATCCCCAGGAATCTACAAAACAATTCCCAGAACTAATAAGTGAGTTCAGCAAGGTTGGAGGATACAGGATAAGCATACAAAAATAAATTATGTTTCTATATACTAGCGATGGACACGTGGACCCTGAAATTAAAAATATAACACCATTTACAATTGCTCAAAAATGAAATACTTAACTGTAAATATAACAAGACATGTACAGGACTTGTATGCTGAAAACTACAAAATGCTGATAAAAGAAATCAAAGAAGACCTAAATAAATGGAGTAATATTGCCATGTTCATGGATTAGAAGACTCAACTTAGTAAATATGTCAATTCTCCCCAAATTTATGCACAGGTTTAGCACATATCAAAATTCCAGGATGATATTTTAGACCTAGACAAACTTATTCTAAAATTCTATGGAAAGGCAAAGGAACTAGAATAGCCAAAAAATTTTTGAAAAGGGAGAATAAAGTGGGAGGAATCATTCTATTCAATTTCAAGACTTATTATGTAGCTACAGTAGTCAAGACTTTGTGGTATTAGTGGAGGGACAGACACACAGATCAATGGAACAGAGTAGAGAACTTAGAAATAGACCCACACAGTATGCCCAACTGATTTTCAACAAAGGTACAAAAGCAATTCAGTGGAAGAAAGGTAGCCTTTTCAAATGGTGCTGGAGCAACTGGACATAGGCAAAACAAAAAATGAACCTTGACCTGTGTAGTGGGTTGAGTGGGTGCCAAAAGATATGTCCACGTCCTTATCCCCAGAACCTGGGAATGTTACCTTATTTGGAAGATGGGTTCTTTGCAGATGTTAAGGATCTTGAGATGAGGAGATCATTCTGGATTATTCAGGTGGGTCCTAAATCCAATGACAAGTATACTTATAAGGTAGACACACAGAGGAGAAGGTGATATGAAGATGGAGGCAGAGATTGGAGTGATGCAGCCACAAGTCAAAGAAGCCAAGGAACGCTAGCAGCCAGTGGAAGCTGGATGAGGCAAGGACGCTTCCTCTCCTAGAGCCTCCAGAGAGAGTGCAGCCCTGCCCAAACCTTGATTTCAGACTTCTGGCCTCCAGAACATGAGAGAATAAATTTCTGTTGTTTTAAGCTACAAATTTTACAGTTATTTGTTGCAGCAGCCTCAGGAAATGATATCACCTGTCTCTCACCTTATACAAAAAAAAAATCAACAAAATGGATCACAAACTTAAATGTAAAATGTAAAACTATAACACTTTTAGAAAACATAGGAAAATGTCTGGAATCTAGAGCTAGGCATATAAGCCAGACATCATACTTGACGATCAAAACACACCCATAAAAGGAAAATTGATAAATTGAACTTCATCAAAGTTAAACAGTTTTGCTCTGTGGAAGACCCTGTTAAGAGGATTAAGTAAGCTAGAAACCAGGAGAAAATTATTTGCAAACCATATAGCTGACAAAGGATTCATATGAAGAATGTATAAAGAACTCTCAAAACTCAACAGTTAAAAATGCAAACAGTCAAACTAGAAAATGGGCTAAAGACATAAACAATTCACTGAAGAGGATCTATGGATGGCAAATAAGCACATGAAAATATGTTCAACATCATTAACCATTACGGAAATGCAAATTAAAACCACAATGAGATATCACCTCACACCTAGCAGAACGGCTAAAAAAACAAAACCAAAAACAGTGACAACACCAAATGCTGATGAGGATGCCAGGAAACCGGATCCCTCATACATTGCTGGTGGGAATGTAAAATGGTACAGCCACAAGCCACTCTGGAAAACAGTTTGGCAGTTTTTTAAAGAACTAAACATGCAATTACCTTGTGACCCAGGAATTGCACTCTTGGGCATTTATCCCAGAGAAATGAAAACTTACGTCCACATAAAAACCTGTTACATGAATGTTCATAGCAGCTTTATTTGTAATAGCCAAAAACTGGAAACAGTACAGATGTCCTTCAATGGGTGAATGGATAAACTGTCTGTGGTACATCCATGTCACAGAAGACTACTTAGAAATAAAAAGGAACAGACTATTGGAAAAAAAGGTAACAGACTATTGATACATGCAACAACCTAGACAAATCTCCAGAAAATTATACTGATTGAAAAAAAAACTAAAGGTTACATACTGTATGATTCTATTTACTACATAACCGTGTTGAAATGGCCTAATTTTGGAAATGGAGAACAGATGAGTGGTTACTAGGGGTTTAAGTAGGAGGCTGGAGTGGGAGGGAAGTAGGTGTGGCTATGAAAGGGCAACTTGAAGGATCTTTGTGGTGATGGAACTGTTCTGTATCTTGACTGTGTCAATGTCAACATCCTGCTTGTATATTGTACTATAGTTTTTGCAAGAAGTTACCGCTGAGGAAAACTGGGTGAAGGGTACATGGGATCTCTCTGTATTATTTCCTAAACTGCATGTGAATCCACAATTATCTCAAAATTAAAAGTTTAATTAATTAAGAAAAAAAAGAATGAGCTAGATCCACATGTCCTGACATGGAAAGGTTTCCAAGACATATTGCTAAGTGAAAAAAGCAATCTGCAGATCAGTATATATGGTGTGATACCATTTATTTTTAAATACCCACATAAAACCAAAGTGTGTATACACAGAAAAAAATGTGGAAGAGGGCGGGCACTTCACACTGATAACAGTGGCTACCTCAGGGGAACAGGGGAGATTTTAATTGTAGCTGGACTGTTTGATTTTTTTCACAATGAGAATATATTCATATGTTACTTGTATAATAAAAACATTGTCCTGGACACAACTACACTGTTGTTCTAGGAATTCTAGGAATTCTTATCTGTTTTGCTTATCCTGATTTGACCTATCCCTGTTTCACCAACACTGTGGCCAGAGGACTCAGCTCACAGCTCCTCTGCCCTTGAGCCTCAAGCAAGTGGCTCCTGAGCCTCCTAATTTGGAAATAAGCCCACTAGCAATCGAGGCTACCTTTAAGTACCACCTGGAAGAGCTGATGCCCCCATGACTGTGAATCTACCCACTGCTGCTGATGACAAATAATACACAAAGCTCAGCCCATGCTAATTAATGCAGCAACAATTTCCATAAGGTTCAAGTTGACAAACTGCCATGCAAGTTTCAATACTGGGGGCAGCAAAGGCCTCCCTATCCTCTGATCTGAAAACATGGCAGCAGTTGAGGCTCTTCGGAGGAAACTGAGAACAGTAGGCATGAATAACAGCTGGATACCTACACCCAGCTGTGCCTGGCTAACAGCAGGCTCACTCTAGGATAGCTCCAGAGAGTGCATACATTTAATCGTTCATCAATTCACCATTCATTGAGCACCTACTATGTGCTAGGTACAGTTCTAGGCACTGACAACAGCAGTGAACAGAACAAAGTTCCTGCCCTCATGGATCTCCCATTCTAGCAGGAGAGCTGACAATAGGCAAAAGAAATAAATAAACTACATGTCAGGTGGTATTAAGTGCTAGAAAGAAAAAACATAGCATGGAAGGAAGATATGAGGTGTTGGGGGCTGGGGGTTGAAATTTTGGAAATGGTGGCCGGAGAAGGCCTCACTGAGAAGGTAACATTCTGGTGGAGGTGTGAAGAAAGTATGGGAGCCAGCTACGAAGATAGCTGGTTGTTCTGGACATTTTCCACTTGCCCCTCCACATCTGCTCCACCCTTCTCCACCCAGCTTTGTGCCCTGGTGGGCTGACCTGTACGGACTGCATCAACAGGTTCCCTTGTCCTCTGGCTTCGGGTTAGGTTTGACCAATGGGAGGCACCTGCAAGGAGGTGAGAAGGAAAAGGAAAGTGAGATTGGGCTATTATTCATCTGCTCTCTCTGTTCAGGGTCATCATGGGTCAGCTGCATCCCTCTGCCAAACACCCCAGCTGCTGTCGGCAGCTCTCTCTACACAGCAGCCCCTCCCCGGTTCCTGTGACCACTCCCTCCCAGGATCCTCACTGACACACCGGGGGAAAGCCTTCGAGGCAGAAGGAAAAGCAAGTACAAAGCACCAATGTGCCTGGCAAGCTTAAAGGACGATCAGGAGGCCAGTGTGGCTGGAATGGAGAGGGTGATGGAGGGATTTGTAGGAAATAATGTCAAGGAGGTAAGGGGGAGCCAGATTATGTTATTATAAAGATCGTGGCTTCTGATCTGAGTGAGATGGAAAGCAATTAGAGAATGTTGAGCAGAAGACTGACATGCTCAGACTATGTTTTAACACTGTCACTTTGGGAGACTGGTGACAGGGACACTACAATAATCCAGGCCAGAGAGGATAGTGGCTTGGACCAGGGTGGTAGCAGTGGACATGGTAAGAAGCGGCCAGATTCTGAATTGGTTTTTAAGGTGGTGCAGAAGAATCCTGTTCCACTAAAATGACCAGTGCAAAAGGCCAAATGCAAGACCAGAGACTTGTTCCTCTGCATGTCACTGTGTTTAATTGAAAGTTCTGTTATTCAAAAAGATTTCAGAAGGTCCTGCATGCAGCATGATAATCCTAATACCCTACCACTATGCAGGACGCACAACTGTAGGCCAAAAGCTTAGCCCAAAGGGTTCCTAGACCATTCCTGACTCCAGAACAACTCCAGAAAACTACTGTCATGGGTTTTCTAGCCAACCTACCCCACCCCAAAGCCATATCTCCATGGGGTGGTGCTGGGTGCCATTTTGTCCCCTGCTCTAGACTTCTGATCGGCTCCAGCCACTCTACCTCCATTGGCTCCTACTTGAGCTGGCCTAATCATGTCGCATCAGAATTCTGGAAAATACTGTCCAGGATCTGTCCTGTCCACACCTCTTGTCCTTGACTCACCGTCACTCACTGTACTGATTAATTGTACTGATGGCAACAGAATACATCCATCAACCACCAAGCAGACAGGGATGTGGGCCATACAGGCAGTCAGAACAGAGGTTGGGCAATATCTCAAAGGTACTACTATTTTGATAAGGATTTAAAAATTAGCCTGGGAAAGTAAGCAACCAGGAACCATATGCAGATCATTGAGAGGGAACAGAAAATCAAAACTTGGCCCCATAGGCTGAAAGCCCCCAACTTGAAGTATCTTCTGGGAACAAAAGCACCCAGGCATTTTTTTTTCCTACAACCTGGTCTTAGGACACCCCGGCATTATTTGGTGCACTGTGTTGATTCTCAGGAGAAGGCCTGTTGCTTTATATTCGTGAACACCCCAGCAAAGGCACCCAGCTGGGAACTGGAGAACAGCACATGATTCTGAGGACTCATTCCAAAGCCAGGAAAAACTGATGGTATTTTGTTTATGTTCAAAGAAATCAATCCAAAGAGATCAACCCCACAGCCAAAGTCAGCAAGACTGGAGAGCAAATTGCTGCCAACCTCTGGGTCCTGGCCCACTCATCAAGGGGAGGGGATGATCTGCATTGGAATCCTGGATCTAAGACTTTCAAGCTGTGTGCCCTTGGGCAAGATTCTTAACTCTCCTAGGACCTCAATTTTTTAATCTGTAAAATAGGGCTAATACCTACCTCACGGAGTTGCAGTAAGGATCAAATGAGCTCTTGTGTATAAAATGTGTCTGGCATAGCCCCTGGGATACTAGCTGCTAAATATGTGTTAGTTCTCTTCTCGTGCCCACCTTTCTTTGGCAAGAGCCAGGCCAGTGTGGGGCAGCTATGGGGTGCCAGTGGCCCCTTGAGCCCTTAAGAAGAACTCTGAGGAATTCTCCAGCTCTTACATGCCAATGCTGTTTTCTGCTCTTTACTAAAAGGGTGTCCTGGGTAGCTGGCATTTGATCCCAGCAGGACATGGTTCCACGCACAGCATGGCACCGAAGGGCACTAATGCCTATTAATTAACTGTACATTCAGCTGACCTGCCAAAGCAGCTGCTTTCATTTCCAGAATTCCAAACTTTTTCGTGTCCCACTCCAGGTTACCTGAATCCCTTATGCATGTGAACTGTTAAGGCAGACATTTGCTCCCCCATCTCTTTCTCTTGTGTCCTCCCAGCGCCCCCTCTCTTCTCCACACTGCTCTCTCTGCCTATCCCTTGCCTTGGCTCACCATCTTTTTCCTTCTCTTTTCTAGATCTTCCACAAACCCTCTTCCAAAGACAGCACTAGGCAGAGGGCAGGTAAAAGTGGCTCAAGTAGACTCACAGTGAGGTTCAAAGGAAACCATCCCACTTCCTCTTTGCCCTGCTATACCAGCCCAGCCCCAGCCCACTCTCCCACTCATTCACACTGGGCTGGGCAATGGAATTGCAGAGCAAAACGAGGCATGGCCACTGCTCTCAGAGAACTCATAGTCTACTGGGGGACATAGACAGCCTCGCGGTATATATGAAGAGCTGGAGAGGAGGGTACACAGAGGTGGGAAAGTGTCTGCTTGCCTCTGAGGGACCAGGAAAAGCTTTACAAAGGACAGGAGACTTCAACTGGGCCTTGAAGCCTGAGTGATATTTTTCCAAATGGAGAGAGGGTCAAAGGGCATCCGGGGGTGGAGATGGCATGGAGGAGAGAAAGGCAGTGTATGTTTGGGGCTCTGTGTAGCCACACAGTAAGGTCTGGGAGATGGGAAACAATGAGCCTTGACTGGGGAATGTGGAGCCAGCCAGCCAAGGGTATGCCAGGCTGATGGGAGACTGGGCTGCAACGGGTGAGACTGCAAGGCTAAGCAGTTTGGGCTTGGTGAATACTGGCAAAGGACATGATGAAAGCCAAGTTTTAAGAAGATAATTCTGGAAGGCAGAGAGACCAGAAGAAGAAAGGAGGCCAGTAAGGAGACTGACTGCTGCAGTGGTCCTGGCACAAACTGAGGCCCTGAACTAGGGTGCTGACCGTGGGAATGGAGATGAAGGGGCAGAGAAGAGATGACACTGGGGCCTACTTCCTCTCTCTCTGGCCTTTGTCCTGGAGCCATTCTCCACCTTTCCCAACACCCTCTCCACTGGCGATCTTAATGGAGCCTGGGCCTCAGGTCGAACTCCCACCTCAGTATGAACTTAGCCCAAATCTTTATCTTGAGAGTTGACCTCTCATCTGCCCCTGGGACCAGATTCTGGTGGCTTTCTGGACATTTTCAAGTAAGCATCTCATCAGCATGTCCAAAACTGCCATCGTGGTGCCCGGCCCTCAGTTTGGTAGAGCCGCGTACCTCAGCTGCACGGGGGCTTCTGGGACCAAACCCAGCAAATGAAGGATCATTTTACACCTCTCTAGGGCAAACATGATTTCCCAGTTCTAAACCACCAAATTATACGTGAACTTAGAGGACATAACATATTCACACCTTGGGAACGGCCTTCCTTCACTCCCCACTGTCAAGTTTCTCAGCAGTGGCCCTCAACCAGGGCTGGAGCCTCCTGTCCCTGGAACTATTTGGAAATGTGTACAGGCATTTCTGGTTGTTCACAAAAATAACTACTGGCATTTAGGGCCAGGGAGTCAGGATGTTAAACATCCTGTAATGCACAGGAGAGTCCCACGTTGCAAAGAATTGTCTCAGCCTAAGTGTCAATAGTACCCTCACTGGGAAACACTGGCCATGAGCTCAGTGAGGCAGGGACGCTATGTTGTTCTCCGCTGTGTTCCCAGCATGCAGGAAAGTGCACAGCACTTGAAAATGTGCAATTTGTTATTAATTTGTTCAATTAATAAATCGGCTCATCCCTTCATATAACCAACACCTACTGAGCATTACCATTGGTTCTGAGGATAGAAAGGTGAACAAGACTTGGGCAGTGCTTTGTACCTCAGTCAGCCTTAGCTGGGTGGGGGAAAAGGCGATCCTGAGACGGAGGCTAAACCAGAATGCCTCACCTTCCATGATTACCAAGGGGCCCCTTCCTAGCAAGGGGAGCTTACAAGCTAAATGCTGAATTGGAAATTCATTTATTCATTCAACCAACATTTGAATAGCACGTAAAACTTTTCGAAGCACTTTCTCAGACATTATCTTGCTGGAGTTGGGCTGGGAGGAGAGGAAGGTGGGGGTGGGGGCTGAAAGTAGAGTTGGAGCCTGAGAGCTTCCCGCCCAGCTCCAGCCAGAGCAGACAGGCCCAAGCAGACAATCTCCTGGGACTGGGGGTGGGGGGGTCTGGTGTGAATGGAAATATGCGCCACATGGCCTGAATCGCAGGGCCGGCCTCAGGCTCCCACAGCCCCAAACACTTCCAGATGGATTTATTTATAACTCCCAAACCAGAGGCAGCACTCAGCTCCTTTTCCTTACACCCCTCCCCACTCCTGGAGCAAGGCTGGGCTGCCCCTCTCCACTCCGGAAACCAGCGGGAGACAGAGAATTTGCAGCTGCTGAGCCAGACCCGCAGCCGCAGCCGCAGCCCAGCCGCAGACACAGCCACAGCCACAGCCTGGGCTCCTGGTCACCGCCTGTCCCCTAGGTGGCAACAGCAGCTCGCGGTGTGGGTGTGCCTACGGAGCCTGGCCAGACTCCTGCCCACCTGGCCCATCTGGGCTCTCACAAGATGGCTGCTAAGTGGGCAGTATGAGCCGGGCACATGCACTCTGGCAAGTTTCTGTTCCAGACCTGCCTCCACTTTATAAAGCCACAGTCACGCCCGTGTCTTCTCATTTTCTGTCTCTGGGACATTCTGAGCCTCTCCCTTCCACCCTCTCCCACAGGATACTACTCCTCACCATATAGGCTGCCAGAGGCTTTGGACTCTGACAGTCAATTTCCAAATCGGAAAACTGAAGCTCAGAGAGGTTGAGCAACTTGCCCTAGGTGACAAAACAAGTTAGATAGCAGAGACAGAAGTAAAAAACCCAAGCCCTGCCCAAGACACTAGTACCTCCTAAACCCCAGTTTCCTCATGTGTGAAGTGGGACTAATGCCTGGCAGGTGGTGTGGTCAGAAGTGTCAGCTCTGGAGTTGCTCTACATGGAGCACGTGCTGGTTCTGTCATTGATGAGTCACTACTCTTCCTCTCCTAACTCAAGTTCTTGATCTTTCTTTTAAGGATCAAAGACATAATGAATTTAAATGGCTTGGCATAGGGTCTGGCCCACAGGAAGCCCTCAATACAGAGTAATGAATATGATAGTTTATTGTTCAGTTGCATCATTATAGAGCTTACAGCTCCCATCTCTTGAAATATAGGCCAGGCCCCATGCAGACATCATGACTCCTCACACACGGAGAGCAGTAAACTTGGGTTTGGAGAGGCTAAGTGACTTGCCAAAGGCCACACTTGTAGGCACAGAGGAGGGACTTAAACCCAGTTCTAGGTGGTTACAAGAATGCAGATTCCATGTTTCCTATAGAGTCTGAAGGATAAAAGCCCCTTAGCTGAGTCTCTGGCCTGCCTTCCCTATCCCCACTCTGTCCCACCTTTTCTCCTTTAGTGCTGGCCCAGGAGCTTTCCCCTTTCCAGAGGTTTAGCCCACCTAGCTGAACCTGTGCATTCTGGTGGCCCCAAGTAGGGTCTGTGGACACGTGAAGCCTGGAGGAATCTGATGGCCCTGGGGCTGAGACCTTCCCACTCCCTTCTCTCCTAGCCATGCCTAGAACTGGTGGTGGCTGGAGGGGACAGGGTGGCAAAGAAAGCAGACAAAGGCTCCAGAGTCAAACTTCTAGATGCACCATATCTACTTCCTATAAGTTCTCTTTGCCCTCAAAGTTACTCAGAACCAAAGTCTGGCAAACCCATCTCTCTGCATCCAAGGGTCCAGACAAATTTTCCTGCAGCTGTTCAGCAACACATGACACCAGATTTCTGCCCCAGTGGGAGTCTTTGGCATTCTCACATTCCTTTCTGCTTGCTGCTATGCAATTAAACATGCATAACTTCTCCATGTTTTCCCATCTCGCCCCACACGTCAGTACCACCAGTGATGGCATAAGGGAATAGCACAATCTCCGTGCACATATGGACAAAGGAACCAGAGGGCACTTCTGTCAACTGAACATGACTCACCAAATGGGCTCCAAATCCCATCAGCAATTAGACTCAATCTATCTGTATTTCCCTCATCTGTGGGCTGCCCAGGATGCGCAGAATTCCTGATAGTCCAAGAATAAGTGCAGTTATTTGATAAATTCCCAGCATAGGATGGGCATTTAATAAATGCTCGATCTCTATTCAAACAAAGTAACTCTTAGAGTTTGTGGACAAACTTTACCAGAGAGTCCCAGGGGCAGCTCCTTTCTGCTTCCCGCATTGACACTTAGGAAAGCTTCCTCATGGAACAAAGGCTTTGGCCCTTACCATGGAGATTACCAGATCCACAGTTCCAGCTCTACTGTATAGGCTCTCTGAACCTCAGTTTCCTTATCTGTCATATGGGAACAATATCACCTATCTCACAAAGTTGTTCTGAGGCATCTAACACTGAGTCGGGTACATGGTACTTTCTCAATAAATGTTACATTTATAAAGCTTTATCCTCTAGCAAAAGTAAATTCTAACACACTCTAGAATCATCTGGAGTAAAATTATTTCTTCTCTCAATATTGATCAAGCATCTACTATGTCCATAGCAGCATGAGAGAAACAAAACAAATTCAAAATAAAGTTTCTTCTCTCCAAGAGACCATAATATAGCTGGAAATTTAAGCAAGTATAGAATATTTCAGATAACTCAAATGCCTTTGGGAGCCAGGTAGGTACTACAGATGAGTGAAGGAGGCTGGAATAAGACAATAGGGACTGGTGGGGATTATGGCTGGCTGCAGAGTACATACTCCATCTATAGGGGAAGACAACACCCTAATCCAGCTAACTACTGTCCTGTAAGAATACAGGTCCAGTATTACCAGATTTTTGTTTTTTAAAGCAGCCAGAAATCCAGATTGTATGGCAAGATTACTAATTGCTACATGTTAGCAAATAGTTTGAAAGGAAAAGAACCACATGCAGACCAAACAAAACAGATCTGTGGGAATTATTTGGCCCACCAGCCACCAGTTTGTGACCTCTCCATAATGGCAGATGATGAATTTGTCAAAATAAGTGCTACTGACAATAAAGTCCTAGACATGTTCAGAGAAGGACGTGCATCCCTTGGGCTGGCATGATCCAGAAAGTTTTCCTCAAGGTGAGCCTACCTCAAGGTAGGATTCAAACTAGGCTCCAAAGTATGGGTGTGAATTTGAAAGAAAGGAGAGAGAGAAAGAAAGAGAAAGAAAGGAGAGGCAAAGAGCTTTTGGAAAGATCAAAGGCAGAATCAAGAATATTGTAGTCAAAGCTCACAGTGGTGAAGAGGTAGGTCTGGCTGTTAGGAAGCCTTCCTGGGGTAGGGGCAACTTCTGGCCACCAGTTTTGTCTCAGTGGAGGAGGTTCCTCCAGACCAGAATCAGGAAGCTCAGTGTGCAGGAAACAAGGGAAGACGAAAAACTACTTAGAGAGTCTGATTTCGAAAAGCCAGTCAGAGAGAAATACTAAACACAGACAGATGCCTCGTCAACAGGAGTAGGAAAAGGACATTTTAGTTAAGTCCAGGGCCTTTTCTAGAATAAGGCAATGTGAAAATCTATGAGAAGAGCAAATAAATAATGCACGTTCCTGGCTGGTGACTAGAAACAAGTCCAGAAGGTGGGACTGGGAAAACCACAGCACAGTGAAACCTGCGCTATCAGAAAAGAGGGCTCTGGCACCACACAAGCACAGGGGAAGGAAAGAAAAAAGCCAGTGATCTGCAAAAATCATGGAAACTATTTTGAAAACACTTTAGTAAGAGTACAGGTAAAATATATGTCCAGAATTAAAAGCCCCGGGGATTAGAAAGCATTTCCCCATCCGGGTTCTCTGGCTGGCTGGGAGAACGACTGAAAAGGACATCTTACCCCAAAGGGGACAGCGCAAGGACATGTGGCACGCAGGTGTCAGGGAGAATTACGTAGGCCCCCCCATTGGATTATGTGACCACTAAAATGAGAGACAAGGTGGTAAAGGGTGATGGAAAAAGCACAAGGGTGATAGGCAGAATTACAGCCCCCCAAAGATGTCCATGTCCTAATCCCCGGAACCCGTGAATGTGTTAGGTTACATGGCAAAGGGGAATAAGGTTTGCAGGTGGAGTTATGGTTACTAATCAGCTGACCTTGACTGAGACGGGGAGATTCTCCTGGGCTATCTGGGTGTGCTGGATGTAACACAAGGGTCCTTATAACGTGAAAGCGGGAGGCAGGAGAGTCAGCGTCAGAGAAGGAGATGTGTAGAAGCAGAATCAGAGTGATGGGATGTGAGAAAGACTCAACCACCACTGCTGGTTTTGAAGTCAAGGAATGCAGGCAGCCTCCAGAAGCTGGAAAAGGCAAGGAAACGGATTCTCCCCTAGGGCCCTTGGAATGTAGCCCCGCTGACACCTCGATTTTAGTCCAGTGAGACCCATTTCAAACTTCTGACCTCCAGAACTGTAAGATAATAAATTTATGTTGCTTTATGCCACTAAATCTGTGGTAATTTGTTACAGCAGCAGTAGGAAACTAATACAACTAGCTTTGGACTCAGACAGATATAGCGTTTAATCCTGGCGCACTACATACCAATCACTTGACTTTAGTCTAGCCATTTAACCTCTCTGAACCTCGATTCCTCATCTGTAAAATGGAGGCCACCATGTCTTCACTTCACAGAGTTCAGGTGAAGAGCACCTGAAATGATGAACACAAAGCGATGGCGCAGCCTGGCACAGAGAAGGTGCTAGGCAATGTTCTTTTCTTTCCTTCAATGCACTTGATGACATCGTAATTAATATTTAGGACCAGTGGTGTTGTGGTAAATGTTTAGCAACTAGCTCTCAAAAGAATACATGAATGTGTGTGTATGTGTATATGTGTATATATATATATGTGTGTGTGTGTGTGTGTTTATTAAATTTACTTATAAAAGAATGTGACACACTCAATTTACAAATAATACTGAGATATAAAATACTCCATTGCAAATCCCACATAACCAATTGATTCTCACATAAGGCTTTCATTGATTTTGCTGAACTATTATATCGATAGCCAACCTACAGTTGCAACAGAAGAGCAAATGTAGTTCCTTCATGAGTGGTGGTTGATATTTTCGTTTATGTAAATGAGTAAGAAGAAAGCAAAATAATGAAGAAGTATTGGAACTTGACTAATTCATCATGATGTGAACAACTTCTTTGCGGAATCAGATAATAGTTTCCATATGCTGGATGTATTATTTCCTCAATTTTTTGGTGCTATTTATGAAGTAACAGCAATAGACATGACACACTTTTAAGTTTAATGTAAATTATTAGCATTTTTCTGTCACTTTCTTAAGCCCAAAGTACAATGTACAAAAACAATAATCCAAGCCCTGATGCATAGTGTTTTCAGATTTTCATTATGTAGATACTCTCCCCTTGGCCTATTTCAAGCTAACAAAGTGATATCACTCAACACGGAGTGGGAAAAGATGTGGACTAGCACACCATTCAGATGCAAGGAGATGAGAATAAGCTCAAGACTCAAGAGCATAGATCACAGTGAAATGCAGTAAAATAATTAGGATGTGGTGAATTGTGAGTACTTATTACCTTCGTTTTTAATATAATTTAATTGTAGGTATATATAAATTTATATATTTATATTATATTATTATTTAATTTAATATTTTAAGTTATTTTTAAAATTTTGAGATAATTTTGACTTATACAAGAGTTGCAAAAATAGTACAGAGTTCCCGTGTACCCTTCACCCAGCTTCCCCTTATGCATCTTACACAACTATAAAATATTTATCAAAACTAAGAAATTAACCTTGATACAACATTATTAACTAAAGCACAAACTTATTTTGATTTCACCAATTTTTCTACTGAAGTCCTTTTTCTGTTCTAGGATCCAATCCAGGATCCCAGATTGCATTTACTTGGTCGTTTATTTTGTAGAATGTACCTCGATTTCAGTTTGTCTTCTGTTTTCTTGTATAATTTAATTTTTAATGGTGGCTGTGTTTAACAGTTGGCTCACAAATTTCCTAAATATTTAATAATTGGCTCTCGAGAACCACAAGCCAGCCCCAGCAAACCACTTCAGGCAAAATTAACAAACAATTCATTCAGGTTTTTTTTTTTCTTCATTAATTCCACAAATATTTATTGAGCGCCCTCTAGGGGCTAACGCTGGGGATATAGAGGGCCAAAATACAGTCCTTGCCTGTGAAAATCACAGGTTAAGGGAGATGACAGAGAAGTAGCAGACAATGCCTGTACAGATCAGGGCCATGACAGAGAGTATGGAATGTGCTGGAGCCCTCACAGGTGGGAGGGACCAACCCTGCTTGAGGAGGTCAAGGAAGGCTTCACAGAGGAAGGATGAGCAAGGACTCCCCAGGTCAGACACAAGGAGGTCGAGGGAGGCTTTTCTTGTAGGATGATGTGTAAGCTGAATCTTGTGCATGACTGGGAATCAGCCAGTCAGTTGAGGAAGCAGAAGGAACAACAGTCACCCATTTATTCCTTCATTCTGTAAGCATTTATTAGGTGTCGATTCTGTACTAGACTCTGGAGTTGCTCAAACACGTAACGAATAGGGGTACTCAAGTGTGACAAGAGTTGCGATGGCACCTGGGCTATCTTGAAGGATGAGGTAGTGTTCGCATGTGTGAAGGTGGTGTCATGAATGAGCATGGGGCATGAAGGCACTAAGTGTATATCAGCAGCGGAGAGGACACCATGGCCAGACACCTCCTCCCTGAGAGTGCAGAAGGACCTCAGGGGGAAGCTGAAAGGCCACTAACCATCCTTTAACCTAGCACAACCAACAACTTTTGCCAGAACCTTCCTGTGCAGGCACCATTTGTTCACACCTCCCTTCTCGCCAGCCCTTTACACCTAGACCTCCATGTACACACCCCTAGGAGCTACACTTAGCAACTGACTTCTCTGTAATACCTTGGACAGACGGATGAGGTAGTGATGACATAGTATCAAGGGTCAACTCTCAGTGGGGGTCCTTGACCTGAGACCAAGACCCGTTGGAAGAGTGCCGGTATGACTTCCTCAGGGGCCTTCTCTGACCATAACCTAAAGACACCTCCCGACATTCACGCTCCAGCCATTCTCTATCCTATACTGTGTTATTATCTTCATAGCACTTATTAATATCTGATATTATTTAAGCCTTTATTTGTTTTTGCCTGTCTCCTTCTATTAGAATTTTAGCTCCTCAAATGTAGAAATCCTTGTCTGTCTTGTCATCAATACATCCCCATCTCCCAGCTCAGGGCCTGGCCCATAGGCATATTTGTAGAGTATTTGTAGAATGGATGAGTGAATGCATGGATAGATAGACAGACACTATTACTCAGATGTGAGGCCTGCATTCCTAACTCTCTACGGCCCAAACTTTCTCCCCCTATTTTAAGTCTGTTGCCTATTCCTTCAGTACCTTGACTCAGAACTTGAACCTTACAAGGAGGACCAACACTAACATGCATGAAATTCGGAATGCTCCTCTTGGAACTGTTGTAAGGATGTGAACGATAACAATAGCAACAATAGCTAACATTTGCTGTATTTACTAAGTGCCACTTCCCACTCTAAGCCCTTTATATATATTTAATAAATATTTATTGAGTCTCTACTAGGTTTCAGACATTGTTTAGGCCCTAGAGACATAGCAGTGAATAAAAGACAAAAATCCCTACTTTTACGGAGCTTAAATCTTAGCTTCTTTCATCTGAAAACAGCCTTAAGATGTAGATCCTGTGATTATTCCCATTTTAAAGATGAGGAACCTGTAGCACAGAGGCTAAGTAACTTACCTAAGATCACACAGCTGCGGAATGGCAGAGCCAGGCAGTGTGAGCCCTGAGCCTGTGTTCTTAACCACTAGACTACCCTGCCTCCTGAAGAGCTATGGGAAAGTGCTTGGCAAACTTTCAATGACCGACAAATTCGAGTTTCTATCATTCTTGGTAGGAGCACATCGTGTTGTGGGGGCAGGAAAGAGACTGGGCCAGGGAGCTCAGAGGAATTGTGGAGGGCAGTAGTCTTGGAGGTAGCCTTTGGCACATCTTGGGCCTGGAGAGCACTAGCTGTGCTGTGACTCTGGGGTTCCGCTGGCCCCTTGCTGGATTTAGCAGACTCACGCCCAGTAAAGCAGTAAGAAGGAGGCCGCAAGGCCTCCCCACGGGCATGTACTCAGCTCTTTGTGGAATTTTTTGTTTTTGCTAGAGTCCTGTTTGGTCCTCCTTCCACCAATCCGTTGCTCTCCTGGTGGCCCTGCCCCACCCCCCTTGCCATAGTCCTCCCATTCAGCTTCCTAGCCCAAGAGGACAAAGGAAAGTTTGGCCACCCCCCACTGGGCTTTTCTAGTTTTCTGTTACCATTGGAACAAAGAACAGCTCACCAAGTACTCTCTGATCCTTGGAATGAGAAAGGAAGATAGTTTATCACATAAAGTAACCTGCACACCACCCCCATTGCTTGCTGGTCCCAGCCTCTCAGGACACCCAACATTCCTGGCAGGGTGAGGCGGAAGGCGCCTCCCTTCTGCTCAGCCCTCAGGGAGCCTGTGGGATACTGATGACTTCCATCTGGGCTGGCCTGCTTTCCACCCCTTAGGCTCCACCTGTGGCCTAGATGGAGCCAAAAGAAGAAAGAAGCAGCCTTCTTTCTGCCTCTCTCGTAGCTCCAACCACAGATTAGCCTCCTAGACTTCGGTCAGCAGACTTCCAAATAATTCCTGTAGAAGGAGGAAGAAGTTGTGTGGGACCTTGGGCAGCTCTCTTAACCCCTCTAAGACTCAGTGTTCTCCTCTGAAAAATGGGTCTAATATTGCCTACTTCATATGGTCATTGTGAGGATTAAAATTTAAAATGATAAATGCTTGATAAACACCAGGCCCCCCGACTAGACCAGGTTAGAAGAGTTTGGTCTGGGAGAGAAGATGAGTTGCTGCAGAGATGGGCCCACCTGAGTGGCATGAAGTTTTTGCTCTGGAAAGTGGGTGGGAAGTCATCCCACTGCTGGTCTCACTCAGGCTTCTGCCCTGCACCAGGCCTTCAGGCCAGAGTGAGGCACCCTGCAGGGAGCACAGCTGGCCTGGCTGAATGCAACTGACTGGCAGCACCCCCCCCAGCATTATTTGAACAGCTGTAACGTGGTGTGTTTACAGATGTGGGTTGAAGATAAGATGGTACTTTGGAAGAGGTTAAGAAAGAAATGGAGAATGGCAGGGGTGAGGATCTCTGCCCTCATACCCATGGGGCCTCAGTGCAGCCCAGCTGGCCAGGCCCTCACCTTGCCCCCCAGAGGCTCATAACACTGGTCCTTAGAGATTATCACACCAAATTATAAATCACCTTATAAATGAGCAAACTGAGGATCAGTGAGGGGAAGGGACTTGTCCAGGGTCACCTTAGCGAGACCTGCTAACTCCTATAGTCCAGCAGGCTCTCTCCTTCCCCTATACAATCTGCTCCTGAGAGTCCCAGGTCACATGGCCCAGAGAAGGCCCAGGGCAACCTCACTGATCCCCACAGTCCACCTGTTCATTGACTCCATAAGTCCTCACTGAGTGTCTGCTATGCGCCAGGCACTAGGAATACTGCAGGGGAAAAACCAGACAAAAATTCTTGCTCTCATGAAGTTTGCATTCTGGTGCAGGGAGATAGACAATAAATAAAATAAACAAGTAAAATATGTAGTAAGTTAGAAGGCAATAACTGGTTTGGAGAAAAACAGAACAATGGAGGGGTTCAGGGGACCAGCAGGGTTGGGGGTGCTATTCTATTAATCTAATAGGACAGTCAACAAAGGCTTCATGGAGAAGGTGACATTTTCACAGAGACCTGAATGAAGTGAGGGAGTGAGCCATGCAGATATCTGGAGGAAAAGAACTCTGGGCAGAGAGAACAGTAAATGCAAAGACCCTTGAAGCTATTTGGGAAACAGCAAGGAGGTGGTGGCTGGAGCAGTGAGTGGGAGGAGGTGACAAGAGGTGAGGTCAGGGGTCAGACAGAGCATGCAGGGCCTGTGGACCACTGTAAGGACTTCGGCTTTTCCACTGAAATAGAGACCCAGGAGAGGGTTGTGAGCAGAGGCAGGACACGACCTGACTTAGGTTTTTTCAGGATCACTCTGGCTGTTGCGTTGAGAGTGGAGTGTCAAGGATCCAAGGTAGAATAAACAGGGAGACCCGTTAGGAGGCTGGTGCAAATATCCAGGTGAGAGAGGATGGAGGCACAGACCATGAAGGTGGTAACAAGTGGTTGGATTCTGGATCTGTTTTGAAGGTGGAAACAACACAATCTGCTAATGGCATGGATGTGGAGTATGAGAGAAAGACAAGAGTCAAGGATGACCTTGAGGTTTGGGTCCTGAGCAATTGGAAAGTTGGGGTTTCCATTAACTGCAGGAGCAGCAGGTTTGGGGAACAAGGCCAGGAGTTTGGCTTTGAACATGTCAAGTCTGAGATGTCTATAAGATGTCCAAGTGGACACTTATGAAAGCCACCCCTGGTCTAACAGTGAGCAGAGTTCCCCAGAGGCGGCAGCAGCAGCAGCTCTACACATCCGTTCCTACCTCATTCACTCACTCATGCATTCAGCAAGTACACAGTGAGTAGGTCCAGGCATTGGGGACACAGCTCCCCAGCTGGCCTCCCTGGCACCAGTCTCTCCCCTCTGCTATCCCTCTAACACATGGAGGCTCCCATGTGGGCCTTCCAAAGTTGAGATCAGGCCCATCACTCCTCTGCTCCAAACCCTCAGCTGGCTCCCCACTGCCTTCAGAGGAAAAAAGGCCAAGATTCACAGCCTGGCCCGTGAGGCCCTGAATGATCTGCCTTGTTTCCTGCCACTCCCAGCCCCCGATTCCTTACACATCAGTCACAAAGGGCTACTCCCCAGGGCCCAAACATGCCATCGGTATCCATAATGCCAGAAGTCTGCTCAGGGGCTCCCTGGGCCAGTAAAGCTCTGTCACCTTCTTAGCTTGGTTTACTTGTTTTCTTCCTCCAGTACCTGGCTGAGTCATCTCCTTTCACCTGAAGCCTGCCTTCCTCAACTTTTACACACACACACAGAGGGAGCCTCTCTCAGGGATCTCTGTCTGAGCCCTCACATACTCAAGAGTCTCTGCTGCTCTCCTGTCTTTCCCCCTACTGGACTGATTGCTTCTTGAGGGCAGGGATTGTTTCTTATGTATTCATCTCTGTAACCCCAGCACAGTCCTTACCGAAGTAGTCAATAAGGGTTTCTCAAATGAATATTCTAATATGTTACAATAGAGATACCAAAGGATCAGAGAGACAGGAGAAGCATTCATTTGGCCTATGGATGGGGTCAGAGAAAGCAGCACAGCGATGCCACTGGAGCTGGATTTGGAAGACCAAGAAAAGTTCACCAGGCCAAAAGAATTCTCAGCGATGTGCAACGAAATTTTGCTTCTTACATTGGTCACAAACTGGCAGCCAGGAGCCTGAATATGGCTTGCAGATGCTTTTGGTTTGGCCAATTTTTAAATTTGTCTTGGCCTGCACAGTGTTTTCAAAAGTAATGTGAGGAGACAGGCATATGGTTGGTCACACCACAAGTTGTCTTACACTTGGCCAACTCTCACCCTGCTGGGGGTGGGGTGGGGAATATGGCCCTGCACACATTTGATTTGCCTGCCCTGGTCAGGGAACCCCAGTGCCTACTCACTGGTCAAAAGTCCTACTGCTAAGGAGAGGACATCCTTGGCTCATTCTGACAGAGCCCCTATGCACCATGCCAGGCCTGGCCAGCTGGTTAATAGCCATGGGGATGAAGACCTAAATGCCTGCCAACTACAGGACCATCGTCTCTACCTCAAACCCTCCAAGGTACTCAAGAGCTCTCCTTGTGATGGTAGGAGGGGATGGAGAGGTTAGGCAGTGTGCAGGCAGCAGCTGCAGAGCCTAAGCTAGGGCTTGGCTTGCCCTGACCCCCAATTACTCAAAAGATAAGGAAGTACAACCCCAGAATCCCCTCCATGGCTCCCATCTCAGCAGGTGATTGCATTTCAGCAAGAAGCCTCACTTAGTGGTGATGACAAGGCCCTTGGCTGAACATGAGGCTCAGGTATGGATCTGCAACCAAGGGCCTAGCCTTATCTCCTTGACCTGCTGTGCAGAAAAAGCTGGACTTCTAGGGTACTGGGGGTAGCTGAGTGGGCCAGAAATGGCACAAGTCAATGGGTGGGCTTCCATGGCTTCCAGCTAGAATAGTGCAGACAGGTTAGAGGAAGCATGGAAGCCTTCAGACACTGGCAACTGCTGCCAGAGACACAGGCCCAGCTGGATATGTGGAAATTAAGGTGAAAGCAGTTCCCGCTCCTCCCATCTAGCTGACACTGGGGCTCTTCGGCCTCATTGCCCATACTTGCTCCCGTCACTGCCAGAACACCCTTGTTTCAAGCTGCACAGAACAAATCCACACATTAAAGCTACAGCCAGGTCCCCCAGTCCTGTCACAAACATGTACATAACACACAGCACCTCCAGAGTCACACCAACCACCACATCATGTCCCCCTGGCTGCAGCCAAGCCCAGCCCAGCCAAGCTTTATGGCTCTTCAGCAACTGCACTGTCTTACAGCCCAACAACCCAGTGCGCCCACTTCCCCTGGCAGCCACAACAGCCTTAAGTGTCTCACTTAACACCTTGCTGACATGAGTCGGTGGCAGTCATGCAAAGGAAACCAACAACAGGAAAAAAATCTAAAACTGTTTCTCCAGGGCTTTGGAATGTGTTCCATAAAGTTTCTTTGGAAAGTTTACCTTCTCCATTGTATTTGACTTTGACAAACAGTACTAGGGATTTGTCTCCCTAAGTTCTTAAGCAGTAGAGCAGGAAAGGGCAGAAACAAGGAGGCAAAAAAACACAGAGTAAATCTCTTTCACCCCAGGAAGCTCCCTAGAGTTGTTCCAGACACATGAAACAGCTTAGAAACACTATCTTTCTTCTCCCCTTTGCCTGCCTCACCTCCCAGCGCCACCCACTATCCCACATGCCTACAACAGCTCCATACGAGTGGATGTGTTATTGTGCGTCCCCTAACTGAATAGCCCCCTATGCCCTCCACATTGAGTTCGGAGGCAGCCAGGCTATATGTACACCCAGTGACTGCAGCTGTTTAGCCCCACAGGCCATCACTGGTTCCACTTTTACCCAGTGCCTTACTGCGCCCAGTGATGGGCACATACACCCACACCAGCCCTCTGCCCAGCTCTCGGTACCTTTTACCCAGATGTTGCCCAAACATGTGGGGCTCAGATGCTGTCCGGGCTGGGCGAGTGCCTTCCAGCAGCCGTTGTGTTTGTCTAGCATCTCCCAGTGAGCCGTGCCTTGCCAGCCTGTGGCCAGGCAGATTTGCAGCTCATGTGGCCCTTGGGACCGACTAATGCAAAGGAACCCAGTGGTGAGAATGCCTGCCTGACCTTCCCTGCCCTCCGTGCACGTCTCTATGGAGTCTCAGTGCAGACTGGGCCTTTGAAAGCCAGGCGCAGAGACAGAGAGAGAGAGAGAGAGAAAGAGAAATGCTTCCAGCACACACCCCTCATTCAGCACTTTGTCCTGGAAAGGACCCTACCAGGCAACTTGGGCTAAATTCACACTTTGTGCCTCCAACCAATGCCCTCTGTATACGCCCAGCTGGCTGCCAATGGGCACACTGTGCTTGGTCCTTTCTAGACTATAAATGGGCACCACTTGTGCTGGGTTATGTAAAGACAGTCACTTTCAATGGAATAACATCTCCCTCTGCAGCTGACTGCCAAAGTCAGAAATACTAAAGGCATACACCACTGTTCTTTGGTGGCCTGTTTGGAGAGGGCAAAGTCAGTTTGGCCTGGCTGCTGTGTATTAGATGACATTGGAAACCACTTAAGCAAAGCACTTGCAATTTTCATTTCAAAGCAGGTCAAACAGAATTCCAGCCGGTGCCGGAGTTGAAAGGTGAGTAAACACCACCTAATCCAAGGGTCACAAATGTAAACGCCTCTAGGCTCCAAGCAGCTCATGAAAATGAGCGAGGTGGGGAGGTGTAAGAAAATGGGAGGAGGGTGGGGAACTGGAGCACACATGCCTTACATAAAGCATTCCAAGTCATCTGAAAGAGCCAACCAACAAAAGCTTCGGGCCTAAGAGCTGCAAGTTTAAGACTCCTGTTGAAGACATAAAGCCCAAAAAGAGGAAAGGACTTATCCAAGGTCACCCAATTGGTCAGTGACAGAGGCCCCTGCACAACTGTTTGGCAAAATGACTCCCGGGATGTCTTCACCACGCTCGTTCTTCCATTCCCTCTTTCCTTCAGCAAACAAGTCCTGACCCCCAGTGTCCTAGGCACTCTCCTGTAATAGAACAGCCCCGGAAGTAAACCAGACCTGTTCTCTGTCTTCAAGAAGTTCTCAGTCCGGTAGGGAAGTGGCAAGAACAGAGCCTGGACATCGAGGTTGAGAGCAGGTAGTGCGGGGCCTTGAATACCCAGCCAAGGCATTTGGATTTTATGTTGGAAGCAGCAGAGAAGCCCTGGAAAAGTCTGAGCAGGCCTCAGAAAGCTGTTCTGTACAAAGATTCATCTAGCAGCAGTGACAAGATGGACTGGGGCCAGGCCAGCCGGGTGGGAGGTATAACTGGAGGCACAGAGAGTAGTTGAAGAAACCAAGCCTGAGGTAATGAGGTTGGGAGTTGCTAAGAAGAGAGGGGAAAGGATGAATATGTAAGACCCTGCAAATCAACAGGAGAGGGGGGCTTCTGGGGACATGTGGGGGGAATGGGGCCAGGGGTGAAGGAGAAGGGTTGGCAAGAATCAAGGAGATGGTAGAATTGAGATGACTCCCAAGCAGGGTGGTTGGCTGGAGCACCAAGAGAGGGAAAACCCAGAGGACGTGGGTTGGGGGAAAGTGGGTAGGTGGGGATGCCCAAGTGTTTTTCTATGACAGCAGCCTGAAGACCAATAGAAAGAATCTGGGATTGTCTGTTTCATGTTCTTGTATCTTCTTCTTCCTCAGTGTGGAAAATTGAGCCTGGGCCTCTTGACCTCTCGACTCTTCTATATGCCCGGAAGTGACCCCTGGGGAAATCCCACTTGGTGCCTCTGGTTAAAACAGTCCAACAATTTAACAAATACTAATCAAATAAATAACTAAAATACATTCTCCACCCCCATCCTCCTTCTGTCCCCCACTCCAAAACAGCTCTGTGGGAAAGTCAATTTGGGAATTTCCCACATGTGTCTATGACCGCAATGCCAGAGCAATGGTCTGAGTCAGCTATAATCTTTAAAATTCTGTATTTGCTTCTCATATCAAAGGCAGCATGCTGGCTGGTAGAGCCCTTGTGATGCTGTAAAATGGGTCCGAGTGTCACCTCAGGGACCACCTGGGACTTCTGTGCCGGCTTCCAAAGGCCAAGGCCTGGGCCACCAGATGGAGAGAAGCCTGCCAGGCATGCAACCGAACCAGCAAATCCATCCAGAGAAGCCACTCTCCCCACACACTCCATAGGGATGGTCCATTTGCCTTCAGTTCCCTCTCAAGTCACCACCTCCTTTTTTGCCCTCTGGGAAGAGGGTGCAGCATCAGTGAATGAGCCAGAATCACTGTGGGATTTCAAAAACAGATAAAGACTTTCAGTCCAAGCCTTGCCCATGGAAAGGGGACTTAAAAAACTGCAGATGAAACTGAAGCTGAAGGATGCTTGGGACTCTAGAAAAAGAGTATTGGCTTTGGAGTCCAACTGGTTCTAATCTCAGGTTGGCCCCCTACCAGATGCATGGTCTGGTCACAGTCTTCTCATGTCCAGAATTGCAATGATGACATTTCCCTCTCAGGATTACTATGAGGATTAAATGTGATACTCTTGGCACATAGTAAATGCTCAATAAAAATTAGTTTCATCTTTCACATCTTCTGCTTTAAGACGAGGTCTTTTAAATTTGTTTATTTTAATTTTTTTTGAAGACAGAGTCTCACTCTGTTGCCCAGGCTAGAGTGCAGTGGTGCAATCATAATTCACTGCAGCCTCAAACTCCTGGGCTCAAGCGATCCTCTCACCTAAACCTCCCAAGTAGTTGAGATTACAGGTGCATGCCACCACACTCTGCTTATTTTTCTTATTTTTTTTAGAGATGGGGTCTTGCTATGTTGTCCAGGCTGGTCTCAAACTCCTGGCCTCAAGCAATCCTCCCATCTTGGCCTCCCAAAGTGCTGGGATTACAAGCATGAGCCACTGTGCCCAGCTGAGATCTTTTTACATAAGAACCAGATGTTTTACTAAAACACTGCTTGGTAAAAGGGGTGGGTAGGGAAGAAAGCTGAGGGGAAGGGGAAGGGTTCCACTACCTTAGCCTACCAAGTGGGGATTCAAAAGATATAGCTAATAATTGATGGAACAAAAAGTGTTAGTATACTGCATAGGTTACTGGGGTAACCAAAAAAGGAATAAAAAATGATGATGAGCTATATAATGGTGCTAAATCCTTAGCTAGCTTAACAGGAAGTCAACAGATAACCAGAAACTGGTAAACAAGGGAATAGAAGTAGAAGTGCTTTATTTAGAGAAATGAGGGTAAATACCAGAAGAAAAGAACTAAAATTGGTTGCCTCCCAGAAAGGAGACTGGGGTTCTTGCAGGATACTGTTGTTTCTTTCTATGGGCTTGTTCTACTCTGATTACCAAAAAACCCGGCCAGGAATAATATGAAAAGCTTGGGGTAGCACCCATTGTCCACTACCTTGAAGAATGGCCCACAGCATCATGGTTGCCACATGCTCCAGCTTTAGCGCCACTTCCCTTCATTCCATGAATGTCCTTCACCTGAGGCAGAACAAAGCCTAAAAAAAGGGGAGAAACTAGACTAAGCCACTTGCTCAAAAAATCCCCCTGCAAGGGAAGCAGAGATGGAGGTCTGAGTGGCATAGGGCACAGGCCAACTTGAGAAGCCCTTCACAGAACACATTCTCCACTGGGAAGGGTCCACCTGTCCCACCCCTGGGCCCCCTGTACAATGAGCAGTTCAAACTAGCTGGCTGTAAAGACCATAGATCACATCCTGATGTGCCAGGATATGGCACACATGGGCTCCATAAGTCCACCCCTCTCCTGTAGCCCTGCCCACAGGAATAGTAGGTGGTTAAGATCTCTTCAAACTTCATCCATCCAGAAAGAATCAACTGATGCCTAATCTGTACACAGCAATAGTGCCCACTAGGAATGCAAAGATTACTTCACGGGACAGTAAGTTAAACCTGTTTCTCCTTTAGGCAGAGGGAAAGCCAGAGGGAGAATTCTAGAAGTGCCAAGGGAAAACTTTGCCTATGTGACAGCTTTGCCTGGGGCCAGGCCAGGACCAGAATACTCTGAAACACACATGTGTGCACATACACGCAGCTGCCACAGCCAGAAGAATGCACACTCACACAGACACACCTCCTAGAGATCTCTGACAACCCCTATTCCTTTTGTCAAGTCCACCATAGTGGCTCTGGGTGTTCTTTTCTCCTTCCTTTTTTCCCCTTTAACAGTTTTATTGAGTTATAATTCACGTACCATACAATTCAACCAGTTAAAGTAGACAATTCGATGGCTTTTAGTACAGTCAGAGTTGTATATCCATCACCATAGTCAATTACAGATCATTTTCATCACCCCCCTGTCAGTGATAGTGGAAAAACAACTCAAACTGTTTTTCCTCTGCTCTCACACAACCATCGACACAAAATACTTCTGTGACCAAATGTGTGTGGGGGGGGTTCCCCACACACCAAGCAACAGACATCACTTGGGCGTCCTCTAATTCAATTCAATTCTGACGCTGTCTACCAGGAGATAGTCTCAGATCCCACAGGTTAAGGGCTAGTCCCACAATACTGCCCTCCCCTGGATACCAGTCACAAGTCCAGGCCTCTGGAACTTCTAACCAACTAGCCTCAAGTTGGTATTCCCACGACCCCCCTCCTTTGGGTTTGAGTAATTTGCTGGAGCAGCTCACAGAACTCAGGAAAACACATTTACTGGTTTATTGTAAAGGATATTACGAAGGATACAGATGAAGAGATGTGTAGGGTGAGGTATGGGGGAAGGGGCACAGAGCTTCTGTGCCCTCTCTGGGTGCGCCACCCTCCAGGAACCTCCATGTGTTCAGCTTTCCAGAAGTTCTTTGAACCCTGTTCTTTTAGTTGTTTATGGAGGCTTCATTATGTAGACATGATTGATTAAACCATTGGCCACTGGAGATCAATTTCACCTTCAGCCCTACTTCCTTCCCAGAGGTTGGGGGGTGGGGCTGAAAGTCCCATCCCTCTAATCCTGCCTTGGTCTTTCTGGTGACCAGCCACTATCCTGAAGCTACTTAGGGGCTGCCAGCTATCAGTCAACTCATTAGCATACAAAAAGACATCACTTTGGAAATTCGAGGATTTTAGGAGTTGTATGCCAGGAAATGAACAAAGACTAAATAATATATTAATACATTTCACAATATCACACCACCACCCCCCACAAACCCCATACTTATTAGCTCCCTATTTCCCTCCCCGCTCTAGGCCCTGGCAACCACTAGTCTATTTTCTGTCACTATGGATTTGCCCAACTAGGCATTTCACAGAAATGGAATCATACAATATGTGGGCTTTTGTGTCTGGCTTTTTCACTTAGCATAATGTTTCCAAGGTTCATCCACGGTGTAGCACGTATCAGTGCTTCATTCCTTTTTATGGCTGAATTCCGTCATATGGACATGCCATAATTGTTTATCCACTCACACACTGAAGGACATTTGGGTTGTCCATCTTTTGGCTATTATCAATAATGTTCCTATGAACATTTATGTACAAGTTTTTTAATGTGGACATACGCTTTCATTTCTCTTGGGTGTATACCTAGGAGTGGAATTGCTGGGTCATGTGATAACCTGGGTCATATGTTTAACCTTTTGCAGAACTGCTGCACTGTTTTCCACAGAGGCTGCACCATTTTACATTCCCAAGAGCAGTATATGAGGGTTCTAATTGCTCCAAATCCCTGTCAACACTTATTATTTGATTATAGCCATCCTATTATGTGTGAAGTGGCATCTGTTGTGGTTTTTTATTTGAATTTCTCTCATGAATAATGATGTTGAGCATCTTTTTATGTGCTTGTTCAGATCTTTTGCCCATTTTTTAATTGGGTTGTTTGTCTTTTTATTGTTGAGTTGTAAGAGTTCTTTATATATTCTGGATATAAGTCCCCTATCAGATATATGATTTACAAAAATTTTCTCCCATTCTTTGGGTTGTCTTTTCACTTTTTTGATAGTGACCTTTGAAGCACAAAATTTTTTACTCTTCAGAAGTTTGATTTATCTATTTTTTTCTTTTGTCACTTGTGCTTTTGGTGTCATATCTAAGAAACCATTGCCTAACTCAAAGTTATGAAGATTTATGACTATGCTGTCTTCTAAGAGTTTTACAGTTTTAGCTCTTACATTTATGTCTTTGATCCATTTTGAGTTAACTTTTGTACATGGTGTAAGGTTAGGGGACCAACTTCATTTTTTTGGATGCAGATTCTCCTTCCTTTTTATTTCAAGGGGCAACAACCTAGTTGAGAATCGGGTCTAGGCAAAAATCATGATTCACAGTAATTACGAATATCATTGATTAGGTCTCTATTAGGAACTCACATATGCTACCTCTTATTTTTATAGTAATTCTTTAGGGTAGACCTTTATGCTATCCTCATTTTACAGTTGATCAAAGTGAGACAGATTAGCTTGTCCCATGTCACACAACTGACAAGAGGCAGAGCCAGGATTTGCATCAGGCCCATCTATCTACAAAGCCCAGACCCTCAGGGCTGCACCAGGCTGCAGAAATTGGTGTTATTCTGTTCATTGACCCCTTCCCCTCAACTTGTCCTTACACACATATGTGTACACACACACACACACACACTCCGTTTGGCATATAATAAGTGCTCGAGACACATGGGCTAAGTGACTAGATATGCACAGGTTGTTGTTGACAACAGCTGATGTCAGGCAGGATACGAGCCCAGGATAGGCTAAAAGATGCCAGGGCCAGGGCCAGCCTAACAGAAATACGCACAGTGACCTCAGCATTGAGTACTGAATGCACCAACAGCTTCTGGTCTGACGCAGGCCTGTCATCTCACTCCTCCACGACTGAATAAGTGTCTAGCTTAGAAACTTCTTTCTTCTAGCCCCGTGCACAGTGAGGTTAAGGACCTATGGAGAGTGGTTTGTTGCACCTGACAATTTGTGGGGGATCACCTGACAAGCTGTTCTGAGCAGAGTCCTACACCCTAGGGCTGCAGTTGGGTATAAAGCACCCAAGGGCAGGGGCTGGCAGGGCCAAGGGATGGATCTGACACCAGTCCAAGATTCCCCTGTAAAGGAGAGAGCACTCTAATCCGGGGCTGAGCGCATGGAAATGTGAGAATTAGCTAGTCAAGGAAAACCTAAAGGAAAAGTTTAAGAGATAACTATTTCTTATTTTCTAATAGTAATAATAATAGCTACTTAAATGAAGGCTTCTTATGTGCCAGGTATTGTGCTAGGCACTTTAGATGTATTAATTCATTTATCCTCATAACAACTCCTTGATATAGATACTATTATTATCTCTATTTTACACATGAGCAAACTGAGGCAAAGGGAGGTTAGGTAACTTGCCCATGGTCACACACAGAGTAAGTAGCAAAGCTGGAATCTGAACCCAGGCCAACCCACCCCAGAGTCTGTGCACTCACACTACTAGGCTGTACAAATGCAAGTAGTATGTAAATATCGGAGGTGGGAGAAAGGAGTGTGGTCACTTTCTTCTGGAAAGTTATATTAAGATTTCAGAAACTTAAAACCATCCTCCTAGTTAGATGTCCGGAGCCCTTTGAAAAGTTCTTAAATGTCTACAAATAAAAGGTGGTGCCACAGTTAGGACTGTGGTTTTAGTTATTGGAAAAGGTCAAGAAAGAAACCAGTTAACCCAAAAGTTTCCAATACCACCTAGTATGGACACACATATTTGGGAAGGACAAATAGTAACTACTGTTTATAAAAGAACTTACTGTGTGCCAGGCAATGTTCTGAGAGCTTTCATGCTCTATTTTATTTAATCATCACAACAACCCTGTGAGGTAGGTATTATTATTATCCCCCATTTTACAGATGAGAAAATGAGATAACTTTTCCAAGATTACACAGATTAAAGTGGCAAAACGGAGATTTGAACCTGGGAAGTCCGTCTCTCTGTCTGGGGCACCTAACTGCTAGGCTAAACTGATCTTGCCAAAGCCTATAAGGCAGGGTTTAATCACACCTGCTATAGAAGGAGCCAGACTATAACATTATCCTGTTGGCCCCAAGCAGCCTGCCAATCCCTGCCCAAATCCGGCCCAAAGCATTTTGCTTTGCAACTTGTTCTAAATCAAGTTTTAAAAGTCCCTTGTGTTGACTCCAGCAGTTTTCACAAGCACCAGCATATCCTGGCTCCAGTCTACCCTGTACCATTCTCACACGGTTACTCCACTCTTTCAGATTGGCTTATTGTAGAGAAAAAAATAATGCCCTACGTTTTTCTCAAGAGAAAAGTGAATCTTAAGCCTCTCCCTTGTCTTCCTGTCCCTGTATGTGTTTTTCCCTCTCTATGGTATAGCAGAAAGACAACAGGCTTTAGTCAGATAGATCTCTATTCAAATCCTGCTTCCTCCACTTCCAGGCTGGGAGGCCTTGGGCAGGTCACTTTGCCTCAGTTTGCTCATCTGTGAAATCAGGATAATCACAGCAGCTGCCTTGCAGGTTGCTGGGGGGGATAAAAGTGAGTAGATAATGAGAACACATAGCACTGCAGGGGAGAAAGCAAAATGAATAAGAAAGAAGTCTAGTGTGGCTGAAGCACTACATTGGAAGAGGTAAGAAGGGCTGAGGCCAGAGCAAGAGGGTCTTGAATGCCTAGACAAAGGGGCTAAACTCTATTGAAGATGCAATGGAGCCTCTGAAGGTCTTTGCACCAGGGGATGACGTGATCATGATAAACAGTTATTGAGTACTTATTCCAGCTTAAGCATGGTTCTTTACTAAGTCCTCACAACAGGCCTATTTGTCCTATTTTGCAGATGAGGAAACAGAGACTCAGAAAGATGAACTCACTTGCCCAAGATCACCCAGCTTATAAATGGCAGAGCCCACTCCCTTAACCACAAGGCTCTGTTATTTTGATACAACTACATCAGGCACGGTTGTACACAGTAGACTGGAAGGGAGAGCATAAAGCAGAGAGACCAGTTAGGAGGCCATTACAGTCACCCATGCGATGAGGTTCAAAGGCAGTAACCATAGTGGGCCAGTGCAATGCGGGCCATGGTACAGACCCTGAGCAGGCAGCCTTCCAGAACTGGACAACTGAGTTAACACGAGAGGTAGAGGGGTTAAATCTAGCCCAGAGATGTGGGGTTGTTTTTGCCACTCCCCCCAGGTTCTTGGGGAAAAAATAATAGTTGTTAACATTCAAAAGTGGGACAATTTACATTAAAATCTGAATTTCTGTCTTCCTCTTGATGAGCCAGAGGTTCTGGCAGCACTGGGCTGGCATTCTCATGGGACACCAGTGGGTAGGGGTTGGCAGTAGCTTCCTCTTTGAGACAGAGGGACATGCCCCAACGCCCTCTGGGACCTGCTTCTCTCCTTCATCTGATCTGCAAGCCCTGATCCTGGGAAGAGGGTTTGGGAGAGTAGAGAAGTGGTGTTTCTATAAAGAAAGCAAGCTCAGGGCCAAGAGAAGGAAGAGAGAAAGCAGGTAAGGGAGGGGGCAGGGAGTGGGCCTAGAGATGACAACCGGTGTGACAAGAAGGGTCTAAGATCAAGGAAGGGGGAGGGCATATGGGGTCCAGGCTTTTCAGAAAAGCAATTGAAGGCATTTGCTGACGAGAGAGAGAGGGGGGAAGGGAAGAGAGAGGCAGAGAGAGACAGGTGGGGGGAGGGGGAGGCAGTGTCTAAAATCCAAACGTTCTGGCAAAAGCTAAGACACCGTACTGCAGATGTGCTGGGAACCTGTGGGAGGAGGAGATTGTGTTCAGAACAAAGAATTAAAGAGTGAGATAGAATGATAAAAATGTGTCCACAAATGACGAGGAGAGTAATCAGAGGTTTTCAGGATAAGAAACTGAGAGGCCAGGTTACCACTGCAGCGGTCATAGTCTCAAAGCAGCCGCTCCTCAGTGTGTCCTTGGTTATCAGTCCCGAACTTCCTTTGCTAAGGCAAATAGTGGAGTGTCCTCAGGGAACAGATGGGTTGGTATCTGCCCCTCCAGCCCTGTAACCCCACAGCCAGGGCATGAGGCTGTCAGCTTTGGGCACAAAGGAGCAGTGGGTGTCCAGAATCAAGACACACACGTGCCAAACAAGGGGGAAGAGAAGTGTGAGCTGCCATGGCTGAGTCTTCTCTTTGGGGTCCTGCACATCTTTAAAATTGACCACTCCCTTGATAAAATGGTGGGGATGAGCTGGATAAGAACAGATAAAATTGGGGAGAAAGTGTCAAATCTGAAGAAGTCATCTCCCAGTAGCACAGCCTTATCACACTTTCCACTGAGGCAAGAGTTTCACATCCTGGCTAGTGTTCAGAGAGGGAGAAAGCAAGGCAGAGAGAGAAGGGCAATCAGCTTTCGCCAACAGTCAGCATGGAAGGGATCACTAAAGCAGTTCAAAGTCACAGCAACGCCACAATCTGCTTTTCTGCATTTGTGGATATAGCCTGTATGTTTCTAGAGACCAGATGAGGGGCTATTTTGTGTTCTTGCCAATATTTAGTGGAGACAGTTTTCCCCTTTTCTCCCCATAAAAAATTAAAATGAAATTTCAAAACCATAGCTGTAGCAGCAGCAGAGAAGGCCCTACATAACCCACAAGCAGTTCCCAGGGATGAGATTATTTCTGCTGCTCCAGAGATCAGAATGTTTTACACATAATTACTACTGTTTCCCCTTCTGATTAATGCCTGATTCTGGAGAACAGCTACTCTGCAAAACATCAGCATTTATGTGATAAGCCTCAAACTATTTATTGGGTTTATTTTTAAAATAAGCCTTACACCATTTCACTGTTCTGTATGCTTTCTTTCCTCCTGAATAAAACCTTGGGCTTGGGCTTAATTGAGTTCTAATAGAGATAATATATGGAGAAGTCCCCACCAAAATTTTTTTTCCACTGGAAATATTTTCAGTAAGGGAGTAGAACTTCCAGAATACCTGTGTTGGAAGCTGGTGTTTCTTCTCAGTGAAACAACCATTTCACTGATGAAAAATTTTAAAAACAACCACTTAAAGTCTCTGGAAATTGCCCTCAGGGCACACAGGAAATGGAGAAACATTTATTCAAGAAAATCTACTAAATCTTGGTAGCAATAGTGAGAGTCTGTGGCATTTGTGCCATACCTGCTCTAATTCTGCCCCTTTCCCAGCTCCATGTTACAGGAGCACTGTCCTGGACAGGTGTGGCCAAGAAAGCAGGGCTCTCTGTTCTCCCAGCTCTCAGTCTGTGGGCTACAGTTTCATCCCAGGAGCATGTCTCATCTGCCCAGCTCATTATTGCAGAAGATCTGTTCTGGGTGGGAGTGGCCAAAAGGACTGAGCTGGCTTCTCCCACCCAGCCTCAACTTGTAGGGCAGAAGCTCTACCCCAGGCACAGTAGGCCAAAAACACTGGGCTTCCATCATCCTACCCCAGTGGGCTCATAAAACGGAGGTTCCATACTAAGAGAGGCAAGTTGAGAAGATGAGGAACTACCATCCCTTCCCCAGTACCCACTCATAGAGCAAGGGGTGTGGTGTCACTCTGGGAAAAATGGGCACTTTCCTATCCCCAGCTCCAGTGTGGTGGCCTAGAGGTTCTACCAGGAGCAAAACCTGAAGGCAAGCTACAAGGATGGAGAGCTCCACAGAACAGAGGATAGAGAAGTTCATGCCTAAGGGCACTGTTGAAAACAATGGAGATCTTGGTATCAAGCAGTTAAGAGGGGGCTGGTAGCTTCAAGAAACTAGTAGCAACAAGAAAAATGGCAGACCAGCCAGAAGGTTACCAGAAAAAAACAGGGAAAGAGATAGCCAAGAAGATGCCTCATGGGATCACACTATGGATCTGGAAGGCTGTGCACATGCACTAAGCTGCACCCACTTCAGGAGCAATCAGAGTAAGTGCCCTCTCAGGAATGACTGGAGAGAGAACTTCTAAGCTACAAGAGTTCCTGGCTGAACATGGGGCAAAATTGTAAACTACCTGACTTGTGAAAGCAGTCTCCAAGCCACACACACACACACACACACACACACATCCAACAGTAAAGATAGTCAATAGAGATTTTGCAATCTGAACAACAACAAAATGAACAGAGCCTCAGAGAAACATGGGACACCATTAAGTGCACCAACAAATACATACATAATGGTAATACCAGAAGGAGAGGTGACAGAGAAAGGGACAGACAAAATATTCAAAGAAATACTCACTGTAAATAACTCAAATTTGATGAAAAACATTAATATGTACATCCAAGAAGCTCAGTGAACTTCAAGTAAGATAAAGACAAAGAGATCTACACTCAGACACATCACAGTTGTTGAAATATTGGAATGTTGAAAGGCAAAGAGAAAATTTTGAAAGCTTGAGAAAAATAATTCATCATGTCCAAGTAAACTCCAATAAGATAACAGCTAACTTCTCAACAGAAACAACAGAGGCCAGAAGGCAGTGAGATAACATATTCAAAGTGCTGAAATTAAAAAAAAACCCTGTAAACCTCTAAACCCAACATAACTATCTTTCAAAAATGAAGGCAAAATAAAGACACTCCCAGAAAAAGAAATACTAAAAAATACTAAAGGAAATTTTTCAGGCTGGAAGAAAGTGACACCAGACAGCAATTCAAATTCACACAAATAATCAAAAAACTCCAGTAAAGGTAATTATGTAGGTAATGATAAAAGATAGAATTCTCTATTCTCTTAACTAATTTAAAAAGCAATTTCATAAACAATATTTATAAAATTGTATTATTTGCCATATAATATACAGAAATATAATATATTTGACAACAACAGCATAAAGGAGGTGGTTGGGAACAGAGGGTATTGGAATAAGGAAATGACACTAGATAGTAACTCAAATCCACAGGAAGAAATGAAGAGAACCAGCAATGGTAATTAAGAAGGTTAGTATTTTTAAAATTCTATAAATATATTTGTGCTCTCCTTTCTTCTATTAGCTTCTTTAAAAGACATAAGATTATATAAAGTAATAATTATAATTAGGTATTGTTGGATTTGTAACATACATGGACATAATATCTATAACAATAATAGCACAAAAGTGGGAGAGGGAAAGGAACTATACAAATATAAAGTTTCTGTATCTCACTGGAATTAATTTAGTACAAATCTGAAGTAGATTCTGACAAGTTAAGATGTATATTGTAAGCCTCAGAACAACAATTAAGAAAACAACTTTAAAAAAACCATAGTTTAAAAATCACTAAAGGAATTAAAATGCTACACTAGAAAATATTTACTTAATGTAAAAGAAGGCAGTAAAAGAGGAACAGAAGAACAAAAAAAGATGTGAGACACACAGAAAACAAAAAAGCAAAAATGGCTTATGAAACTAGAGAAAGAAGAGCAAACTAAACCCAAAGCAAGAAGAAGGAAGGAAATAAAAAACAGAGAGGAAATAAATGAAATAAAGAATAGAAAAACAATAGAGAAAAATCAACAAAACCAAAAGTTGATTATTTGAAAAAAAATCAGCAAAACTGACAAATCTTTAACTAGACTGACCAAAAGAAAACTAGAAAAGACTCATTGCTACTGACCTTACAGAAATAAAAAGGAAAATAAGCAAATACTATGAACTATATGGCAACAAATTAGATACCTTAGATAAAACAGACAAATTCCTAGAGAGAAGAACTTCTACGACTGACTCAAGAAGAAATAGAAAATCTGAATAGACTTATAACAAATAAAGAGATTGAATTAATAATTTTTAAACTTCCCCCAAAAAAGTCCAAGCCCAGATGGCCTCACTGATGAATTCTACAAAATATATAAAGAAAAATTGACACCAATACTTCAAAAACTCTTCCAGAAAATAGAGGAGGAACTAACACTTCCAGACTCATTTTATGAGGCCAACATTATCCTGATAACAAAGCCAGGAAAAGACATCACAAGAAAACTACAGACCAATATCCCTTATGAATATAGCTGCAAAAGCCCTCAACAAAACACTAGCAGACCAAATCCAACAACATAGAAAAAGGATTATACGCCATGAACAAATGAGATTTATTCCAGGAATTTAAGATTGGTTTAACATTTGAAAATGAATTAACAATCATTAGAATAAAGGGCAAAAACCATATGTTCATTTCAATAGATGTGGAAGAAGTATCCAACAAAATCCACCTGCCTTTTATGATAAAAACCCTCAACATACTAGGAATAGAAGAAAACTCCCTCAACTGGATAAAGGATATCTATGAAAAACTCACAGCTAACATCATACTTAATGGTGAAAAACTGAAAACTCTCCCCTAAGACAAGGATTCCGGCTCTTGCCACTTCTGCACAACATTGTAAGGGAGGTTCTAGCCAGAGCAATCAGGTTTAAAAAAAAAAGAAAAGAGAAAAGAAACAAAAGGCAAAATAAAAAAGAAAAGAAAAGATTAAAAAGGAAGAAGTAAAACTATCTTTATCTGCAGATGATATGATCTTGTATATAGAAAATCCTACCAAAACCACTAAAAATCTATTAGAACTAATAAGTGAATTCAACAAGGTTGCAGGATACAAGATCAATACTAAAAAAGCTAGTATATTTATATCTATACACTAGCATGAATAATTCGAAAATGAAATTAAGAAAACAATTTGATTTACAAGGGCATTAAAAAGAATATTTAGTGATAAATTTAACAAAAGAAATAAAAAGTTCACACTCAAACTGTAAAACACCGTTGAAAGAAATTTTAAAATATATAAATAAATGGGAAGACATGCCATGTTCATGTGTCAGAAAACTTAATATTATTAAAATGGCAATATGCCCAAATTGATGTACAGATTCAATACAATCCCTACGAAAACCCCAGCTTTCTATTTTGGAGAAAGTGACAAGCTGATCCTATAATCCATATGGAAATAAAAGGGGCCCAGAATAGCCAAAACATTCTTGAAAAAGAACAGCAAAGTTGGAGGACTCACACTTCCCAATATCAAAACTTACTACAAAGTTACAATAATCAAGACAGTGTGGTACTAGCACAAGACTAGATATACAGATGAATTGAATAGAACTGAGAGATCATAAATAAATCCTAAAGTTATGGTCAATTAATTTTTGACAAAGATGCCAAGATAATTAAATGGGGAAAGAAAAGTCTTTTCAACAAATGATTCTGGACAACTGTACAGCCACATGCAAAAGAATGAAGTAGGACCTCTATCTGAGACCATACACAAAAAATTAACTCAAAGAAGATTACAGACTAAACTTAAAAGCTAAAACTATAAAACTCTTAGAATAAAACAGAAGCCAATCTTCATGATATTGAGTTAGGCACTGGTTTCTTATATATGACATCAAAAACACAAGCAAAAAAGAGAAGATTGATTAAGTTACACTTCATCAAAATTAAAAACTTTTGGCCGGGTTTGGTGGCTCACACCTGTAATCCTAGCACTTTGGAAGGACGAAGCAGGAGGATCGCTTGAGGCCCGGAATTGGAAACCTACCTGAGCAACATAGTGAGACCTTTTCTCTATAAAAAATGAAAAAATGAAAAAAATCACCTGGGCATGGTGGTGTATGCCTGTAGTCCCAGCTACTTGGGAGGCCAAGGCAGAAGGATCACTTGAGCCCAGGAGTTTGAGGTTGCAGTGAGCTATGATCACACTACTGCACTCTAGCCTGGGCAACAAAGTGAGACCCTGTCTCAAAACAAAACAAAAAAACACTTTTGTGCTTCAAAGGATACCAACAAGAAAGGGTAAAAATAGTTCACATTACATAAATATTCATAGCAGCATTAGTCATAATATCCTAAAAGTGAAAACAACCCAAATGTGTATCAACTGGTGAATGGATAAATAAAATGTGGTATAGCTATAATATGGAATATTATTCAGCAATGAAATGAAGTAGCAGGTTCCTCTTCTAGCATGACAGTGTGAGAGGCTCTGGAAACCGACTCTCCAGCAAAACTGGTGAAAATTATTTTTAAAAAAACCAATGATTGACTTCTGGTTTCTGGTTTAGCATGTAAGGAGCTTAGAAGTCACTACTGCATTCTAACAAGTAAAAAGCTGAACATACTGAAAAAACAACTCTTCTTAGATCCATCAGAAAAGTCAGGTCACAGGACAAACCACTGCCCTCAAAATTGGAGACAGACAGATATGGACAATTACAACCCATGGGAGCAGAAACTCACAAGCAGACACCAGTACTGGGGTAGGAAAACCTGAATTGTAATTGAGGAATTGTTGGAGGCTCAGTGAAGACAAGTCTGACAACAGTTAGTTAACACTAACTGTCTTATGGGCCATAAAACACACCTTTAAAAGTTTAAAGGAATAGAAATCATACAATGTCTGTTCTCAGACCACAATGGAATTAAACTAGAAATCAGTAACAGAAAGATATCTGAAAAATTCCAAAATACTTGGAGATTAAACAATGTACTTCTAAATAACACATGGGTCAAAGAAGAAATCTCAAGAGAAATAAAAAATATTTTCAACTAAATGAAAATTAAAATAAAACTTATCAAAAATTTTGGGATGCAGCAAAAGCAGTGCTTAGAAGGCAATTTATAATATTGAATGCATATATTAGAAAAGAAGAAAGACCTAAAATCAATAATCTAAGCTTCCACTTTTGGAAACCAGAAAAGAGCAAATTAAATCCAAAGTAAGCAGAAGAAAAGAAATAATAAAAATTAGAGTAGAAATCAATAAAATTGGAAGCAGGAAACCAATTGATAAAATCAACAAACCCAAAAGCTAACTTTTTGAAAAGATCAATAAAATCAATAAGCCTCTAGCTAGGCTAAGAAAAAAAGAGAGAGGACACAAATTTCTAATATTACAAATGAAAGAGGGGGGACATCACTATAGATTCTATGAACATCAAAAGAATAATAAAGGAGTAATCAGTGAACAACTAACTCTATGCCCACAAATTCAATATGATGAAATGGGTGAATTCCTTGAAAAACATAGTCTGCCAAAATTCACCCAAAAAAGAAATAGACAATCTGAATAGGCATATATCTATTAAAGAAATTAAATCAGTAATTAATAACTTTCCAAAACAGAAAGCACCAAACTCAGATGAGTTCACTGGTGAATTCTATCAAACATTTAAGGAAGAAATTATACCAATTCTCTACAAACTTTTCCAGAAGACAGTAGCAGAGGGAATACTTCCTAACTCATTTTGTGAGGCCAACATTACCCTAAAACCAGACAAAGACATTACCATTGCAAGAAAACAACAGACCAATATCTCTCATGAACATAGATGCAAAATCCTCAACAAAACATTACCAAATTGAATCCAATAATGTATAAAAAGAATTATACACCACAGCCAAGTGGGATTTATCCTAGTTATGAAAGGCTGGTTCAACATTCAAAAATCAATTAATGTAATCCATCACATCAACAGGCTGATGAAGAAAAATCACACGATTGTACCAACAGATGCAGAAATAGCTTTTGATGAAAATGCCAACACTCCTCAGCAAACCAGGAATAGAGGGGACATCCTCAACTTGATAAAGAACATCTACAAAAAACCTACAACTAGCATCACACTTAATGGTGAGAAACTCAGAGCTTTCCCACTAAGATCAGGAACAAGGGAAGGATGTCCCCTCTCACCACTGCTTTTCAACATCTTACTGGAAGGTCTAGGTAATGCAGTGAGAAATAAAAGGTAAACAGATTTGGAAGGAAGAAATAAAACTGCCTATGTTCACAGATGACACGATCATCTATGTAGAAAATATGAATGAATCAACAAGTAAACTGGAACTAATAAGCAATAATAGATAGCAAGTTTGTAGGATACAAGGTTAATACAAAAGCCAATTGCCTTCCTATAGATCAGCACTGAACAAGTGGAATTTGAAATTAAAAACACATTACTATTGCGCTTGCTTTGCCAGCACATATAACTAAAATTGAAACAATACAGAGAAGATTAGCATGTCCCTTGTGCAAGGATGACATGCAGATTTGTGAAGCCTTCCATATTTTTGGAGTGTATTTATCTCAAACTCATCAAATTGTGTATATTAAACATGTCCATTTTTTATGTCAATCATATATCAATAAAGTATTTTTTAAAAACACATTATCATTTACATTAGCCCCCCCAAAATGAAATACTTACATATAAATCTAACATCATGTATATAAGATCTCTATTATGAAAACTGTAAAACTATGATGAAAGAAATCAAAGAACTAAATAAATGGGGAGATAGTCCATGTTCATGAATAGGAAGACTCAATATTGTCAAGATGTGAGTTCTTCCCAACTTGATCTACAGATTCAATGCAATTCCAATCAAAATCCCAGCAAGTTATTTTGTGGATATCAATAAATTGATTCCCAAGTTTATATGGATGCAAAAGACACAAAATAACCAACTCAATATTGAAGAGGAAGAAAAGAGTTGGAGGACTGACACTACTCACTACTATAAAGCTGCAGTAATTAAGGCAGTGTGTTATTGTGAATGAAAAGACAAATACAACAATGGAACAGAATAAAGAGCACAGAAACAGACTCACATAAATATAGTCAACTGAGCTTTGACGAAAGAGCAAAGGCAATAAAATGGAGCAAACATAGTCTTTTCAACAAATGGTGCTGGAACAACGGGACATCTACATGCCAAAAAAATGAATCTAGACACAGACCTTACACCCTTCACAAAATAAACTCAAAATAAATCATAGACCTAAATGTAAAATGCAAAACTATAAAACTCCTGGTAGATAATACAAGAAAAAAAAATCTAGATGACCCTGTATATGATAATGAAGTTTTTTCACTTTGATTATAAGGTTATTTATAATTTTGACACCTTATCTTCATCTAGAGCTTTACAATTTCTCTTAAATTATTAATAATAAACTTTATTTTTTAGAGCAGTTTTAGGTTCACAATAAAATTGGGTGGAAAGTACAGAGAGTTCCAATATACTCCCCATGCCCATACCTGCACAACTTCCCCCACTATCAACATCCTGCACCAGAATGGCATGTTTGTTACAATCGATAAACCTACATTGCAATGACTTTTTAGATCCAACACCAAAGGCACAATGCATGAAAGAAATAATTAATAAGCTAGACTTGTTAATGTTAAAAATTCTGCTCTGTGAAGGACACTGTAAGAGAATGAAAAGATAAGCCACAGATAGGGAGAAAATATTTGAAAAAGACATATCTGATAAAGTACTGTTATCTAAAATATACAAAGAGGGGGATTGCGCCAAGATGGCAGACTAGAAGCAGCCCACGCATGCTGCTCTCAAGGAGAGGATCAAAAGTTGCAAGTAGATGCCCACCTATGGATGGACCTTCTTGGAGAGAGCATTGTTAATCATCAGAGAAGCAACAGGAGACAGAGTGAAGGAGAGAGAGATGGGGTGACCCACTTGGCAAGACTGGAAGGTATCTGGAAGAGGCATCCACATGTGGGGAAGGATAGGAAGAGAGAACCCTGGGACTCCAGGCTCCCCCAGTGAACACCGCAACCCAAGCTGTGAGGGGCCCCCCCACACCATCGCAGACTTCAGGACCTATCAGGGAGCTGCTTGGAGACTGTGCAGTGACATTGTACCAGAGAGCAGGCACAGCAGGGACATGGTGACTTCCATTCCTGGGCTGCTGCAACTGATGACATTCTGAGCTCTCAGGTCCAGAGTGCCTGCTCTACACAGGGCTTGCCATTGCTGCAACCACCTTCACATTGTCCCTACCAGGCTGGGGAGGGTGCAGGAAGAGCAGACGCTTTTGTGCACTCCTGTGGGTGGGAGCCGAGTACCCCTCTGTCTCACAGGGGATTTGAACAGAACAGAACACATATACATATACCATGGAGTACTATGGTATACATACCACAGTATATGAATGAAATAATGTCTGTTGCAGTAACTTGGATGGAACTGGAGACCATTAACCTAAGTGAAGTATCTCAGGAATTGAAAAACAAACACCACATGTTCTTACTAATAACCAGGTACAAAGAGATGTAAAGGACATTGGAAACCAAAAAGCAGGGAGGGTGGGGGGCAGGGAGGGATAAAAACTTACCCATCGAGTACAGTGAACACTATTCTGTTGATGGGCACACTAAAAGCCCTGACTTAAGCATTACACAAGCTATCTATGTAACAAAAACATTTGTACCCCCTTAATATTTTGAAATAAAAAAAGTACTTCAGATTATAACAATTATTATATGTGTGCAATTTCACTTAACAGTGCTGTGTACATAGTGGATAAGCTCTTATACAAAACATTTAGTTTTGCTAGATATTTAGAAGTGCTTGATGTATTGAAAAGTAAAAGTAGTAGAAGAATACTTCTTGGAAGTAACTTTTCAAAACTAATAGAAATTGTCTGTGAAATGAAATTGTTAAACCACAAAAGATACATAAAATATACAAAGAAGTCTTAAAATTCAACAATAAGAAAACAAAGAATGTGATTTAAAAATGGGCAAAAGACCTGAACAGAATACTTCACCAAAAAAGATACACAGATGTAAAAATAAGCATATGAAAAGATGTTCAACATCATATGTCATTAGGGAATTGTAAATTAAAACAACAATGATATACCACTATACACCCTTAGAATGGCCAAAATCCAGAACACTGACAACACCAAATGTTGTCAAGGATGTGGAACAACATGAATGAACTCTCATTCATTGCTGGTGGGAATGCAAAACGGTACAACCACTTTGATAGACAGTTTGACAGTTTCTTACGAAACTAAACATACTGTTACCATATGATCCAGCAATTGTGCTCCTTGATATTTACCCAAATGAATTGAAAATTTATGTCCACATAAAACCTGCACACAGTGGTTTATAGCAGCTTTATTCATAATTGCCAAACCTTGTAAGCAACCAAGATGCTCATTAGTAGGTGAACAGATAAATAAAACTGTCGTCCATCCAGACAATGGGACATTATTAAGTGCTAAAAAGAAATGAGCTATTAAGCCATGAAACGACATGAAAGAACCTTAAATGCATATTACTAAGTGAAAGAAGCCAATCTGAAAAGGCTACATACCATATGATTTTACTATATGACATTCTGGAAAGTCCTCAAGACTGTTCTCAAAAAGTAAAAAGATCAGTGGTTGCCGGGGGTTAGTGGGAAGAGAGGGATGATTGGCAGAACACAGAGGACTTTTAGGGCAGGGAAACTATTCTGTATGATATTTCAGTGGTGAATACATGTCATTACACACTTGTCAAAACCCATAGAATGTACAACACCATGAATGAACCTTAATATAAACTATGGACTTTCAGTGATAATGATGTGTCAATGTAGGTTCAGTGATTGTAACAAATGTACTGCTGTGGTGTGGGATGTCCACAGTGGGGGAGGTTGTGTGTGGTGGGGTGGGGGCAGGGGGTATATGGGAACTCTGTACTTTTTGCTCCATTTTTTCTGTGAACCTAAAACTACTCTATAAATGAAAGTCTACTTTAAAAAAGTTTTTAAAGTGTACTTAAAATTTTTTTTAAGTCCCTAGAAATGGTCTTAAGGGCACATAGCAAATGAAGAAACACTTATTCCAGAAAATCTACTAAATTTCAGTATGAAAAGTCAGACCCTGGGGTATTAGAAACAAGACTTACTCATTCCCTCCTCCCTCCCAGCATAAGGAAACAGAAACTCCACTCCATACTGGTAAAACCAAGAACACAGGGATCCCTCTCCTTCAGCTCCCAGTTAAAGGTCTATTTTCCTGGAAGGAGCAGGACATGATTTCTCATCCTGCCCCCAGCTACCTGTTGCTCAGGATTATTTCCAGGTGAGTGAGGCTAAGAGGTGGGGGCTCCCTTCTCCCACCAAGGCCTCATTTGTGGGTTGGAGGCTCTAACTAGGGTGTAGCACCACTGAAAACACTAGGGCTGCTATCACCCTTGACCTGACTCATGGAGCAGAGACAGCACACCAGAAGACGCACGCCAAGGAGATCTGGAGCTGCTGCCTTTCCCTCCAGTGAGTGCTCAGCTCCTAAAGTGGGGGTGTTACTCAGAAGCATGCCATTGTCCTTGACCCCAGCACCAGAGCTGTGGCTCAGAGATTTTGCCCTGGGGAAAAAGCAGACCACAGAACAGAGAACTCTGAATGTCTCCCCAAAGGAAATGACTTCACTTGTAACAGAGTGTGGAGACGTTCAAGCCTAAATATGGTCTCAAAAACAGTGGAGGTTGTGGTAGAAGGCAATTGGTAGAGTAATAGATTTCCTGGAGATATAGGCTAAACTGTAGGCTGGCTAGTTTACTATAGAGAAACAGGGAACAAGATAGCTGAGAAGAGCCATCCTGAGATCAGAACAAATCTCAAACACTGATCTAGGGAACTATGCTACAAAGGAGCCAGAATTTGATTGGATCAGTTTGTGGAGCAATTTTTTCCCTAGGGGATTTTTGAAAATAATAGACAAAAATTTTTAAAAGAAGAAGAAGCTGGGTGTAGTGGCACACACCTATAGTCCCAGCTACTCAGGAGGCTGAGGCAGGAGGATCATTTGAGCTCAGGAGTTCAAGACCAGCCGGAACAACATAGCAAGATCCTGTCTCTTAAAAAAATTAAAAAAGAGAAAACAATAGAGCAATCAGCCAGCAATTAGTGGGGCTTAACAGCTGGATGCGGTCAGGGAAAGAGAATCAAATAGAGCCTTGCCAAAACCCAGGATGTCTGTGGACATTCCAGGGCTGTATCCCCTGAGGAACAACATCACAGGCTTCACCCTTCCAGGGTATGGGGGAATAAACTTCACTTAAATTATGCAGTTAGTGACTAAACAAGTAAACAAGCAAATAACATAAACAAGCCCTGGGCTGGGAGTGGGGAGACCAATACTCAGAGTTGCTACAATATATTATCTAAAATGTCCAGTTTCCAACAAAAATATGAGAGGTGAAGCAACAGAAAAGAATAACCAATACACTAGAAAAAACCTAGGCAACAGAAACTACCTGTGACAATGACCAGATATTAGATTTAATAGGCAAAGACTTCGAAGTAGCTATTAGAAATATGTTCAAAGAACTAAACAAAATTAATGAATAAAGAAGCAAAAAAAAGATAGGATGACAATGTCAAACCAAATAAAGATCAATAAAGAGATAAAAATTATTAAAAAGAAACAAATGAAAATTATAAAGTATAATCACTGAAATGGAAAAAAAAAACCACCTAGTGTATTAGTTTCCCAGGGCTTCTATAACAAGGTACCACAAACTGGGTGGCTTAAAGCAACAGAAATTTATTGTCTCACAGTTTTGTAGGCTAGAAGTCTGAAATCAAGGTTTTGGCAAGGCCATGCTCCCTCTGAAGCCTCCAGGAGGGGAAATCTTTCCCTTGCCTCTTCCAGCTTCTGGTAGCTTCAGGCATTTCTTGGCTTATAGCAGCATTATTCCAATCTCTGCCTCCATGTTCACATGGCTGTCTTTCCTCTTTGTATCTGTATCCAAAATTTTCCTCTTCTTATAAGGACACCAATCAGATTATTAGTCCGTCCTACTCCAGTATGCCCTTATCCTAACTAATTATATCTGCAAACGACCCCATCCCAAGTAAGGTCACATTCTGAGGTACTGGGGATTATAACTCAAACATATTCTTTTAGGGGACCACAATTCAATTTACAACAATTGGTAAATGTAAAAATGTAATCATAAAAGACAGTATAAATGCCCCTTTCCTCTAGGGCTGCAATCACCCTTGACCTGACTTGTGGAGCAGAGGTACCATGCCAGGAGAGGCATGCCAAGGAGATCTGGAACTGCTGCCTTTTCCTCCAGTGAGTGTTCAGCTCCTAAAGTGGAGGTGTTACTCAGAAGCATGCCATTGTCTTTGACTCCAGCACCAGAGCTGTGGCTCATTTCCTCTTCTTTCTTATCTTAACTGATTTAAAAAGCAATTATATAAAACTATATGTATATAATGTATTGTTGGGTCTGTAACATATAGATATGCAATACATTTAGAAAAAGACCACAGAAGAGGCAAGGTAGAGGCAAGGCTATATTGGACTAAGGAAAAGACTCAAGGTGGAAACTCAAATACATAGGAACAAATGAAGAGAACCAGAACTGTATGGATTTTAGGGTTACAAATAAATTTTAACAAGCAGGCCAATTTGCAAATATGGAATCTATGAATAATGAGGATAGACTGTATATAGGAGTAACATTTCTATGTGTCACTAGAATTAAGTTAGTAAAAATCTGGAGCTGATTCTGATAAGTTAATCTGTGTGTGACAAGCCCTACAGCAACAACTAATATAAATTTTAAAATACAGTGTAAAATTCATTTTAAAAGATCAAAATGATACAATAGAAAATATTCACTTAATGCAAAAGAAAGCAGTAAAGGAGGAATAGAGGATAAAAAGACATAAGACATATAAAAACCAAAAAGTAAAATGGCAAATGTAAACCCAACTATATCAACAATAATAATATTAAATGTAAATGGATCAAACAATCCAATCAAGAAGTAGAGACTGTCACACAGAATTTAAAAAGCAGTATAACAGCATAACTATATGCTGTCTACAAGAGACACTCTTTAAATTCAAAGATACAAAGATACTGAAAGTAAAAGGATGGAGAAAAGATAGATCATGCAAACAGCAACCTCAATAAAGCTGGAGTGGCTATATTACTATCAGAGAAAATATACTTTAAAACAAAAAAAGTTACTAGAGATATGGAGAGACATTTTATAATACTAAAAGGATCAATATATCAGGAAGATACAATAACTATAAACATATATGCAACTAAAAACAGAGCAACAAAATACACAAAACAAAAACTGACAGAAATGAAGGAAGAATGGGCAATTTAACAATAACAGTCAGAGACTTTAATACTCCACTTTCAATAATGACCAGGATAAGAAGAAGAAACTAAACCCAAAACTAGCAGAAGGAGGAAGGTAATAAAGAACAGAGGTAAGTGAAGTAGAGAAACAATACAGAGAATCAATGACATCAACAGTTGGTTATTTGACAAGATTAACAAATTGACAAACCTTTAGCTAGACTGACCATGAAAAAAGAGAGAGGACTCAAGTCACTAAAATCAGAAATGAAAGTAGAGACATTATTACCAACCTTACAGAAATAAAAAAGGTAAAAGAATACTATGAACAATTGTACACCAACAAATTAGATAACCTAGATAAAATGGAAAAATTCCTAGAAAAGGACAAACTACCAAAACTGACTCAAGAAATAGAAAATCTGAATAGACCCGTAACAAGTAAAGACATTGATTGAATCAGTAATCAAAAAATCTCCCGATAAAGAAAAGTCTAGGATCAGATGGCTACACTACTAAATTCTACCAGATATCGAAGGAAGAATTAATACCAATCCTTCTCAAACGCTTCAAAAAATTGAAGAGGAGGAAACACTTCCTAACTATTCTATGAGGCCAGCATTACCCTGATATCAAAGTCAAAGACATCATAAGAAAAGAAAACTATAGCTCAATGCACCATATTAATAGAGTAAAGAAAAAAGACCACATTATCACTTGAAATGATGCAGAAAATAAAAACACTTGACAAAATTCACACTTTCCCTGATAAAAACACTCAATAAATGAGGAATAGAAGGGAATTTCCAAAACATAAGGGGTATATATGAAAAATCCAAAGCTAAGATACTCCATGGTAAAAAACTAAAAACTTTCCTCCTTAGATCAGGAACAAAACAAGGATGCCCCCTCTTGCCACTTCCATTCAACATTGTACTGGAAGTTCTACCAAGAGCACTCAGGCAAAAATAAATAAAATGAAATGAAATAGGAAAGAAGGGAGGAAGGAAAAATTCATCCAAATAGTTAAGGAAGAAATAGTAAATCTATCTCTATTCATAGATGATATGGTCTTATATATACAAAATCCTTAAAAACCTACAAAAAATTAGAGCTAATAAATGAATTCAGCAAAGTTGCAGGGTACAACATCAACACACCAAAATCAGTTGTATTTCTATACATTAGCAATGAACAATCCAAAAATGAAATCAAGAAAACAATTCCACTTATAAGAGCATGAAAAAGAATAAATATTTATGAATAAATTTAACCAAGGAGGTATAAGAGTTATACAAAAATCACAAAACACTGCTGAAAGAAGTTAAAGAAGTCTAAATAAATAGAAATACAGTCTAAGCTCATGGATTAGAAGACTTAACATTGTTAAGATGTCAGTACTACTCAAAGCAATCTTCAAATTCAATGTAATTCCTATTCAAATCCCAATGGCCTTTTTTGCATAAATGGAAGCGCTAATCCTAAAATTCACATGGTCTTCCAAGGGACCCCAAATAGACAAATCGCTCTTGGAAAAGAATAGCCAAGTTGGAGGACACACACTTCCGGATTTCTAGTTATACTGTTAATACAAAGTTATAGTAATCAAAACCATATGGTACTGGCATAAAGACAGTCGAATAGACAATGGAATAAAACTGAGAGTCCACAAATAAACTCATACATCTATAGACAATTGATTTTTGACAACAGTGCCAATATCATTCAATGGGAAAAGAACAGTCTCTTCAACAAATAGTTCTTGAACAACTAGATAGCCACATGCAAAAGGATAAAGTTAGAGTCCTGTCTTACACCAATATAAGAAAAATGGGTGAAAGACCAAAATATAAGAGCTAAATCTATAAAATTTTCAGAAGAAAACACGGGGGTCAATCACCATGACCTTGGATTTGGCAATGGTTTCTTAGTATGACATCAAAAGCATAAGCAACAAAAGAAATACCTAGTAGATATAAATTCAACTTCATAAAAATTAAAAACTTTTGTGCATTAATAGACATTACCAAAAGAGTGAAAGGAAAATACACAGAATGGGAGAAAATATTTGTAAATTAGATATCTGATGAGGGTCTAGTATACAGAATATATAAAAAACAATTATAACTCAACCATAAAAAGACAAATCACCCAATTATAAATGGGCAGATGATTTGAATAGACATTCCTCCACAAAAAATATACAAATGGCCAACTAACACATCAAAAGATGTTTAACATCATAAGTCATTAAGGAAATGCAAATTAAAAGTACAATAAAATACCACTTGAGCCCATTGGGATGGTTATAATCAAAATGACACTTGATAACAAGTGTTGATAAGGTTGTGGAGAGATGGTACAGCCATTTTGGAAAACAGTCTGGCAGTTCCTCAAAAGGTTACTATATGACCCAGAAATTCCACTCCTAGCCTCCAAAATAATTGGTAATGTATAGCCACATGAAAACTTGTCAATTTAAAAGTCTATCAACTGATGAATGGATAAACTTACAAAATGTGGTGTAACCAAAGAATTGAATATCTTTCTACAAAAAAAAAAAGAATGATATATTGATACATCTTACAACATGGATAACTCTCAAAAAGCCTTATGCTAAGTGAAAGAAGCTATTTATAAAAGAAGACATACTGTATAGTATCATTTACATGAAATGTCCAGAACAGGCAAATCCATAGAGACAGAAAGTGGATTAGTCACTGCCTGGTACTGGAGAATGTGGGAGTAAGGGAGGCTGCAAGATTGGGGGTCACAGCTAAAGGGTACAATGTTTATTTTGGGGGTGATGAAAATGTTCTAAAATTGATTGTAGTGATGATTGCACAACTCTTTAAATATAGTAAAAACCATAGAATTGCACACTTTAGATGGGTAACTTTATGGTATATAAATTATATCTCAGTAAAGCTGTTAAAATATTTTAATTAAAACCAGACTACATTTTTGGTATAAACCCATTTCAGAAATATACTAGCCCTGACTCTTACTCTTGTACAGGTGACAAATATTTGTGGATTAACTTTGTTCAGGGTAAGTGGCCCCTCTCTGGGGGCTGCCCTTGGCCGACATCAGCCTTGAAGAGGCGAACAGAGCTGTCCTGTGGGCACACCTGACGGGCTGTGGCTGCATGGCTGTAGCATAGTGGGCAGGTGAGAGACCAGGTGGGCAGGTGTTCCATCCCCACCCTCTTCCCAATCCTCTGGAGACTTGTAGACCCCTCCATACCAGAACTGAAGCCCTGAGTTTTCTTTTCCGTCCTTGACCAACTTGTTCTCCGTGGTGGCATGCTCTAGTCTGGTGGCTGCCTGACTCTTGCATTTCCCCTTTTCTTCTCCTGGATCCAGTCCCTGGATTAGTTTGTAACTAATTTGTAACTGCCAGCCTTCAGACTCTCTACAGCTGGGCTCACTTGCAGTTAGGAGACCTGGGCTCCAATTTACTTCTTAGCCATGTCCTAAGCAGGTCACCTAACTTCTCTGAGCCTCAGCTTCCTCCTCTATAAAGTGAAAATAACAATTCCTACTTATAAAATTGTTTTGAGGAGTTAATGAGATAATATATTTGAAAGTGTCTGCTGGATTGAATCCAACATCTTGTCCCACGTCAAGTGAAGCCATTCAGCATACCAGGTAACAGCAACTAACTGCCTTTGGGCAGAAATTTGGAAACAAAGAAAGAGGCAGACAGCAGAGAAAGGGCTGGATTATATTCCCAGGCTCATGCCTATGTGTAGCACACCCAGGAATGTTGCTACCCAATTCCCCACTGTATAGTTTTGGGGCAGCCCGATGAACAATCTCATGCAAAATAATGTGCCCCCGCCCCCCACTCACCCCTATTGCTGCCCAGCAATGGCCCATCTCAGCCACATGAATGATGAATAAAGCCAGCCAGCAACTGTTGTGCCCTGTGTGGCCTTCTCCCAGGGCCAAGGACCTTTATTGTTCCCAGCCACACAGTGAGCTGGGAAGGAAGGCTTTCATAAGGAAATTACTGCCAGGCCACCAGGATTGGCTATCACTTCTGGTTTGGGTTGGCTCGTCCTTGAGCCAGCAGGCATCCCGGCTAAGTCCAGTTGGCTACTTGGGGTCTCAGATCAAGGTGTGGTGGGAAGGAGCTTGAAAACAATTACAGTGAGGCTCTGGGGATTATCACTGATTTGCAGTTCTCTGTGCTCTCTGGGGACCTCCTCAGGGAGCCTTCTGGCCCTAAGTCTGCTGGAATGCAGCCTGCCCTCGCTCCCCACCCCCACCACACAAACATTCCTGAGCCACTGTAGAAACCCCATCCCAATTCAAGATCAGCTCGAATGTCACCTCGAGCAGGAAGTTTTCTCTAGAGCCCCTTCCCCCCACCAGATGTGAGTGTCCCTCCTCCCAAGCTCTTTGAGCTGAGCTCTTCGTTGTTCATCTCCCAAGGCATTTGTCATGTTCTGTCAGGTGTAACAGTTGGTTATTTATGTGCTTGTCCTTATCCCTCCTCCTCTACTATAGTCAGGGACAAAGGCCAATTTGGCTTTGTACCCCCCACCGTGCCTGACACAGAGTTAGAGTGCATTCACTCAGTCAGCAGATATTTACTGAGCACCTACTCTGGGTACTTTCTGAGCACTTAGGAGGTAAACACCCTGGGCCTGCTCAGAACCCCAATACCACCTCAAATTCCTCGTGGAGGGCACTCCTTTCCCACCTTACCCTGGGGAATGGCAGGCAGGCAGGCAGGGGGTCTCTGAAAATGAGGGAAGTAACTGGCCTTCCTCCCTTCCTCCATGGAGTTATAAAAGATGCAGCTGTTGGGGTACATGTTTGTTCCACAATGACTGTGTGTAGCTCAGTTCAGTGCTGCCCCAATCCAGCCCATACCACATCCCCTTGGAGGACTGTACCCCGGGGCAACCCATGAGGCACAGAGTGCCAGGTAGAGTTCCCTCCTAATCCCAAGATTTCCACCCTTTCCCGCTGACCTTGTGCTCCCACCACTGGGAGTTACTGAGCATTTGCCCACATCTGGTACCTACCAGAAGGCTGAATGCAATGAATTACATGCCCAGAGAGCTTCTGCTTTCTGGAAACCTCCAATCTAAGAAAACTTAAGGCTCCTATTCTATGGCCTGATTTGGTGATTTAGGAGAGCAGGGGAGCCTACTCTTCTGCCCCCTTATCCCCACCAGATGCCTAAGGAGGTGAGCTATGGTCCCCAGATTGAGCCAGAAGGAAAGGAGGACTATCTTTTGGCTGCAAGGATCCTTACTCTTGCCAGCAACATGGGGAGAACTAAGCCTGTATTATTGGGAATATTATCTCTGAATGGATTGGGGGGCAGTGCGAAGAGCATTGGATTAGAAGTCAGGGCTGGATTTGCATCCCAGGTCAGCTACTTATTAGCTGTGTAACTTTGAGCACATCTTCTCTCCTTTCTGAGCCTCAGTTTCCTTATATGTAAAATGGAGTTATTAATCCACTCAGAAACCTCAGAACCTGACAGCACTCTGACCACCAAGCCAGGACCCTTCCAGAACGTAATTTAGAGCATGAGAAAGCAAAGAAGATAGATTACACTTCTTTTATGCTTTTTAAAAATTCCTATTTACAAAGGTTGTGTCATAGAAAGGTTCTGTCACCCAGACTGACAGAAGACATTAGAGATCTTCTTGTCCAACCATCTCGTTTTATTGATGGAAAAACTGAGGCGGCCCAGAGAGGGTAAGGTCTGCCTCAGGTTACCCAAACAACACAGGGCCAGAGGAACATCCCTACAACGAGCACCGCCAAAGCTGGCTTTCATGAAGAACTGACTTCGGAGGCTCTGCTGGGCCCCAGTACTCGAAATCCAAGGCCACTGCTCCTGAAAGATTTCTAACCTAAGAATAACCCATCAACAATAAATCCATGTTCTTTCCCTCACTTACATTGTAAAGAAAGACTGAAGGTGACCAACAAGAGGAAACTTTTGGGGGTGATGGAAAGGTTCATTATCGTGATTATAGTAATGGTTTCACAGGTGCATACATATAACAAAACTCATCAACCTGTACATTTCAAATATGTGTCATTTAGTGGGTGTCAATTTTACCTCAATAATGTAAAAAAAGAGGAGGGGAGGACCCGAATATTGAGCTGAGAAAGAGCTTAGCAGGGCCTGAGTCTGACGCAGCCTCCAAGTTGCTTTGTTGTTCAAAATAAGCATTCCTTCTGCCCTGTTTCATGGATGCACCACAGGCAGCTTTCTTAGAAGTTGTCATTTCTGGGGCCTCTCGGAACTCTGGGGCTCCTCTCTGCTGCTCAGATGTTGCAGAGCATAGAGCCCACGGGGCAAGTTCCTCAGGCTATGTCCTGCTCTTTGGTTCACCCACGTGGTACTCCAGGGCAAGCCAGGGATAGGCTCAGGACTAAATTTTCTGACTTCCTTCTCTGTAAGGATTCACGGGAAACCTCCAGCCTGAATTGAATGAATACTCAAAAAAATTAGGGGTCAATGAAACAGATTAATTTAAATCATTTGAAAGCTTCCCATCACCTCCCTCGACAGCCATCCTACCCCCACCCCTGTCATTTTCTCTCCCTTCACAGCTAGCTCCCACAGGGGACACATATGTGGTGCTAAGATTAGCTTCCAAATCCCAGAATTGGCTTTTTTTTTTTTGCTTCCTAGTTCAATAAATGCTTTTTGGGAATTTACCATGTGCAGGGCTGGGATCTGTGGGAAGCAAAGATGCCTAAGCCACTTCTCTGCCCTCCATATAAACTCTGAATCTTTGAGAGGGGATAGGCAGACTTGGACACAAATAACTCTTGGGCTGGACAAAAAGTAGTGCATGCCATCAGGAATCTCCAAATGCTGCAGTGCTGCACAAAGAGGGAGTGCTCACTTCTGCTCAGGGCATCAGGGGAGCCTTCACGAGGGAGATGTCATTGAGCTGACCCCTGAAGGATGGGTCATTTTCCCTTACCAGTAGGAACAGCATTTGGATGGTGTTTCACATTTTACAAAGGGTCTTTCATATCCTTCTGTCTCATCATCACAACCATTTGACAAGGTAGGTGGGCTATATAATCAGCCGCCTTTGACAGAGAAGTGAACTGAAGCTCATAAAGGATGAGCCTGGTCAGTATGCCATTCAACCCGGGGCTTCAGATTCGAGCTCTATTCCTACTCCATGAAGCTGCTTAATAGGCAGAGGTGAGAGGAACAAGGAGGCCAGAAAGCCAGGAGTGTTTGGGGCATGGTGAGTATTTTGGTCAACAGGAATATGAGGATTGTGTAAAGAAGTGGTAGGTCGTAAGACTGGAAAGGTTGCTTGAGACCAGCTTGTTGATAGCTTGAAATGCCAGGCAATGTCTGCATATTTATCACATATCGGCTATGTTTTAAGAGAATAAGGTTAGAATCAGTGATTGGAAGGGAGGTGGGGACAAAAGCAGTAATGTAGGTAAGGCTGCCTTTGCTTTCATTTCAGGCCCCCAACAAACCAAACAAATAACACTAGGGTGACCCTTGTCCCCCCCTTCAGCCATGGGTAGATTTCCAGAGAAAGCACATGGCGACACTTATCCAGGTTAAATAACAAAAGCCATTTCCTTCAGAGCAGCTTGCTTTTCAGCTCTCATGGAAGGGGCAGCAGGGTCAGGGAGCAGAAGGCAGTGAAAGAGAGTAGGAAGATAAAGGGAGGGCCAGGAAGGGAAGTGAGGCTCCAGGCCACATCCTGACAGCCAACCGGGCCCAGCCCAAGGCTCTCCAGAGATGCTCTGGCCAGTTTCCCACTAGGACAAATTCAACTTTAATCAATCTGTTTTCCCCTTAAGCTCATTGTTGTTGCAGGCAAAAGAGAAAGCCCCATGTGTTGAGACCTTTTGCTAGTTGCCCAAGCAGCAGTGGCAGCAGCACATGCCAGGCAGGAAAGGGCAAGCCCCCAGAAAGGCAGTGCAAAGCGCATGAGAGTCAGGAAACCTGAGGCAAGTCCTCCTGGCTTCTGCCCCTTTCTTGCAGGTGATCCTGGACAAGTTACTGAGCTTCTCTGAGCCTCAGTTTCTTCAGGTGTCAAATGATACCTACTGGGCTGGTATGAGAATTCAAAGAGTTCAATCAACAGATAGAAGGCCTTGTGCAACGCGGGGTTTACAGTAAGGACTGGATAAATGCTAGCTTCTTCAGTCCCTTCCTAAATGTGCTGGGAAAAGCCCACCAGGGAATGCCCACAATGGAATGGAGCTAGGGGTGGTTTCACAAGCAGAAGGAGACGAGCCTAGTGTGGATTTCTTTAGGGCAAAAAATGTTTATGAACACTTTCCATGTAATGCTTTGGAGAGATATGGGCTGGGATAGGGTGAAGCAAAAGGAGAAAAAATTTGAAAAATCCTCTTTCTGGAAGTCCAGGCTGGAGTTGGAGGTAGACTACTGAGCTAAAGAGATGCTTCCAGAAAAGAGAAATCTGAGGTTTAGGTACATCATTTCTACCTTGAATTTCAACAAGGAAGGCATTAGAAGAAGCTAATAAGGAAATAAAATATAGTTAATAGTCCAGTTGTCTGTGCTCAAGGAGGAGCCTATTAGCAGAACTTCTCAAAGAGGGGACAGAAAAATCTATTCTAGGCTTAGGCTTTCCTTGCTGTCACCAGAGAACATCAGAGATCCAGGAAAGAGAAGACCCCTGCAACCGAATACTGGTAATTCCTGTCACACAGCCCTCCGGGCAACTGTCTCTCTCTCTCTCTCTGTGTCTTTTTTTTTTTTTAAGAGACACGGTCTTGCCCTGTTGCCCAGTCTGTAGTGCAGTGGCACGATCATAGCTCACTGCAGCCTCAAACTCCTGGGCTCAAGTGATCCTCCTGCCTCAGCCTCCCAAGTAGCTAAGACTACAGGCATGTGCCACTACACCTGGCTAATTTTTTTTTTGTTACTATTATTTTTTTTTGGTAGAGACAGCCTGTTGCCCAGGCTGGCCTCAAACTCTGGGCATCAAGCAATCCTCCCTCCTCGGCCTCCCAAAGAGAGTGAGCCACCATGTCTGGCTGCAATTGTCTCTTAAAGGGTTATTCTTAGAGAGGCAGATCACTCTAAGGCAGTGTGTCCCAATCTCCAGTCACTTGTGGACCACCTTTCTGATTTTTATCATGTCTACATACTCCCTTAACTATTATTTAGTTAATGTTTTTCTTTCAATTTCTTGATCTTTTACTTGAAGAAACTCTGAATCATTCATGTAAATGGAAAACCACTACCACATGACCTAAATCAAAGGAAACTATAAAAATAAACACATTGCTATTAAAATAATAATATTCCTCTGGGTCCCATCCAAAAGCATGGATGTGCTCCCACTCCCAGGGGACACAGGCCCACTTTGGGAAGCTGACTCTAGACAGCAAGACCATTTGCCCTGAGGATGCAGACCCGAGGGCACAGCTACCATCCAGACGGGGACCCAGGTTGGAGCAGGAGTGCCCCAATGAACAGCCGATTTGAAACATAGTCTCTTTTGGTCTTCCCATGGAAATTCCTCCCAGATAGTGGAAACTTAGATGGCACCCACCCCCAGAGATGGGCTGGGAGCTGGGCCAGAAGGAAGTTGGGTAAGGGACCAGCCACGATGCCCTGGCTTGTAGTGGTTCTGACTGCATTCACTGTTGAATCTAGAACCTACACTCAGGAAACTTGTCTATTTAATATGTTATTAATTGTAATTTTTGCAATGATTTCTTCCTTGATCTCTATAATATTTTATAAATTTCCTGATGAGAATGCCAGATGTCTCAGGAGCCCAAAGAAGGATATGGGTCTGGCCCCCAGGTGGATTAACAACCAGCACACTCCAGGCCACTCACTCCAGTAGGGATCAGTGAGAAGACCCCAAGAGGAAGATGAAACTGCATAAACACCTGTGCTATGGTCTGAATGTTGGTGTTCCCCCCAAAATTCATATATTGGAACCTAAAGCCCAATGTGGTAGTATTAAGAGGTGGGGCCTTTAGGAGATGATTAGGTCATAAGGACTCAGCTCTCATGAATGGGATGAGTGTCCTTATAGAAGAAGCTTGAGGGAAGGAGCCTGTTTGCTCCTTCCACCATGTGAGGACACACAGAAGGTGCCATCTATGAGGAACAGGCCCACATCAGGCACCAAATTTGCTGGTGCCTTGATCTTGGGCTTTCCAGCCTCCAGAACTGTGAGCAATACATTTCTATTGTTTATAAATTACCCTGTCTATGATATTTTGTTATAGTAGCCCAAACAGACTAAGACAGTGTCCCTTCTCCAACTGGAAACCTCCCACTGTAACCCTTGTCTGCTAAGAACCTAGAGGGGCTTCCTTTTTGTTCTTACTTTTATTTTCCATGAGGGTCACTGGCTCTTTACACTCACTCAGAGATCAAACAGCAAAGGAGTTCCTGGATGACATTTTTAGTGACAAATCCAGGCATTTTGACACTTGCCCTCTCATAGATACATTTTCTATTCTTCATCTTATACTTATGAAGAAAAGGTAAGTTTCTAAGAAGGCAGAGAACTGCTTGACAGACAAACAAAATAGGTTTTATTTTTTTTTCATGGAGGGAGGAACAGATTTATCTACTCTTTTTACCAGAAAATAGATTCAAAGAAATCTGCCACCTCCTGCCTTTTTCCCTGTTCTCCATTCTCTGCGTCTTTTCCTCTTCAGGATGGCTGGCTGGCTATCAGAGTAGGGTGGCACTATATGGGTCAAAGACAAAAGAAAACAGAGAATCAAAGAAACCCCAGGGCTTAGGGAAGGCCAGGTCTACAAGCATGGGCAGAAGGTAGAGAGAAGCTGCAGGCCTGGCGGGCTGTGGGTTGCAGCCTTCAAAGCAGGTGGAGAGTCCAGAGGTAACTGACTGCACAACAAAGCCTTCTTTAAGTAAAGGTCATTCTAACCTATAAAACAATGGGCATATCCAACTTCCAAGAGCACCTGGAAAACAAGGCTAAATGCATAGTCTCATAGACAGGTCAAAAACTTACCTGCCCAGCACATGAAAAAAATGCTCAACATCACTAGTCATTAGGGAAATGCAAATCAAAACCACGATGAGATACCACTTCGCACCCATTAGGGTGGCTATTATCAAAAACACAGAAAATAACAAGTGCTGGTGAGGATGTGGAGAAATTGGAACCCTTAGGCGTTGCTGGTGGGAATGTAAAATCATGCAGCCACTATGGAAAACAGTGTGGAGGTTCCTCAAAAAATTAAACACAGAATTACCATATGATCCAACAATTCTACTTCTGGGTATATACCCCAAAAGAATTGAAAGCAGGGGCTCGACTGACTTTCCTCAACCTATTTCTTACAGCAGAGCTTTATGTTAGCTTCAAGTCTAAAATCTTAGTGAGAACAAATTAGTTTGTATGACCTGTCAGTGCAGGTAAAACTAGGACATACGACCATAGAGACACCAATTACGATATCAAATATCAATCATCCAAATATATTTAGACAGAGTTGGAAATTGTCAATTTGCAAATGAAATTTGACACCATACCTGTGTCTGTGAGATGCCAAATACACAACTGAAAACCGAAAACATTCTATCCCCTATCTACGTATTTTTTCAACCGATGCCAGGTGTACAGGTATTTGGAAATGTGTGTGTGTGTATTTTGGGGTCCAAACATGTGACATTGGAATGTTGAACATTATAGAAGATTAACTGTTGAAGTCTTTGAATGCCAAGCCCAGGAGTTTGGACTTAACTCTAATGCTTCTGTCAAAATGAGCATTAACCCCTCTCCCCATCACAGCTACAAGCTGCTACTCAATGTCAAGATATACCATAAATCAGTAGGGTGTGGCTGACACCCACCCCCAAAAATGGCTGGTTGGCTCAGTGTGGGAATGATAAACAGAGCTGTCCAAGTCCAGCCACAGGGATGGGGAGAGCTTACAAGCCAAAAGAAGGACCCACCACACCACGGGTGGGAGCGGAGCTATAGATGCTTACCTAGGCCCTTGGGCAGCCTGTAAGATATATGCTACTGCTGGGCACTTATAGTGGCAGGAAGCCCTGGGGGAATAAGGGTACAAGGGCTTCTCGCTGCAGCAGCCACACCACCCTGTTGCTGACTCAAACTCCAACTGGAACTGGGGCAAAAAGTCCACCTCTCCTCCTATTATTAACCATCCCCTTAACCCTCCACCCTCAGACTCACTCCTCTGCTTTTATTCCAGTCCCAATGCACCAGCAGGCAAAATACCCTGGCAACCTGCCCTAAACAGGGAAGGAGGAATGCCTGCTAAGTATTACTGGCCAGGCTTGGGTCTTGGGGCTGGGCATTGATTGGTACTGCTACTGCGGCTCCTTAGGCCCGCCTTCTGCCCTGCACCCACAGGCTTTCTCTTTTTCTGGGAGGTATCCTTTGCCTTCTGCCTGGGCCAGATGGGCAGCCAGCAGGCACCTGGCATGTGCCCCTGGCAACCTCTCCACTGGACAAACTTGTGGCTGCACCCACTGGCCAAAGGATTCCAGGTGGAAAAAAGTACTCTGATGGATGGAGCAGAGGTCTGGAGAAATCCAAGAAATGGATAATCCAGACCCACCACTTGGAATGCAAAGGCGCATGCTCAGGTAGTCACCCTCTCTGCCCCTGTGGACTGGCCTGGCCCTCCCAGCTGCCTGGGGCCTCCTGCTGCCGCCTCCAGGCAACAGTGTGGGCTGGAGAGGCCAGAGGTCATGCAACAGGCCCTGAGGAAGAGCCTCCCCACTCCACCCCCAGGCTGGCCATGTGGCATCCTGGAGAAAAGAACCAGCCTCAGGCCCCCTCCGCCCCCACTCCTTGTGTGTGGCTTGGTGTGTGGAAGGCGGAGGGGGTATTTTGAGTTTCTGATGAGCCTGTGTGTTCAGGCTGTAGACTCCTTGCTTTCCCACACACAGAGCTGAGTGATTTCTGCTTTACTGAAGCTGCGGGGGGGGGGGGGGGTGGAGGAAGTGGAGCGTAGGCAAAGTCAGAAGGTGAGTTGGGGGATTCAATGCAGAGTGTGGCAGCAATTGCCTGGGTGGACTGCAAGGAACAGCCACATTTGGGCTAGAGTAGGGGAGTTCAGTGACTGTCTAGTGCAGTGGCCTAGAGTTTTCCACCCTTATCTGTGAGCCAGGTGGGTCTGGGACAAAGCAACTCACTCTCCCACCCCAACACTCCGCAGGGACACTCAGAGGTGCTAACTAGCGGGGTGATGCCCAGACTGTACAGGTTCCTAGAGTTTGCCTGGACTCATCCTGGCCCGGCTCTCTAGTCTGTGTCTTTCCCACCCTTCGTTGCCTAATGTACTCCTAGTCATCTTTCCTAACTTCTCAGACCTCCTCTCCTCCAGGAAGCCCACCCCAAAGCCCTTCTCACTCAAGCTTCAGCCCAGGTTCCTCTCTCAGCACTCTGCACCGAGTCTCTGTCACTGCAGGCTCTGGCGTAGTGGTGCCAACATTTTATTTGATCAAGCAAAACTGCCATCTACTAAAACCAAGATGTCATAAACAAAAGGATGTTTTAACATTGAAAAGTTGGAATGACAATTTTAGAATTTTAAAAACTGAACAAATTTGGCTTGATAAAAAAACTACACATCATTTTTCTCATTTTTTAACTTGGAAGAGTGAAAACTTTGTAAAGGATGAGCACCAATTTGCATTTGGGAACTACAGACCTAGACAACAGTTGGACAACTAAAAGCCTAGCTCAGAGTACATGTGATACCACCCCCCACCCCGCCACCAATTTGGATAGCACTTTGGAGTTTACCAAAGCACCTGTACATGCTCACAATGCCCTGGGATGTAGCTGTCATTATTCCCATTTTACACATGAGGAAACTGAGGCTCATAAAAATGCAACAGCTTGCCCAAAGCCACCCAGGTAGTGAAGACCCCAAATCCTGGGTTTGTTTGCCTAGGCCAAGCTGCCTCAACACAATGGTGTCAGCAATTCAACAGGTATTTATTAAGCATGGTCTTTGTGTTCTATGAGATGCAAAATCAAAGACAGTGTGTCCCATATCCCCACAGAGCTCACAGGGTAGCAAGGACACTACAGAAAACTTGAATAACATCACCACTTCATAAGGTTGTTGTGACAATGAATGACACAACTTGTGATGGCTCCTAGCATGAGGCCAGGCACCCAGTAGGCATTCAGTAAGTATTCGTTTCCTAACCTCCTTCCTTTCCTTATTCAAAGCACCAGGGAGTGATATGGAAAACAGCCCCACTGCCAACAAGCACCCATGCCTCCCAGCCTCAGCGCAATCTGCTGTATAGCACATGAGAAGTGTTGGGGTCTTCTTGAATTGTGTCCCTTAAAATTTGATGTGGTTCATCCTAGTCCTTTCATTCCATTTTCGGGAGCTAAAGGTAAATACATCTGTGGGATGAGGTTAGGAAGGGAGGCCCATGGCCCAACAAAGTTTCTTGGAGGAGCCAAGAGTCAAGGATCAGCAGGAGTGAGGTGAGGGAAAGGCCTGGTGGGCTGGCAAGGGACAGGAATTCTTCATGCTCCTGGCATGTGGGAAGGCTGAGCATGGGGCGGGGAGGGGAGAGGAAGGGGCCATTGTTCAATTTTGCCAGAATGGAAGGGGGTGCAGGAGCAGGACACAAGGGAAGTGAGGGAAGCTGGGGTGCCCTGGTGGTGGGTCTGAGGCTGAGGATGGAGGTTTGCCAAGTCCTCGAGTCCCCAGTGAGCCTTCCCGTGGAGACCAGCTACCATATAGGAAAATCCTTGGCAACCTCTCCACTGACAATGCAGACAGAAAAGAAAGGCCAACGGTGAGCCACGCCCTGTGCTGAACCCTTTATCACACGTGCAGTCTCCACGGATTCTCACAACCTTGGCAGCAGGAGATAGTATTACCCATTTTACAGATAAAGAAATTGAGGCTCAGAGAGACCAGGAAACTTGCCCAAGATCACACAGCTAGCAAGTGGTTGAATGGTAGTGAACACCTTAAAATCCACACTCTTCTACATAAGCTTTCTGCTCCAATCAGATTATTTTACTTACCCCGTTACCCAGTTAGCAGAAAATCTGTAAGGAACTTTTGATAAAGACTTGAGAAACAAGGAGATAAGTTGTGAAGACTATTTGAATAGTCCACACGTAAGATGACATGGGCTTCAACCTAGGCAGTGGTAATAGAGTTGGAAAGAACAAGATGCATGTGAAAGTGGAGCCATGTGACTGCTCCTTGTCAGTCTCCCTTGTGAACTCAGCTTTCTCTGCCTTTGGCTCTTGGCATTTACCAAGGCTTTGTCCTTGGCCTGGCACTCTGTACAGCCTGCCACAATGATGCCGTTCACACCTATGGCCGAGAACTCCCAACTTCCTTCCTCAGTATGAACGCTTCCATCATGACCCAATATGAAGTGACCAATGGTTTGATAACCAGCTTGCAAAATTCCTGAATATTTAACCAACAGGCTTTCAAGAGCCAATGTGAGCTGGCTCCAAGACACCTCTGAATCAGCCCAACCCTCTCCTCTAAACTCTGGGTCCATATATCTGAACAGCCTGCTACTTACTTGACCTCTACTCTTGGATGTTTCAATAGTACCTCAAAGTTAACATGTCCAAAACTGAATGCATGATCTTTCTGCATGAAACCTTGTCATCTTCTAGGTTCTCCAAAATATAACCACCATCTATCTACATGGATGAGCAAGACAGAACCCTATTGCCTTCTTGTTTCTTTAATCCTCATACTCAATCTGTCACCAGAATCTATCAATTTTCAGGAAGGAAAATCAATAGCTCTTGAATCCTTCCACAGCCCCAAAGTTACCACTCAAGCTACCATCATCTCTCCCCTGGACTGTGGCAATGCCCCCTCCCCTCTGCCAACTGGTCTCCTGGCTTTCATCCTGGCCTCCTCCAAAGCAATCTTCACATTGAAGCTAAAGTGACCAGAGGTATCGGTTCAAAATGCCGATGGGAACATGTTACCCACCCACTGCCTGAAAGCATTCAAGGGCAAAACTGGAAGTGGCCTGCAGGCCTTGCCCATGTGATGGCTTCAGGCTCGACTCACACATGCCCCCCACTCCTCTGCCATTCTGGCGTTCTTCCAGCCCCTCGAACACACCATGCTGTCTCCCACCATAGGTCCTTGCACATGCCAATTCTCGTTTGTAACACCGTTCCTTCCCTTCTTTGCCTAATTAACTTCCATTCATCCTTCATATTTCACCTTCAAGTATCACCTCGTCAGGTTTTCTCTGACCTCCCCAACTAGGTTAAATCCCCTATTCTAGGCTCTCCTAATATGTATGCATTTGTCTGTGTGATTATTTGATTAATATCTGCTTCCTTCATTGGACTGTGAACTCCATGAGGACTGGGTCTGGTTTTATAGATCATTCTACTTCCTATTCTTAGCACATATTATGTCCTCAGTAATTACTTATTGAATGTATGCATGAATGAATGAATGAATAAGTGGCTCCACTGAAGAGGCAGCATAGAATTCTGGAGTGAGACTACCTGAGCTTGAATCCCAGCTCTGCCACTTACTAGCTGTGTGGCCTTGGTCAAGTTACTTATCTCTCTCTGCCTCAGTTTCTGCATCTGGAAAACTGGGATAATAAAAGCATTTGTTATGAGAGTTAAAGAAGTAACTATTTGCAAAGCACTTAAACAGTGCTGGACACATGATAACATGTACACATGTATAAGGTGTTCACTAATATAAATAATCACACTCTCCCATCTCTCTTTCCTGTCCCACTGACTCAATGACAAGCAAAAACATTTATTTTCCAGTGAGTTCCAACACTCCAGATCTCAAGGCTGACTGCAGGAGGCCCTCAACTGCAGCCTCCTGGGCAGAGAGGGAAAGCTGAGGTCCTTGGAGTCCAACTGACATGACCTGACTCCTCGCTCCCCTTCACCCCCTCCTCAAATCCATCAGGAAGTGCTGTCAGCTCTACCTGAAACATGAACCCCAAATCTCTCTCCCTTAGTTCTACCATCCTGGACTAAGCCATTGTAATATCTCCATCACCCCCACTGTGATATCTCCACTTCCACTCTTGGTCCCCTACAACCTGTTCCCCATATAGTGGCCAGACTGAACCTAAGAGAGTGCCAATCGGATCACGTCACTCCTCCACGCAAAGCCCTCCTGTGGCTCCTTATCACACTGAGAACAAAATCCAAACTTCTCCCTATGGTTCGCAAGGCACTTCACAAGAGAGCCCCTGCCTACTTCCTCAGTCTCATCTCTCAGCCTGCTCCAGCCATACTCAACCACTCAGAGTAGTTTCTCAAAGCACTACGCTCTCTCTTGATTCTGGCCCTTTGCAGTGCTATGCCCTCTGCCTGGATCACTTTTGATCAACCATCTCCTTGACATGGCTGACTCCTCCTCTTCCTCTAGATCCAGACAGGGTGTCACTTCCTCTGGAAAGCCTTTGCTGACTCCCCACCTCCTGCTTCTGTCTGTGATCGGTGCCCTTTCTCCATGCTCCCATAGAACCAGTTTCTTCCCCATCAGGGTGGGCACCACCTTGTCCTATCACTGCCTGCTTACTTGTCCGTCTCACACACACACATGGCTGCAAGTTGTTGAAGGCAGTGACCTGATCTTGTTCACAGCTGCACATCCAATACCCAGCACATGGCTTGTCATGGAGTAGGTGGCTCAATCCATTTTTGTTGAGTGAACCCTGATTTCATCATTCCCTGAGCAAGTGACTCTGGGTAAGTTCTCTCTGAGCCTGTTTCCCCAACTGTAAAATGGGGTGGGGGGAATAATACTTGGCAAAGCTGTTGTGAGGGTTAAATGAGATGCCATGTGTAAAGCACACAACACAGAATAAGCACTCAATAAATGGCAGCTATTGTTGGGTATCAACTGGTCAGCAGAAGAGAAAAACAAGTCTCTCCTTCCCTGCTATCCCATATACACACCCATCCTGCTTCCCTCCTGTCTTCAATCTCTTGAATAAAGCTGGAAAACCTGAACCAGCAAAAATAATCCCCTTCAGTAAACTCTTGGGAGAGAACTATCTTCTGTATCAACAACACACCCTTGGCTCAGCCTCCAGCGGACCAGCCCCAAGTCGGAGGTCTGGCTTTTCTTTTCACCCCGTCCAGATATTTACAGTGCAAACCTTGGATGATGAACAGGGGTGGGGGTGGAGGAGCACAGCCTGTGCCAAAAAACCTCAGGAAGGAACTCACACTGGGTCTCCACACAGTAACACACACTGTTCTGGAATGGGAGTGGAGTCTTCCATCAGAATGCTTCGTCAGCTGTGAGAGAGAAGAAAGGGGTCTTCTTGGCAGTGAGGCAGAGTGAGGTGGACCCACAGAGGCCAAGTCTCTCTCTCTACACTCTGAATATAGTCTACTAGAGAAAAGACCCAAGTTCAAGTTCAAGCTCTATCTTAACCTTTCCATCTTCATGGTGAAAGAAAAGAACAGTGTCAGATGCCCCATCTCCTACTTCCTAAACTTCAGCTGCACCAGAATCCCCAATTGATGACCCCCAACTGCCTCAGAGTTGTCATTCAATTTCAATAAATACATCTTGGTTGCCTAGTGCCTCTTTGATTTCAAACTGGCCAATTGCCTTCTGGTCTTTGTCAAAGCACACATGTACATTTTACACAGTCAGTATGTACCTACTATTTTGTTCTTCTTTTTCCACTTAACATTATTCCATACATACATTTTTTTGCACCAGCAGAGTTCATGAAGTAGTCACATTTGGTGGCCATCTTATAGCCTAATAATACTAAAACTCATAGTCTGCTTAGCCAAATCTTCATTATTGGCTATTTGGATTGTTTCTATTTGTTGCTACAATAAATAACACTTCGTACAATTTGCTTTTGGAAATTTCCTCTTTGGGATTTTTTCTTTGAGGGCAACTTCAATTTCAGAACCACTTCAGAAAACACATGAGAACCAAAGATCCAGGCTCAGCGCAGTGGCTCACACCTGTAATCCTAGCACTTTGGGAGGCTGAGGCAGGAAGATCGCTTGAGACCAGGAGTTCAATGAGACCAGCCTGGGCAATAGCGAGATCCTGTCTCTACAAAAAAATAAAAAATTAGCTGGGCGTGGTGGCACGCCCCTGTAGCCCCAGCTACTCCGGAGGCTGAGGGAGGAAGATCGCTTGAGCCCAGAAGTTTGAGGTTGCTGTGGGCTATGATGACGCCACTGCGCTCTACCTGGGGTGACAGAGCAAGACCCCGTCTAAAAAAAAAGAAGAAAGAAAGAAAGAAAAAGAAAGCCAAAGATCCAAAGGCAGGGGTGAGCTCTTCCATGAAGAAACAGGCCTACCCATTCACTCTCCACCTCCGTCCTTGAAGTAGAGCCACATGAAGAAGCTACTCATCTAGCAGTAATTAAGTGGGACAGCACCGTGCTCTGCTCAGGCTCTTCCTTTCAGCTGAGGGCAGCAGAGCTGAGAAAGCCCACATAATCTGTCTGACCTTCCAATAGAGAGTGAGGGACACTTAGGTGCAATTGTTCAGGCACAGAGAAGATGGCTGTTTCTGGAAACCTCTTGGTCTCAGACCTGCCAAATCTTGGAACATGACTCAGGACCAGAGCAGGTCACTTGTTCTTTTTTTTGTTTTTTTTTTTTTTTTTTTAAAGATAGGGTCTTGCTCACTCTGTCACCCAGGGTGGAGTGCAGTGATGCAATCATGGCTCACTATGACCTCCAACTCCTGGGCTCAAGCGATCCTCCTGCCTCAGCCTCCTGAGTAACTAGGACTACAGGTGCATGACACCACGCCCAGCTAATTTTTTTAAAAAAATTTTTGTAGAGATGAGGTCTCACTATGTTGCTCAGGCTGGTCTCGAATTCCTGGGCTGAAGTGATCCTCCTGCCTCAGCCTCCCAAAGTGCTGGGATAACAGGCATGAGCTACTGCGCTCAGTCTACTCGTTCTTTAAACCAGTCTTTATTGAGTCCTTTGGTAGACATTGCTGGTTGCCTACCTAACAGCCATCCTCTGCACCTTTTTGCTTGCTAACACAACTCCAGTTTGTTCAGGTAGCTGGCAAAGATTCTTTCATATCAGAGAGGGAAGACCCAACTCCAGTCCCAGGCTTGAATTACAATTGGTCTAAACCAGTCACTGGTCTAAGAGTGAGCATGTGACACAGTCCTGGCTAATGAGATGTAAGGGAAAGTCTCCTGGGGAAGTTTCCCCTTCCCAAATAACAGGACAAAGTCCCCCTGAGGAGAAGGACTTTGCTCCTTCCTCCTTCTTCCTGCTGGAATGCAGATGTGATACCTGAAGATGCAGCAGCCATCTGTGACCATGAGGGAACAAGTACAAGGGTGAAACCAATTCACTATAGATGGCAAAGCAGGCAACCACCTGCCTCTAAACTTTTTGTTATGAAAAAAACCCCTCTATTTGTTTAAGCCACTATAGGTTGGGTTTTCTGTTTCTTTCAGCCCAAAGCATACCCAGTTATACCTACCATGTGCCTAGCACTTTGCTAAGCACCAAAGAGGTTACAAAAGAAACAGAAAGCACACTCCTTTACCTCAGCAAGCTGAGTCTACTTAGGGAGACATAAAACAAACACAAATAGCAATATATGAAAAATAAGCAATCAAATGGAAAGGGCTGAGGAAGCTATTTTAGTCAAGTATATAAAAAAGAGCTAGAGCAAGGTATATAAATAAGCAGAGTGTTTCTGAGGAACAGTAAAGACCCAGAAGGGTTCTAGAAAGGAAACAGGAGCTATGGGCAGATCTTAGGCTGAACCCATATTCCAAGGACTGAGAATTGCTCATTCAGGAGTTTGGCCATGATCTGATACTCTGTGGAAAACCATTCCAGGAGAAAGACATAATGAAAGTTGTGCTTGAGGAAGATTAATTGGATGGTGATGTGCAGACTGAGGCTGTGGCACTCAAATGGGTGATGACAGTTGGAAGGAGCACATACAAGAGATATGCTGATGGAAGAATTAACAGATTAACAGGACTTGGTCAATAATTGAGTGTGAAAAAGGGAGACAGAGTAGTCAGGGATACCGTCAACCACTAGGCTGGGAGGCAGAGGGAGAGGGAGAGCGAGCATGAGAGCCCTCGACAGAGACAAGGAAGTCAAGAAAGGGAGATGAGGCTTTTGACTCTGACCTGCCCAGATGACAGTTGACCGTGCAGCTTAATATGTCTACTAGACAATTCCCAATGCAGAAGCCTTGAGTCTGGGAGTAGGGGCTGAAGAAAAGGCAGCAGAAAAGGCAACATCACTTGGTTAAGAACAGTGTTTCCCAAACCTCAGTCATCTGTATACTACCTTCATGACCTTACCACATGATTACCACCTACACTACTGTCTACTCAATATTTTTCTTTAAATAAACTTCCTTTTCTAAAACTTTAGCATGGTTCTAAGCAATAACACCCTTGAGACCACCAGTTTTTATATGCTAATTATATTTTCTTCTAAAACATATTAAAATAAATTCATAACTATTAAAGTTAAAAAATGTTCGGCCATATACCACCTGAAATTATTTCATGTGCCACCAATGATGTGACCACCATCCTCAGGAAAATACCAGCTCAGACACAAGTCATCAGTGAGCAGGTCATTTCCAGGAGCCCAATCTCTGAGCAATGAGCCTCTTGACTCCACTCCCTTCCCCTATATCAGCAATTTACATGCTTTTCTGGGAAGAAAAATCTTTACCCATCTGGATCAAGCTGTACATGAGAGAGATGTCCTGGCTGTCAGGATGCCTGGGGAGGTCTCGCTCACACATCAGGCATCTTGAGTTTCACCAAGCAGGTGAAGGGTCCCTTCCATTGCAGTCTGGTCACAGTGGGGCCTCAAATCCTCCCACTAGGGCTCCAAGGAAAGATTCCTATAACTGGAGCTAACCAAGAAACTCAGAAAGAGGCTAAGTTACTGCCTTCCTCTTTCTTTCCTCCCCTCACCCACCCCCACTCCCCTAGCCCCTTTCCAAATCTGAGCTGGGCTTAGCATAAGAGGAGCATGACTCATAGAAACCAAGGACTGAGCTAGAGAGGCCTGGCTGCCAGGATTCCTCCCCGGCTGACAATGAGCAGACCCAGTAACTCAATCACCAGCCCATGGCAGATTTAGTAGTCCAAAGGCTTTGGGCCTTTAGAACCCACAGGGTGACAAACATTCCCTGGGGAAAAGTCAGAAGACCAGAAAATGGTAAAGAGCTAATTTGAAGGAAAGAAAACTGTGTTCATTCAATGGTAGTGGAGTTTGGATCCTGTCTCCCCTAACGTCTTGTCCAAATCCTATTAGGCCCTCAGTGCCTGCCTTCATAGTAAAATAATCATAATAGTAATAATGATAATAGTAATAAGTAATGTTTACAGGGAAATAACTATGTGCCAGGTACTGTGCTAAGTGCTTTTCATGCATTATTTCATTCTCACAAAGACCTTATGAGGCAGGACTCTTACTGGACTCATTTTTGAAATGAGGAAACTGGGGATCAGAGATGTGAAGTAAATCTCCCAAGGTAAGTGGGACAGCCTTAATTCAAGCCTAGGCACCAAAGCCCAAATTCTTAACCATTTTGCTGGTCTTATCCACAACACCTTCTGAAGAATGTCGACACTGGGTACAGCTGGCTGGACCAGACATAGGTCCCTGACTCAGGGCAGTAAAGTCATAGGTTGGCCAGCAGCCTAGGGGGTGGCCTGAACTGTCTGTCAAACATAGAAGACAATGACCTGTGGAATGACTCAGATAGTCACTCCTGTGGAATCTGAATGTGAGACATGGAGAGGATCCTCAGTCAGTAATGGTGGCAGAAGCAGACTCACAGACACACAGACATGCACCAGTGGCAGAGGCTGTAAGGCAGTACAAAAGCCTTGAGTGAGCAGAAGCTATAAAGTAGAGTGGGGAATAGAGAGAAATTATTGGCAACAACAGGAACAGGAGCTTCTGAATCAGAGAGCAGGGGAATTATGAGTCAATCTTTTGAACTACTCACTTGCCAATATCCTTACCTCTCTTCCCCCATTGTCCATCCTTCATCCTTTCTGCAAATCCCCAAGCCTTAAATCAACCTAAATGTCTACCCTTTCTGCTCCTACACCAGGACGGCTAAGCACTGCTTAGTGAAAATACCCCAACCATGCACATGGGAACGGCTATGAATCCACTGGGCCTTCAGTACAGCTGGGCAACCCTTCTTTAAGTCCCTGCCGGGCTCTCTCCTCCATTCTATCCAGTGGCTCTCTGAGCACCTCTATCATCCACAAACTTCTAGCCTTGCCACAGCCCCCTCACCTGATTTCACAGAGAAAGAGAAGCCAACAGGTAGTAACTTCGCATAACCAAAGCTGCAAGTTCACTCACCTCCACCATACTTTCCACCTCCCTCCCGTGACTCCTCCCACCCGAGAAGGACCTCCCCACCTGCGCCTGCCCCTGCACCTGAGCTCTGCGTTCCATCTCCCCCACCATCCCGGGGACCTCAAACCTCAATTATCCCCTCTCCTGCCTGTATTTCCCATCTTTCCCTCTCTACTGTCAGCCTCCTCCCCATCAGCATCGAAGCAGCCCTCTTCCCCCATAACCCTCGTTCATCTGCTCTAGCTTCCCTTTCACAGTCAAACTTCCTGAAAGAGCTGTCTCTGCTTGCTATCTCCACTTCCTCACTCCCACTCTTCAACTCAATGCAGTCTGACATCCAGTTCTACTACTCCACTGAAACTATTCTTACTATTTCCTCATAGCTAAATCCCATTGTTGTTTCTCAGATCTTTTCTTATATCCGCCTCCCCAAACCATTGCTGCCATTGGCCACTGCCTCCATCTTGAAACACTCTCATCTTGACTTCTATGATGCTGTGCTCTCTCCTGATTTTTCTCCTGCCTCTCTGGTTGCTGCTCAGCCTCCCCATCCGGTTCTTTTACCTCTGTCCACAAATGTTGGGGGTTCTTGGGGCTTGCTCCTGGGCCTTCTTTTCTTCCCACTCTACAAATTCTGCCTGCACAACCTCCCAAGGTTTCAATTACTATCTATAAACTGATGACTCTCAAATTTATATTTCTAGACAGATATCTCCTGAGCCTCAGATGCACATAGCCAATTTCACTTGAGTGTCCCATAGACAACCTAAATTTGGCATGCTCAGAACTGAACTCATCATCATTCTTATGAAACCTATTCCTCTTTCTTGTTGCCTATAATAGCTAACATTTACTGAACACTTTCTATGCTCCAGACATAGTTCAAAGCATTTTATATGTATTATTTCACTTAATCTTTATAAGGAAGGTAGTATTAATACCTTCATTCTAGGTAAGGAAACTGAGGCACAGAGAAGTTAAGGAAATTGTCCAAGGTCACACAGCTAACCAGTGACAGATCTAGGATTCAAAATCCAGTCTGACTTCAGAGCCACTGCTCTTAGCTATCACACTATACTCCTATCACTGCTATCCAGTTGTCCAGGCCAGAAACCTAGGCATCATCCTTGACTCCTGACTTTCCTTCACTGTCCATATCAGTCTATTCTACCTTCTAAATGTGCCTCAGATCCACTCATTTCTTTCCACTTCCATCACAACTATCTTAACCGGGTCATTATCACCTCTCACCTGGACTCTCAGCCTCCAATGTCACCACTTCCCAACCCACCTTTCATACTGCTTCCCACAGTGATATTTCTGAAAGGCAAGTCTGATCTGAATGACAAACCGTTCCATGGCTCCCCGCTGTCCTCAGGATAATGTCCAACCCCCTTTACATGGCTTACATAGTCCTTCATGATCCAGTCCCTGCCTGCCTCTCTACACTCGGGTCTTCCCACTCCCCTCTACCTTGTAACTCTCTGCGACTTCCTTCCTTCCCACTTGCCTTCACCTGACCACCATCTGCTTATCCTTCAGTTCTCTGTTTAGATAAGGGACTATTCCTCTAGGAAGCCAACCTTGACACCCCAAGTCTAGCTTAGGTGCCATTCCCTTGTTACCCTGTACTCATCCTTATCAGAACACTTCTCATGCCTTGTACTATTTGTTTAACATTCTCTTCCCCCACTAGACTCTAAATTCTGTGAGACCAGGGACATTGTCTATTTTACTCACCTCTGTACCCTACCCCCACGCCCGGCACAGTTTGGCGAATGTCTTGCCTGTATAACCCATGGCAAAGTGCCCTCTCTTCACTCTCCTTTCTCCAAGCCGCACTCAGTGGTCTGAGGAAGAACCCTGGGGCCAGCTGCCTGACACAGGTCCTGTGCTCACAGATCAAGGATGTGTTTCCTGAGCTATCAGCTCAGACCTTCCTTCCCAGCAGTGGGGCCAAGAGCCAGTACCCTCCCTTCACTCCACTTCCTGGACTGGCTTTGCATTGTGAATTTCAGTTATCACTTGACTTTTAGAACTAGAGTTGAGCTATGTCTTAGTTACTGACTCTTTTAATAGCCTTGTGAGATCGATGGGAATGCAATGGAAATAACAATGATGACTCACCCAGCCAGTCTCTCCTCCCCTCACCATTCTGCACAAAATCCAGTCCCACCACTGTCAAGTTATGTGCCACTCCAGATGAAGTAGCAGCAGCTCCTTGGATATCTGAGCAATCATGCGTGGGAGAAGAAGCCAAGGTGAGACCTCATGTGAGATACACAGTCAGACTCTATGGTCAAATGCCTTGTTGTGCTTTCAGCCTGTGAAACATAGATGGATAGAAATCGGTAGAGAAGAATGGCAAACTTCCAAGGGGAAAGGGCTCTGGCTGGGAAACAAGTACAGAACGGGGCAAGTTGCCTTAACAGTATCATCTAAAGGATACAGGGATGGGCAAAACTCAGGCAGGCTTCCTCAACCCTGCTGATGCAATCCCTTTCCTCTCCAGAACTTTATCAGCTAGAAGCAGGTCATGTCCACATGTTGCAGCACAGTGGGCAAGTGGGCTGTGATAGTCATCAGCACTGTTTCCCAAATATTCCCAGCTCTGTGCCTTGTGGGTACATGATGAGATTGCACGCCCTAGCCCGTTTTAGTTGGTTGGACCCATATGATGAGTTCTGGCCAATGGCCAGATAAGAAGTAAAATATGCCACTTCCAGGCTGGAATATTTCAATGCCATTATGGGGCACTACAGGGCTCTCTTTTCCTTTGCTATGGTGACCAGCAATGTTCAGGATGGTAGCTTCTCTGACCACTTGAGTTTTGCAGTAAGGAAACAAGGAGCAGAGCCATCAGCTAACTTATCATAGACATGAAGTGAGAGCAAGGAATAAATCTTTGTTGTTGTGAGCCACTAAGATTCTGGGGTTGTCTGTTACCACAGCACAACCTTGCTCATCCTGACAATACACAAGCTAAATCTTCCCTTAGGGGTTTGGCATTGTCAGAGAAAGGAAACCATAACTGCCGTACTGAAAAAAAGACAATTATTTATCAAAATGACCACAAAAAAATACTAAACATATTGGTAAGTGTGAAGTTATTAGCAATGTTCTAGATCATGGTTTGGATGGTGGGTTCATGAATGTTTGCTACATTAATAAATGAAGGAAAAACACTTTACTACAAATGTGATGATTCTTGGGATACAAACAGCAATTCCACAATACATAGCATAATCCAAGAATCTAAATTGGTCCATTCAAGGGCACAAGTCCTAAGAGATTCTAGGTCCTTTTGTCCAGGCCCAAGTCCAGGCCCTTCCTGGCCCAGCTCTGACTCTCCAGCCCTGTGGAACTGCCGATTTCTCTTCCTAAGTTTCCCCTGGTTCTCCCTCCACTCTGGCTACAGGCCCCGTTCTCAAGTCCCCTAATCACTAAGAACATGAGCTCTACTTTCTGGTTCTCCACAAGCACTCCCAGATCTCTGCCTGCCACCAGAGGAAGGTGCTGTGTGTTCCTGGTGCCCAACCACCTGCAGCTCCTTAACTCTCTTCTAGGGAGGGAGCTCCTAACAAGATAGGGTGTGGGTTTTGAGGTCAAAGAGAGCTCGGTTTAAATCCCAGCAACACAATTTACTTGCTATGTGATCTTACATAAGTCATTTTCTCTCTCTGAGCCTCAGTCTTCATCTTTAAATTAGGAACAATAATACTTAGCACTCAAGGGGTTGTTGTATGCATTCTATGAGTGAGGCTGCAAGCAGAGAAACACTGGCACACGGTAGGCACTCAATAGCCATGGCTTCCCTTCCCCTTTTCTACTTTCTCCTCTTTTCAAAATGGCAACTGACCCATACTACTGACCCAAACTCTAATCTCATTCTTTTCTCTTGTTTTTACTTTCCTCTTTTTCCTTCCAGCCCAAACTTCCCCCACTGCACACGCACGCGCACGCGCACACACACACACCCCACCATCATTCTCACCACAGTACACACCTTTGTTCAAACTTGTCTCTCAGCCACTGTCTAGTTCAGGAGCTTTAAATTTTTTGTTTTGCTTATTTTTATTTGTGTTTAGAAGTGCCACCTTTTTGCAAACAAAAATCACCTGTAGCTATCCAGCATCTAAGACAAAATCAGAATGGCTCATGGCAGTCCCTGAAACACCTCTGTGGGATGCCCTAGGGCTCAATGGATCACACATTGAAAGCTACTGGGCTCTTCACCCCTTCCAGGTCTATAGAACGTCAGGGCTGGCAGGCCCCTTAGAGGTCATCTGCTGACCCACTGCCTAAATTTCTGGGTGGGAAACAGGTCTAGAGATATAGATAGCTATTGGCTCTCAGGGCTGGGAAGAACCCTGAACATCACATAGGCCCCCAGGCTGACTGACAGGTGGTTGGCCCCAGAGCAGGGGGAACCGGCTTTGGGACACAGGCTGCCTCTCACCATGCCCAGGAAGCAGCATCTCCTAATCAAGTGTCAAGAGCTTAACAACCCAGACTCAAAGCCTAGCATAGCCACTTGGTAGCTGAGTGCCTTGGGCAAATCACTCCCTCTCTCTGCAGCACCATCTTCCCTCTGTCAAATCGGGTAGTGATGTTTATCTCATAGAAGCTATGTGTAACTACCATGCCTTTACCCCTGCAAAACACTCCTAGGTGACTGCTGGCTTTCAGAATCTCTAGGAGGGACGCAGACAATGGTGGTGGGAAGGAAGATCCGCACCTCACACATTTTTACTTTTTCCAGGCAGAAGAGAAATTCACTCCCCTCCACAGAACCCCAATTCCTCCTTATGAAAAGTCTCTGGCCTCTCACAACCCCCCCAGGCTTTTCCTAGCTAAGTGGCTGCTTCCCAGTCTGGGCTGTAATAAGGCTCACCCCTCCCTGCCTCAGGGCCCTCCTTTGGTTCCACTTCGCCTCTCAAGCACACAGCCGGAAGGGCTGCCCAGTTGGCCTTCTTGGAGAGAAAGTTTGGCAATCAGCATCTGAATTGAGCCCATTAGCACCTGTTTGCACCACTGGTGCAAACTCCCGCCCTGAGGCCTCAAAACATAGAGGCTATAAAGTGTTTGTCTGTCAAAACTGACTCTGCCTGGAACGAACCGGTCATCAGTCAAGACTCGTTCATTTTATTTCCAGTTTTCCACAACCCCCTTCCCTTCTAATGAGCTGCCCGGGCAACCAGGCTATGCATTTAGTTAGCAATTGCACTTAACAGTCACAGATTGCTACTTTGGGCTGTGCACATTTGGTTTAATAAATGTGCTACCACTATGATTTTCACATTCCCCCAGGCTGGAAACCACTTTGATAGGATACAAGGTCCTTCAGACCATCTACGTCACTCATTGCTGCTGACCTCCTCCCAGGAGCAAAACAGAAGAGGGCTGCTTCCTAGGAGGAGGCCCCACAAGGCGCAGCTATGGTTGTTGTTTTTAAACTAAAAATCATTGGCGAAAGGTTCATTCCTATTAGGAACAAAAATAGTGACTGGGACACATTAGGGACCCTGAAGGACTCCCAGGAATACTGTGTGAGATCCAGAAAGGGCTGCTGCAGCAGTGTGTGTGGTGTGTGTGATGTGTGTGGTGTGTGTTTGTGAACGTATGGGTGTGCATGTGTGTCCTTTACCCAGCACCTCACCTGAAAAACAAAAAAGGTCCTGCCAGTTAAGTCATTACAAAACAGCTGGAGGGGCACCCTAAAAAAGAAGTCCAAGTTCAGGCCCCTTTCAGTTGTCACTGAGTTATGTCTTGACAAATCCAAAGATTCTGTCATTTAGATGCCAGTTAAGAATGGACACCATCCACCCAGATTTTCAAGCCAAAAACCTAGAGGTCATCCTAGACTCTCTTATTCTCCTTACTCCCCACATCTAATCCATCAGAAAATCCTGTCTGCTTTACTCCAAAATATATCCCAAATCCATCCACTTCTCCCCCCTCCACTGCCATCAGTGTGGTGGCTCAGTCACCATCACCTGTCCCCTGGACCAAGCCTCTTCAATGGCCTCCCTGCTTCCACTCTTGTTGCCTCACAGTCCATTGTCTACACAGCAGGGAAGGGTCTTCTAAAAACGTAAATCAGACCATATAGCCCTTTTTGCTGTCATGGCAATTATGGAAGCACATGTTCAAGATGGAAGCTCCACCAGCCTAGATCACTGAGTGACTGTGAAGAACACAGCCCTCCCATCGATCCACGTTGGACAATTCCAATGAGTGAGAATTTGATACTGGTGGTTCCTGTGGGCATAACTTAGCCTATCCTGACTGATACATTGAATTCTTGCATATTTCTGGAGCAGCCATTATGGCTTCTGCTGAGTCCTAAAGAAATCTAGGACCCCAAAGGATTATCTTAACCACTGTTCTAGAAGGAGGAGGGAGCTGGCTGAGTGAGGTACAATGTTCAGAGGGGGCAATTAACAAGCATAGCTGTATATGTCTCAGGCAGGGACATCATGTTGATGAAGGAAGTCAAGCAAGCAGTCAGGCAATCTGTATGTAGACCAGGATAGAGGACAGGACTTTGGTCCTGGAGGGGAACTGGAATACAGAGCAGGGTGAGTGGTAGAATTTAGGAGTAGGAATCAATGTGGTAGAGGTGGTAGGGAAGGGAAAAGAAAAGGAAGGGAAGAGGAGACAATTTAGACCTCCAAGTGTCACTCTTGGAGGTGCCTGACATCAGATCAAATTGGTAGCAAGAAGACCCAGAGACCAATGCGGGACCCCAGCTGTTGCCACAGTTTCTCCAGCTCCTAGGTCTGCTGAAGCTAATGGAATATTTCCTGCCTCAGCCAGGACTGGCTCAGTGGCTGGCATGGTGAACCAAGCTGGCCAGAGTGAACCTGCCTGGGGGCAGCTGGGGAAGCAGAGGCCGTAGAGATGGAGAGGGGCTTGTACGGTCATAATAACAGCTGACAGTTATCAAGTGCTTATCACTTGCCAGGCACTATGGCAAGGACATTACATGCTCTCCCTATAATCTTTACACAAACCCCATAAAGTCAGTGCAATTTTATCTCCACTTAGACACACTAAGTAACTTGCCTAAGATCATACGGCTAGTAAATGTCAGAGCCCTGAGTTGAAACTAGGATGTCTCCTCCCCAACCTATGCCTTTGACCACTTTATTTTCTCTTCCTCCTACTCCTTGAATTTATGTATTTGTTTTCCTTTCTCCTAGGTTTTCATTCCACCCCATTTCCTGCCACCTGTTCAATTCCTTTTCCTCACATTCTCCTACTTGACATGAAAAAAATTGAGTGCACCTTGACTTGCCATCCATTATTAATTTTTTGGTCATCCACCTTCTGGCTCAATGTCTCAGCATTTCAGCTTTCCGTACATTGACCACTGACAGGTGACCCTCGTCTCTAACAGCAGAGAAGCAGGAAGCCTTTTCAGACAGGGTGACCCTCACTGGGAAAAGAGGCAGTGCAGCTCTTTGTGCACCAACAACAAATCCAGGTCCACAAATCAGGTACTTAGGAGCTCCAAACACTCCTGGAGGGAGCTTGGTAGAGATGCAGTGGAAATGAGTTCTGTAGAAAGGAGGCAAAGGCTTCCTGGGAGCATAGGCTTTGAGGGTTAAGAAACACTTGCTGTGTGTGGGAGAAGTCCTAGTATTGATTTTCTGTTATTATTTGAAACTATTTGAGATGGACCTTTCTAGAGAGTCAGTTCTGGTGTCACCAAAAAGAAAGACCACAGGGGTTGTTCTTAGAATAATGGGATTCTGGTCCAGCTTTGCCACTTAGAGGCCGCCCAGCATTGGGCAAACCATGATAACCTCTCTAGTACTCAGTTTCCTCATCTGCAAAATGAGGACAAGAGTTTTACACCTTCCTCACAGGGATGATTTGGAGAGAGGATCAAATAACTTAACGATGTCTGGAAGGCACCTCAAACTCAGTAACACTGATCCCTCCAAAGCCACCCATGCTCCAGTGCTCTTTATCTTGGTGAAGACTACCCCTGCCAACACTGCCAAGTAGGCCTCACTAACCAAAGACTGTCTCTAAAGCCTCTTCAATTCCTTTTGCATCTGTGAATCTGTCCACCTCCTCTCCAGAATTGCCATCGCCACCCTCGTCCAGCCCACCATCATCTCTCTCTGGGACTACAGTAATACCCTCCTAACTGGCTCTACTCTTGTGTATGCCTCTCCAGTTCATTCTTGGCACAGCAGCCAGATTTTGAAATCAAAATCAGATTGTGTTACTTTTCTGCTTTTGTGGCTTCCTGTTGTTCTTAGAATAAAATCTTAGGACTTCCTCCACAGCCCACAAGACCCCATGGAATTGGTCCCCCTCACACAGCTTGCCCTCATCTAGTGCTGCTCTTTCTCTTGTGCCCTTGTGCTTCCCCACACTCGCCTCCTTGCAGTCCCTTGAATGCATCATCCTTTCTCCTGCCATAGAGCCTTTGTGGATGTGTTTTCACTACCTGGAATACTCTTTCCACACACCCCCTCCAGTTCCAGGCACCTTCCTAATTATTGATTTCCCCAGGAAAGACTTCCTTGGTCCCCCAAGACTAAGTCAATTCTTTCTATCGCTCATTTTAAATTTATTTTGGTGATTATTTGACTGTCTCCCTCTCCCACTAGATTCTTAGCTCTCTGAAGGCAAGGGCCATGGCTATTTTTGTTCACTATGGTGTCCCCAGCACCCAACACAGTGTCTGGCACAGGTGCTCAATCAACATTTGTCAAATGAATAAATAAATGTGGATATCCTTTATAAACAGTAAAGATGTGGGCAAAATAAGGTGGTACTGCAAAAACAGACAAACTGATCTTAAAATTCATGTGGAAATTCAAGGGAGTCAGAATAGACAAAACAATCCTGAAAATGAAAAGTAAAGATGGAGGACTAACACTTCCCAATTTCAAAACTTACTACAAAGTCATCAAAAGTAATTAAAATAATCAAAGTAATCAAAGCCATGTGATACAGGCATAAGGATACACGTATAGATCAATCGAATAGAATTGGGAGTCCGAAATAAACCCATACATCTACAGTCAATTGATTTTTGACAAGGGTACCAACAAAAGGTGCTGGGACAACTGGATATCCAATAACATGCAAAAGAATGAAGTTTGACCAATACCCCACACCACATACAAAAATTAACTCAAAATGGATCAGAGACCAAAATATAAGAGCTAAAACTACAAAACTCTTAAAAGAAAACATAGATGTAATTCTGCATGTCCTTGGATTAGACAATGGTTTCTTCTATATGACAGCAAAAGGAAGAGCAATCAAAGGAAAAAATAGATAAACTCGACGTTATCAAAATTCAAAAGTTCTGTGTATCAAAGGACACTATCAAGAAAGTAAAAAGGCAACCCACAGAATTGGAGAAAATATTTACAAGTCATATACCTAACCAGGGATTAATATACGGAATACATAAAGGACTCCTATAATTCCACAACAAAATAATGAACAACCCATTTCAAAAATGGACAAAGCTATTCTGGTGATGGGTACATTGAAAGCTTTGACTTCAGCGTTATACAATTCATCCATGTAACAAAAAACACTTGTACCCCCTAAATCTATTGAAATTTTTAAAATGGGCAAAGGACTTGAATAGACATTTCTTCAAAAAGGTACACAAATGGCCACTAAGCACATGTAAAGATGCTCAACACCATTAGTCATTAGGGAAATGCAAATGAAAACCACAATGAGATACCATTTCATGCCCACTAGGATAGCTACAATCAAAAATTCAGATAATAACAAGCATTGGCAAGGATGTAGAGAAATTGGAACCCTCGTACATTGCTGGTGGGAATATAAAATGGTACAGTCTTTGTGGAAAACAGTTTAATAAAAGGTTAAATATAGATTTACCATATGACCCAGCAATTCCACTCCTAGGTATATACCAAGAGAAATGAAAGCACATGTTTACCCAATAATTTCAACACCAATGTTCATAGGCACATTATTCATAATAGCCAAAAGACAGAAACAAGCCAAATGTCATTCAATATGTGAGTGGATAAACAAACGGTGGTATATCCATGCAATGGAATATTACTCAGCCATAAAAAAGAATGAAGTACTGATACGTGCTACAACATGGATGAACCTTTAAAATATCATACTAAGTGAAAGCCAGACACAAAAGACCACATGTTATATGATTCCATTTATAGGAAATATTCAAATGTCCAGACTAGGCAAATCCATAGAGACAGAAAGTAGATTAGTGGTTACCAAGGACTGGCGGGAGGACAGAGAACTGGACCAGTAAGGGGAGCTGGGTTTCTTTTAGGGGTAATGAAAATATTCTAAAATTGATTATAGTGGTGGTTGTACAACTCCATGAATATACTAAAAGCCACTGAATTACACATTTTAAATGGTGGAATTGTATGATATGTGAATTATGTGTCAATAAACCTGTTAAAAAATAAGGTAGTAACACAGACAGTGAGTTCTAAAGGTCAAGAATGGGCCAATGATGCTAAGATTTGGGGACTGAATGTTCCAGCCAAGAGGAACAGCTAGTGCAAGGATCCTGGGGCAGGAATGAACTTGGCAAGGAATAGAAATGAGGCCAGTGCAGCTGAAGTGGGCCAGGGTGAAAGTGATGGGAGCTGAGGTCAAAAGGTTGACAGGACAGCTAGAATGTGGAATCCACTCTAGTATGATAAGGAGCCACAAGAGGCACAAGTCACATGGCCATGCCCAATTGCAAGGGGGTGAGGAAGTACAGTCCTGCCATGTGCTTGGAAGAAGGAGAGCCAGAACTATTCGGTGAGTTGCAATAATGACAACCATCCACGCATGTGCCCACACACAGACTACAATCTTGAATATAGTTTCAGGGCAATCAAGCTCCTCCTTCAAGTCAATTCCCTAGAGCAGGATTAAGATCTCATACTGGGTCAATTCTCCAGCATCAGATTTGCCTTTGGGCAGGGATTCTTAACCTCAGTTATATTAAGATCTTAACCAAGAGTTACAGGAAGAGAGAGTTCAGGAGGCCCATGAACCTGGATGTGAAAAGAATTAACCATTTATTTTCACTAACCTCTAATTGAAACAATGAATGTAGGCAACAAACCACAGAAGTGTTAGCAGTATCTGTGCCTTTATCAGTAATACAAATCACAGATATTTGCATATCGTATGACAGTTGTTGCAGATATCTTGAAATTTCATTCATTCAATATTTCAGTAATTAATAGACCCTGTGCTAGATCTTGTAATTTGAATTGTGCTAACAAAAAAGCACATATATTACTATATCACAATTTTTAAAAAATATTTTGATACCTATTTTCAGTACAGTTGTTTTCCTTCATAAGCCTATGTATTTTATCTCATGCTTAAAAAACAATTCTGAAAAAGATTGAGAACTCCAACATCTTAGGGGATGACTCACGTCATGTTAGGTTTCTGCCCTGTCTTCCTCTTTACTCGCCCTGTGTTGCCTCCATGAGGTCTGCCAAGCCTCGTGTTCAAGACTTAATCTATGACAGTATGGGAAGTTAAATGAAGCAGAAAACTTGGAAGAAAGTTCTGAAGAAGACTTCTGGGGACTAGAGTACACTTGGGTGCTACTGAATGATATCTCCAGGAAATGACCCAGGCTCTCTTACACATCACTGCATGGCAGAAATATGGCCTGACAAAGCCTACCACAGTTTGCTGCTGGCTTCCTTTCACCCCTCTGGGCCTCAGTTTCCCCATCCATGCTGTGAAGGGTTTGGACTGGATAGTCTTCTTATGGCCTGTCCAACTATGACAGCCCAAGTTTATGCATCTGCACTATCTGCTTCCATGAGATCCCAAAAAAGAGGCCCAGTAGCACTAGGTACCCCGGACCTCAGCATTAAGTTTGAGGGGCCTCCCAAGGATTCTCTACAATATGGTAGAGGGGAAGTGGTACTTTCCCCAACTCCAAAAATGCCATCCACAGCCTCACCTCCTTGCCTTTGCTCATGCAGCTCCCCCTGCCCAGGACACACTCCCTGTGTCTGTCAAGGACTCAGTCCAAAGCTAGACATCACAACAAAGCTGTCACTGGTTACTTTGAAATCCCACGGCACTAGGCATAAAGCACCTTTTATTTCAATCTTCTTATACACGTGTCTGCTGTCCCCAGCCATGGTGCAAACTCCTCTAGGCGAGACCCATGTTTCATCCTTTTCAGCATTTCCAGGGCCCGACTCAGTTCCTTCATCTGCAGGCATCAAGACAAAGATAATGGCTTGTGTACAGTCCTGTACAGTCCTGTGGTTGAGTGGGCACTAAGCAATCAATCCCCTCAGGGTCAAATCCTGGCTCTGTGGCTTACTAAGTAATTTTTTGCAGTAACTACTAATCTAGTTAGTAGTTAGTGATGTGGCAACAACATCTCTGTGCCTTGATTTCTTTATCTACAAAATTGGGAAAATAGTACCTATTTCACATAAAGATTAAGGAGCAAATACAAGTAAAGTACTGAACATTTAGAAGTGTTATTTATAAATTTTGTGTAAGAAATATTTAATATGTTCCAGGCTTATAATCTTCATAACATGCCTATGAAGTAGGTACCATTATTATAATGATCCCTAATTTACCGACAGGGAAACTAATGCAAAGAGATGTCAGGCTACTTGTCCAGGGTCATAAAGAAAGCAAGTGGCAGAGTGAGGATTCAAACCCAGGGAGGGTGGCCCCAAGGCCCAAGCACTCAACTGCTACACTACCCATGCTCCCTCTCAACAGCAATCATTGTTGTCTTTCTTTTGCCAGTGTTAGACAAATTGTAGGTGCAAAGAAAATCAGGTAGTTGTAGGCTACCTTCTTCTAGCTTGCTTTCTGCTGCTCCCAGGTGCTTTTGATCTTCAAGGCACATATTTTTGTTTCCTCTTCCCTCTGGCTGACTTTTACAGTCTGACTCCATTGAGTCTGCCCCTCTGATCCTGCCCTTGTATGCCCATCTGTGTTGCCAACCTGGTGGTCAGCAAGATGGTGAACAAAAGAACGAGACGAAGGAAGAAAAGTCCACATGCTCTCTATAAACAGACCGCTTAATGTGAGGAAAAGACTTGCCCACACATTTTTGGATTTTCATGAATTTCTGTCTCTCAAATGAAGTATACATTACTGTCAAGAGGACATATAATTTAACCTGGGTCTCCAAGAGTGGGTCCTCTGAGCCATTAACATTTCCAGCCCACTCTCCCTTGGAGAATTATAGACTGTTTGAGCTGTAATAAGTCTTAAAGATGTCCAAGTCTCTCATTTTATAGAAGGGGGAATCAGGACCCAGGAAAGGCAAGGGACTTGCCAGGGACACAGTAGGTGCTCAACAAACATTTGTTGCAAGAATGAAAGACCAATGACCCATATGCTTGAGAGGTGAGGGGTACAATCTTTGGTCATGGGACTAAGTTGTATGTTTTTTTCAAGTGCTTAGTGTAAATCCCACACCCTGAACTCAGTAGCACCATTTGAGGAGGCATATTTTTAAAAAATTTTTTGTAGGGACGAGGTCTTGCTATGTTGCCCAGGCTGGTCTCAAGCAATCCTCTCGCCTTGCCTGGGATTACAGGTATGAGCCACAGTACCTGGCCCCAGGAGGTACATTTTGAAAATACAAATGTCTGCACACAACCACAGAGATTCGAATTTAATTAGTCTTGGGGTAAAACCCAGGCAATGGTGAGTGTGTGTGTGTGTGTGTGTGTGTGTGTGTGTGTATATATACATATATATAAATTTTTTTAAGTTCCCAAGGTGATTCTAATGAGCAGCCAGGATTGAGAACCACTGCTCTAAACTAGTGGTTCTCAAGCTTGACTGAACACTAAAATCCCCGGGAGCAGGTTTAAAATTTGAGCATGCATGCACACACACTAGTGTTTTTTTCAAAGTGTGTCAAGTGATTCTAAAACACACTAAGGTTGAAAACCAAACTCAATATCAATTACTTGACAGAGGGCAATTGAAAAGAAATATCTACCTTGCAAGCTCCATGAGGACAAAGATTTTTGCCTGTCTTGTTCACTCCTGTATCTCCAGCACCTAAAACAGTGCAAATGGTTTCTTGGTCTTCACAACCTTCTCACTTGCCAGCATGGGCAAGTCAGTTTTAATCTGTCTATTTTTTTCATTTCTCAGATAGGAGTAATAACTCACAGGGCTATCATGGGGATCATATGAGATAACATATATAAAAGTGCTTCATAAATTACAAAGAAATGCAAAAATACTAGTTGATTTCAGAGAGAAAAATTCAATTTCCTGTTTTTTCTCCCCGCACCCCCCAAGAAATTTTAATTCTCTTTTTAGTCCCACCAGATGCTGTCCTGCTGAATCTCCCAGGTCCCACGAGAAAGCTCTCCATTGGATCCTATTCCAATCTAGGCTCTTCCTTGATGGTGGTAAAAATACATTCCTTTCCTGCTCCTCCCTTTCGGTACAACCTATTCCTCACTCATTGTGATGGACAGGGGTTCGAATTCTGGATCCTCGACTTACTCCATAACTCTTAAGTAAATTATTTACTGTTCTCTGAGCCAGTTTCCTCATCAAGAAGATGGAGATAATGATGGTAATTATACCATGGAATTGTTGTGAGAATAAAATGAGTTAATGATGTACACGTTGCCAGGCACATAGAAAGCTCTTAAAGATAATAATAAAAGCCATGGGTTTTGTCCAGAGGTTTTTTAATTTAAAAAAAGGGGGGTCGCCTCAAGTACAAAAGTAAGATGGGATGACCTAGCTGTGACATCTGCCACTTTCTGATACCTGGAGTTTATCTGGCTGGCCAAATAGAAATACAAAAATATGCCATTTCTTCTGCCTGCTAGTCATTCAGCAAATATGTATTGAGCACTTACTGCATACCAGGGCCCTGGGGGAACAAAGACATGGATAGAATATAGCCTTTGAGGAGTCAGGTGGGAGACCTGAGCTCTTAAGACAAAAAGCCTCAGCCCAGACACCTCTGTCAATTTGGCAATGGTAAAATATCTATTGCAGGTAAAATATCTAGGAGTCAATAAACCACTTCTTGGATGTTGCAAGGTTCACAGTGTTAATAATGGCAAAAATTACAAAACAACTAAGGGTAAGCATTAACGAGTATACCAGATTTATTAGATAATATACTGAGGCTTAAAGAAATACAAAAACCCCTCTCCTACTAGGCCACTTAGTCATTCAACAAATATTCCCAGTGCGCCTACTTCCAAACTAGATGCTAAAGAAGGAGGGATGAGTCAGCCACCGTCCCTGCCCTCAAGGATAATAACACGTAACATTTGGGGGGTGATATTTTTGTTTACAAAGTCTTTTCCCATACAGGATTTTATTTGGTCCTTCTGGCAAACAGAAAACAGAGGCTCAGCACTGGAAATTGCCCCCATTAGCAAATACTGGAACGGGGCCTACACCTGGGTCAAAACAAGCAAAGTAAGCCAGGCTTCTTTCTATTCTCAAAGGCCCGTCACTAGCCTACAACCACCTAATGTAACTCTGACTTCCCTTGGGCTAGAGGAAACTCTTCACACTCATCTAAATGTGTCTGCATCTGAAAGCCTCAGTAGTTCCATCATGTTTCCAAATCCCCACAACTTTTAAGACAGGCATTAACTGTTCTAGGGAGAGAGCACTAACTTGTAGCTTCCAGTTTATCTTAGGCCAAGGAATGGCCAGGGTGTTCTTTCAAATTCCAAAGAAGAGGGTCATGTTAATTTCAAGAGATGGTAAAGGAAAGGAAACAACAACGAATTCAAGAAGGGTCAATACATATTGGCAGCCTCTGTCTCAACTATCTCCCTGCACACTGGGCCACCTGGAGGAACCAAGCGTTGCAAAAGTGAACAAAGCACAGCAGGAACATACTGGAGGGAGTCAGAGAAGGCTGTAAAGAGGAGGGAATGTCTGAGTAGGAGTCTTGAAGGATGAATAAGAGTTTTTAGGAAGCCAAGAGAAGAAAAGGCTATGGAAACCTTCCCTGCCTCCATGCTGTATGCTTTTCATATAGGACCCAGCAGTCTGCAGTGAGGTTGTCTCCTTCCATACTGTCTCCCCAGCCAATTGTTAAGACTCAAGAGCAAAAGGCAAGTCTTATCAATTCAGCATCACCAATACCTGGCACAGGGCCTGGCAAAGTCTTAGTACAAAGAGCAGGGTAGGAATCAGCCCTTGGAGCCAGCTCTAAATCACCAGATTAGAGATAAACCGCTTTCCTTTATTAAAGAACAGGAAAATTAAAGGGGAAAAATATCTCAGCTATGCCAAAACTCACCATTTCAAAGCACATTTAAACAGAACACAGCAAAATTTTTAAGCAATAGTGAAGTGTATGGTGATGTCCGTATTTTCCCATCTAGAACCCAGAAGCAATGAGCCACCACAATTAACCAGTAGCCCCGCCTGGTTGTTCATTGTAGAAGGTAGACATGTAGCCCAGAGCCCCAGACAGGAGCAGCACAACCACGTCAAACAGCAGCCCACCAGGCCGGGTGTCTGGAGGGTAGACATTTCATCACCATAGAGAGCAGCACTGCCAGGAAGGATGCAGCAGGGGTGGAGCTGGCAGCAGATGGGGTAAGTTAAAGAGGGTGGGGGTTTTGGAGGAGGTATCCTATAAATTCCTCAAGAACAGGGTCTATCTCTGACATATTTCTGTATACCTGGTACCTGGTGGCATCTGGCAACTTGTACCTGTTGTGCAAGTTGTATTTCTACAAGGGCACTTTGCAAATGGGTCTCAAGTTGGGGACACAAGACAGCCAAGCCTGACTGCACATAGAGGAAGGAGTACCTTTATTTAGCTATTATGCCCAGAGAGGGTGACTTTTAAAAACCAGTCCACCCAGAGGATATTCCATTTTTTAATAGTTATGAACAGAAAGGGGTGACTTTTTTCTAATTGCTATGACCAGAGGATGTGCCTTTGTCTAAAGGTTCTACCAAAAAGGGTGGCTTTTCCTAATTGGTCCACCCAGACGAGGCACCCTTTTTGCCATCCCTCTACCTGGAGGGGACACCTATTTGCCACTACACTACCAGCTCCCACTGGCATCTAACAGGAGTTCAATTAATGTCTACTGGCATGGAGAGATTCCTCATCTTCAGTCTCTTCCCCTCTCTCACCATCCCCACCCTCTTTCTGCAGCAGGTAGTCTCGAAGCTACAGGCACAAAATGTAAAGCCTCTGTGCAAGTCAGAGATTTAATATTTTTTCCTAAATCTATGGGTTTCATTAACTCAGAATTATGGGAAAAATGTTTTCACTGGGCTATTTCACAATGGGGAGTAAACTTACATAACTCATTATTCCAAGAGGTAATACAGGCTGGAAATTGGAGTACAGGGAGACTTTGCTATCCAGAATCCTCAAGAAATGAGTTCTCTTAATGGCTAAGTTTCCTGGGAGCTAGACTGTTCCCCACTTTTCATTACTGAATATTTTCTTTAATTTTCACCATTTTGAGTGGAACCTTCCTGAGAACATACTTCTCAGCCTTCTTAAACAGATTCCTCTGAAGATGCTGCAGCCTCTTTTTTCTTTTTATAGAGACAGAGTCTCGCTACATTGCCCAGGCTGGCCTCAAGCGATCTACCCACCTCAGCCTCTAGCCTCAGCCTCGCAAGCCACCATGCCTGGCTACAACCTCTTCTTGATGCCTTATTTATCATCCTTAGAGTCTGGTACTGCTTGGGAGGCAAACTGTAGGGGTTACTTCTAACATCTCTTCTCTCTTATCACAGCAGGGGGGATGCCAAAAATGCCCCCCATAGTTCTCCAAGTCCCCTTGTCCCAGTATTTTCCAGGGGCTGCTGGCAAGTTCACCTAAGTGGATGTCTCAGCACCCCAAAATAGCCACAGGAAAGGTTCTGCACTGGAAATCCAAACACACAGCCACCAATCCCGGAGGACACTTTGGCCTAGTCTTCTTCCTTTCTCTGGGTGGCTGTTGGCCTAGATCCACATTCTAAAACTATTTCTGTTGGGATCACAAAGGGAAAAAAGATAAATGCTCTTTCTTCTAAGTGGTATTTGTTGATGTACATATGGGTCTAAAAATACTCAATGCATTTATACAGTTGTCTATTATGCACTATTATTAATGCAATAATCTACCTGCATGAAATAGTGTGCCACATCAGAGAACTCAGGAAAGCACAGAGTCCGGTCTAGACATTGATTCAAAAGCAATCATTCCAACTTCTATTTGTAATTTCTGGCACAGCTTAATTAGGAATACTAAATATTACAAATTGGAAGTTTCTTTCCTCTTGCCTACACTCTGACAAACCTGTCCATAGTGGGATCTTTATATTCTGTTACAAAAAAAGTAAGTTGAGGTTGACCTGATGTAGGAATCCAACCCAGTAACATCATGTGTGATATTAAGTGGCTATGACATAAGAAAACAAAAATACTATTCTCATTTAAAATGTTAGTGGTTTTTGATGACATGTTATAACCAAACTATGTAAAATAAAAGATGTTTTACTTTACCTTAACATATACTTATTCTGTCTATTAATAAAATACAAATGGTTTCATTTTTCTAATTTCCTTTGTTTGCTTATAAAGTTAAAAAGTATATTACCTAATATTGTATTATTACTGCTTGCACCCGTGAAACCATTTTTTGTCACTTACTTTAATCTAAGCCTGCATTATAGTTCATGCTAATTATCCACAAATACATTAAATTTGTAAAGTATTATGTGGTCAAATAAGTTGGGAAACTCTCGACTGGTCTCTTCCAACTTTAACCGTCTGTAACATGACAGGGGCTCTTCACCCAGCTGCACAGTAGAATCACTTGGGAACCCTGAAAAATACTGGTTCCTGGGCCTCATCCCCAGAAATTCTGGATTTATTGGTATGGGGTAGGGCCACGGCATTAGTAATTTTTTTTTAACATTTAGAGTAAATTTTACTGACACATATTGATTAAAAAAGGACTTTGTTTTAAGCATCATCAAACCTCGGTCACTAATCTCCATTAGTTTACATAATTATTTTACATAATTACTAAGAATTTAGCAAAACATTAGTCATTTTTTAAAGCTCTCCAGGTGATTTGAATTTGCAACCAGGGTCTATACGAGTCTATGACTGTAATTAAAAAATGAAAAATGCAATCAGACAAGCAGTGTGAAGGATTCTATTCATGGAGATGACTGAATTGCCTGGTGGTCTGGATATCTTGTAGACACTGCTAAGGCGTGCCCATGACCTTGAGGCTGCCTGGCTGTGAGCTCAGGGTTTAATTGCTCCATATCCAGGCTGGTGAGAGTTAGGCCTGTTGTATCCTCAGGCAAACTGCCCAATACTTCAGGCCCCATAAGTTTTGTGAGGCGCTTCTTCACCCATAAACCAGGCTGGTTCTGTAAAACTGGTTAAGCCCAACCAGGAGCCATGCACACATCCCGAGGGGAAGAGAAGAGAGAGTCAGCAAGACACTTGGACAAGAGCTCTGCCCAAAAGCAGGGGACACTGCCTGGCTGTTTGGCCTGCATCCACCCTCTGCTGCTTCATTAAAGCCCCTCCTTGGCATCCCAGCCTGGTGGGTTCCGTGGTCAGCCAGCGCCACATATTCTCTGTGACAATAAACATCTCATAGCTGCCAGGACTCTCAGTGGTGCCTCAGCTTCAGTTCCAAAGAATGTTTTCCCCCTTGGTTAGGAGGCAGTGAACAGATGTCAGTGGGGGAGAATGGAGGAGTCAAAGGAAAGGAAAATCCCTGGGTTGGGAGAGATAAACTGACAGCCTCAAAAGCTAGATGGGGCTCCTCGTGGGCACACAAGCATTCTTTACATATTCTGGAAAAGGGAAGAATGGTTGCAATTCGGAGCTGTCTAGGAAACATTCTTATTATAACTTCATCTTGACAGTAGCCCCATCCAGGGTTTTCAAAAGGCTTTGTGGAATTTCATCTTCTTAGTTAGTATTTAGTGATGTTGTGCATGATGGCAATGCATGCGCCAGGCATTTTACATACATTATTTCGGATCCTCACAAAAACTCTCTGAACTGGGTAGTGTTGAACTCCATTTTACCGATGAGGAACTGTGTCTCAGAGACAGCAGAGGCAGCTACGAAGTGCAGGCAAGTGGGACTTCAACCGGCAGCTGCTAACTCCAAATCCCAAGATCATTTTCCTTAACATGTCATCCAAAGTTTTTTTATTTATTAAAAGTAATACTTTGGGGAAAGTATTACATTTGGGAAATTTTGAAAAATACAGAATGGTAGAAGGAAAAAAATAGCACCCATTCCCATAATCCCATCCCCTTGAGATAACCACTGTTAAGACTTTAGCATATACCCCTCCAGTTGCTTTTTTATGTGTGTGTCCATGTGTGCTTTATTTTGGACAACATTGTACATGGTAAATTTTACACCTAAAAGATGAATTTGATACCTCGGTTTTTCACTTAGCATTATTTTGTGCATTTCCACATATCCTTATATATTTGTTTAGACATGGTTTTTCGTAGCTGTACACTAGTCTATCACATAGACCTAGAAAAATTTATATAACCACTCCCCTATTATTGAATGTTTAAGCTATTTTCATTTTTCCAGTTAATATAAGTAATCAAAATATGCAGTGAGGATCCTTGCACATTTTTTCCCCAAAATATCTGATTAGTTCTTCAGCATAAGGTCCTGGAAGTGGAATTACTGGGTCAAAGGAGACACACAATATACAACAACAACAAGACCTATATTGCTAACAACTCTGAGACACCACCTCTTGCAAGGGCAGAGAGCCCCTGAGGATGTCAATGTAAGGAGACCTCAGTCACCTCTGGGCCTCTAGTTGCAGGGGGAATAATCTGAGTTTGGTATTTTACAGATACTGGGAATCAGACTATAAATTGTCAGGCAGCTAATTACACTGTTCTCAGAAGCAAATGATTCCAGTCAAAATAAAAACAGCTGATAGATATATTTTTAAAACCTATCTCCCCTTTGAGGCCCTTTTCCAAAGGAAAAAAAATCTTTCTGACTTTCTCCTAGATGAATTACAGACCATTCTGAAAAATCTATGCTATTTAGAAATAAAAAATAATAATAAAAGATACAGTCAAGCCTCAAATGTCACAGAAAAGCAAGGGCATGAATAATATATTTAGGTTTTGAGTGCAGCTGGATACACACAGCCAGGGCCACACAGGCAGACAGACTCTTGCTTTCTCTCTCTTCCTCACTATGGCTTGGAGCCCCTCCTGCTCTGGCCCAGGACCTGGCTCTGCAAAGCAGGGAGGGTCTGAGGTTGCCCAGGTCTCATCTGCCCAAGGATAATGAAAACTTGAATGTAGATCGAGAAAATCCACAGCTAATATTACAACTTCATTTGAACCATGCATTTTAACCTTCCCAAGACCCTCATATCCAACTCCTTGGCCAACAAACAGGATGTGAAGGACTCCTCACCCCACCTCTACCCTGGGGGCTCATCCTGAGTTAGGAGGTGCCTTGCTCCCTTTCCTCCTGAATCACTGGCAGTTAGTTCCTCCCTCGCACTAGCTCTCTCACACTTCCAGGGCCTTGCACAGGCTACTTCCTAAACCAGGAATTCCCTCCCCCACTTTCTTCAATGGGCCTGCTCCAGATCATCCTTCAGAACTCAGACATCACATCCTCCTGGAAGCTTCACCCAACCTCAATGCTGAGTCAGGTGAACCTCCTCTGCCTTCCCTTGATACCCTAGGCTAATCTCCCCAGCACTATGGGCCAGGCCCAGAGTCAGGTGCTCAATAAATGTGCAACAGCTAGGAAAAAGGAAGGAAGGAATTCAACTTAACAGGTATTTATTAAGTGCCTATTAGGTGCCAAGTACTGTTTTAGAAGCTGGAGACACAACAGTAAAAACAGATGAAGATCCCTACCCTCAAGGAGCTTACATCTTATTGAGAAGCTTACATTTTAGAAAGAGAGGGAGGGAGGGAAGAAAGGATGGAGGGAAGGAGAGAAGGAGGGAGAGAGGGAAGGCGGGAACGGAGAGCTGCCTGATTGCTCAAACCTCCCAAGTTAACCAACTGATACCTAGTGATGTCATGCATGACCTCACACAGAGCACCTTGCTGCAAGCTACTTGTACAAACACTTATTCAACACACCTCCTGTTTGTGGCATTATTAAAGTAGCCTTGGCCACTAAGATATTGCCATCCTGTGCACTCTAACTTGAAAACTTCAATGAGGGCTTATCTGAGTGAAATCATGGAATTCTACAGAGCAGGGAAGGCTGATAGCTTGAACCAGGAAGATTAGGCCAGTGGTTCCCAACTGAGGGTAAAAGACTCTAGAGGGCCATGTATCACAAGAAGTCCACAAGTTTACAGATCCACTAAGCATTGTTCATTGGCTGAATAAGCACTACTCTTCATATGTGTGAAAATAAGGTTATCATGTTTAAAATTACAAATTCACATAAAAGCACTGCTGAATTCACAGCAGTGTTCTGTCATTGGTTTTTGGTTTTGTTTTTACCATAAGGGATTCTAAAAGTCCAAATTTCATTCTTGGACTCCAAACCACACTGAATGGAAGAATCTTCTGGGATGTGAACTGGAGTCCTGGTTCCAGTTATCAGGTCTCCACCACCTGGAGAAGAGGACCCGATGTCCAGGCACCACGTGCTGATGTGGTAGGAAATGAGCTGGCACCCACCCCTGAAGCCTGGGAGCTCTTCAAGGGAAGAGACTGAGTCTTATTTACCTCTGGGTCTCCAGCACCCAGCACAATAGTCAGACAGGGCCCAGGCAAAGTTGTGCCTACTCTTCAAGGCTAGAAAATAATGATCTGAGGAAAAGGTGATTTGAGGCCTTCAGAAAGGGTGTTGAGCAGCCAGTGAGCCTGTTAAGCAACTTGAGTACTGAAGGATAAGAAATCCATACCTTGGAAATGTGTATGCTAAATGCATTTTTGGTAATAATTTTACTTTCTCATTCCCCTTGGTTTTTAATAAAAGTGCCTTTTGAAATTGCAACTAGGGTCTACTATAATAACAGAAAATAGGCTGCAGGTGTGTTTGGAGTAATGTCTACAATTGGATTGAAAGCTACAAGGGAGAAGAGCAGGTATAAAGATGACACAGGGATCAGGAGGGATCACAATGGAAAGGTGACCTTCAGAGGGGTCATTAGCCAGCCAGCCCTTCCCATCTGAAGATCCTTTTTCCAGAGCAATTTTCCACTCAAATCTCAAGACTATGTTTTGTTTTAACAAGAGAGCCTGTCGCCTCACACCTATTCTCTACGTGATGCAAGGCTGACCTTCTCCCTCTTCTCCTGCTCCAGGTTACCCCCCCACCCCAAGTCCCAGCTCCAGAACCACAGGGCACCCTCAGTTACTAAGGGTAGCAGGAGTCATTCCTCATCCTGGACAAGTTCCAGCTACAGAAAATGCCAGGGCAGTGACTCTAAATGAACAAATGACTTTGAACTCAGTGTCACTGCAGACGGCAAAGCCTGGATGTCAGGAGGCCTGGCTTCTAGGTCAAGGCCTCCTGACCTGCTGGGTGGCCTGGCGTGTGCCACGTTCCTAAATAAGCAGAATAAATACATGCTTAGGCCACCAACAACAGAGGTACAAAAGACAGAGAGGGATGGAGAGAAAAAGAATCTAGTAAAAAGCTATTTTAATTTCAACATATATGTGAGCTTTGAGTCACTTCAAAAGAATAACATTTTATTTGAAAGGTTAGTATTGCTTTCATTTGGAATTACATATGCGGAGGCACTAAAACCTTTTTAGCATTCAGAGCTACTTAAGGTCTTGGTCCAGCTGGGTACCTTCGGATCAGTCAGTCCCTTACCCTTTTTGGGACTGGGTTATCAGATGTTATGACACTCACAATGGTTAATGACTGGATTTTTGGTGCCACATAGTGTAAATGGACTCCACCCAAGCCAGAGAGGTACAAAGACAGATGATGCAAATGCACCACTTTCCTCCTGAAACCTAATCAACTTCATCAACGTCGAAAGTTGAGCCCGAGGGCCATAACTTAAATCTTCTCCTATTGCTCTGCTATTCTAACATCCCGACGCGTTTATCGCTTTAGTTGTTCATGTGTCTAAAAAGGCGGAGGATTGAATTTCTTGTTTCCAAAGTGCAGGAAATTCTAGTGGACATTTTGGTATCCAAATTTCCAGTGAAGATGTTTTCAACACATGGAAATACCATGAAGCAGACCAGGAATTTCATGGCATTTAAAAAGAAAATGAAAAGCGGGGTAGGGGGGAAGAAAAGGAAAAAAAAATGTATTTGCTCCCCCTCCCTACTCTGTCAACCCACTGTCCCAAGGGCCTCTGGGGATGACAGGTAGGACAAAGACAAAGTGAGCCCTGGCAGAGTGCCTATTCCACTTCCCCAAAGTTCCCCCCTGCTCCATGTGACTCAAGAGGCCATCTCCCCTCCTCATTAGCAAGGACAGTCACACTCAGGGTCTACAACACCTCATCTAATAGCAAACCGGCTGCAGTCTAGAGGTACTGTTTTCATTTTTTCATCTCTGTATAGATTTACAACAGTTTCCCCTTGCACTGTAATTATGATTTAAACATAAATAAACCAGCTGTCCTTTCTGATTTGGAGCCAGAGTTGCCACAAAGTTGGAAAATCAAGAGGTAGGAATTTTACATAAAGATGAAGAGGGAGTTTCCGCCATGGACCCAACTGGTTGTATTCAAGCCAAAATAATTGCAAGAAGCAACAGAGCATCTTTCCTACGGCAAGTTCATGGGCTAGTGTAACATGATAGCTCTCCAGTGTTATTAAACACACCTAGAGTTATCCAGTGTTTCAGTGACTTCCTTGATCACAAAGGAGATATTATACCCCTAGGCCAATGGCCTGATTGCTTTTGTAATTATCACCTAAGCACCTACAAACATGAAACAGATCTCTGAGGGGGGAGTTGGAAAGCTTGGATTGACTCAGTTTATGGTGTCAGGCATGGAGATATTTCCCACCGGTTTTGACCATACCATTCTTGAGATGAAGAGCACAGAGTACAGGCCACAGATGCAATAAAATGGGTCACATTCAAAACCAGATGTGGAGAAAACCTCAATTTATAGGCAGGGCCACGTCCAGGGTGTGGCAACTGCCACAGATCCACAAACAAAAGGGTCTGGTGTAGCCCTGTAGTGTGCCCTCTCCTCCTTCCATCCCCACCCCCAATCCCATACCAGTTACAAGAGCTTCTAGGGCAGTTTTGAAGGGGTTCAAGTTACCAAAGAACAGCCTGGGGGGGTGTTGCCAGGCAACCAGCCCAGCCCAGTCCCATCCCTGTAACCTTGAAGATTGTGGGGCGAGACCTGTGATTGTGTATCTTGGAATCCTTTAGCATCCACTTTCTCCTCCTCTATCCTTCTCCTTCTCTTCACCCTATCCTCCCCCTGCTGCTTCCCAGGGCCCCAGCCCAGCCTGCAGGCTATGGGCCAGCCTGACTTGCCACTATGCCACAGTTGACCATCCGGTGGCAGCCAAGTTGTCCCTGCAGGGAGGCTACAAACTGCTGGCCTGTCAGCTGTCATTCACTCTGGCCATGTCGCTTCCAAACCTTCCTCCCTCCTTCCCAGGCTTCTCCTGCCCCACAGTTGAAAGAAATAGCTAGAGAAGGAATTTGGGGGAAATCCAGCCAGATGGAGGGTATGTAGGGTAAAATGCTGACTGGGAGTGCTGACCCCCAGAAATGATCAGTAAGAGAGTGGGAGTGTTAAGATGAAAAGACACAGGGAAGAAAAAAAGGGCAAGACCTGACAATGTTTGTTTGTTTATTTATTTATGGCTAAAATCTAATATTCAGCCTGCTGAACACCTTGTTGATGCTTATGCCTGAGCGCCAAGGGGGTGGCCAGATGGTGCACTGATTATGCTCCCCAACTCTCTTTGCATTTGGCACTTATGCTCAGACCATTGCTGAGAAGGCCTAATTTCAGTGCTATGCAATCACAGCTCCTGAAGAGAAAAGCGTGCAGTGGGAACCTCAAGGGGAGTCTAGGGTAGGACATTAAACTACAAAATGGAAAATCAGACCCTTTCACCAACTTACAAAAGGTAGCTGTCCCCTGGGTGCCTCTGAGCCCAGTGCCATGTACATTCTCAAAGGCAAGTGGCCACACCAAAGATAAGAGATGGCCACTCTCCCTGATCTTGCAAACTTCCAAGAGGCCAACCCTAGGGCAATTTATCTTAAGAATTGCTCCTTTCCTTTAAAAGATATCCATTGCATAAAGCCATCTCCTAAGCCAGCAGATCACTGGAAAGGGTTAGGTCCCAAGGTGACTTGATGAAGCCACACTTTCCCTCCCATGGAAGGGGCTCACTGATTCAGTGCACAGGAAGGTCCCAGTTGGAAAAGCAGAGCCTTCTCTCTGCCCTTAACTTACCCTGCTGAACTCAGTAGGTGGCTCTATGCAAGCTATGTGGGGATTTTGAAAACTACTCCCCAAGCTGACTTATCAAATTTCTCCTAGACTAATCCTGGTAATCAGTGGGACCCCAGCAAAAAAACAAAAACACAATGACCTTCTTACCCCCTTTGTTAACTGAGCACTAACCAGACCTAGGGCCCCAGCTTTCCTGGGCCCCTGCCATGCAGAGGCTTCTGGTCCCATGCCTACATTACATCTGGCAGTCATCTGTGGCTTCCACCTTCCTTTTCCCACAGGACCTAGTTCATTTTTCTCCACCAGTGACCTCTGCCATCTACCTCAGAAGTCAGAGACCTTTATGAAAAGGGGTGCCAGGGCCTCTGACTCTTGTCCTTCTGGAAGAGGTGGGGATGGGTGGGGTCTACAGTGGAAAGGGGCTGACCCAGGCAATTCTTTCCCAAGGCAGTGAGAGATTCGCACTCAAAGGTCAGTCAGTAGCCATCTTCCGCCTCCATCTGAAACTTTTCGGCCACACTACTCCTCTCCCCTAACTTTTTGGAGGCACCAATTTGTCCTGGTACCTGGCATGCCCCAGACGCGGTCAGTATTTCCAGTATATTCAGTTCCCTTGCTTTCAATAGAAGTCCCACACTCTAGGGGAGCACTGCATTTCCACGGAGAGAGGCTCCCCCATTCAAAGTTTTGGGATCCAAAGTAGTAAAGGACAAGGGCTCGCGTTGCCCACCTACCCTCTCATGGGTACTGAGTGCTGAGCGAGGGCACCACTGTGATCTGGCGTTTCTCAGGCATAGCTGATTCCTAAAGTGAAGGCACTTCAGGAAACTGATGATAGTTTCTTTAAATGGTTCTCTACAGCAAGTCTGTGCAGCCAGACCCTAGCGGTAGGGGGTCAGCAAAGCCAGCGGGGCAGGCAGTCTCCCCTCCTCACCTCCCCGGCGCAGCGGCCCAGAACCAGCCAGGAGAAGCCGGCGGGAGGGCGCTCAGACACCCCTCCAAGTGCGAGCCTCCTCCACGCTCCAGCGCGAAGTTGCACGGGTTTAAAGCCAATAAGCACCACCACCCGGATCCTGCCGCCGTGTGTAGGTGGCGGGCGACTCAGGAGCGCCTTCTGAAGTGGCTGAGCTCCTAGACCGGAGCAAAGACGCCAGCGGCTCGGCCATTTGGTTCCCAACGCCGCGATTACGAGGACACTTCGGGCCTGGGGGTGGGGCGAAGCCGTCCCGGACCCAGCGGGTCCCCCCTCAAATGTCCCGAAGGCAGCCGCCAGCCCCAGGGCCGGGAGCCCGGAGGGCACAGGGCCACTCAGGATAGCGCAACCCGGTCCGGGAGCAGGAAGTTTCAGCGGTGGAGCGGCGGGCGGGGTTGGGGGGGGTCGGTCAGGGAAATGGGATCCCCTCACTCTCAGAGTGGAGGGGAGGGGAGGGGCGGAGAGAGGCGGGGAAGGGGTGGGCGCAGAGCTGGGAGCCAGTGCGCCCCCAGAGGCGGGGTAGACGCGGGGCCGCGAGCCGCCTGGGCGCCGTTTACCTAGCTCTTCCTCGTCGTCGTCAGGGCCAAGCAGGCGGCAGGGAAGGCGGCGGCGGAGGCGCACGGTGCGCCGGTACAGGCTGTCGGTACGGCGCCCCAGGGCCAGCAGGTGCCCCTCGAGGTCCTCGAGCAGAGCCAGCGAGTGGCCACAGAGGTTGGCGAGCTGCCGGAGCAGGCTGAGCGCGGCCAGGTGGCTCACGTCGCGGAGCTCGGCCAGCGGCTGCGGCGAGTTGGGCGGGCACAGGCGCTGGGGCACCACCGTGCGCCTGTAGAACGGCATCCCGGGCGCGGGCGCGGGGGACCAGCCTGGCGGCGCGGCTGGCTCGCCCCGAGCGGCGCCCCTGGCCCGAGCGCCCCTGAGCGGCGGCCCCAGCTCCGGGTGTAGCAGGCCCCTGGGCGCGGGCCGGCGAGCGGGCGGGCGCCAAAGCCGCCGGGCGGGTGGGCGGGCTGCCGGGTTCCTAGCTTAGAGCGCCGGCTCCCCCCGGGGCTGCACACTCGCTGGAACCACCAGTCCCTCTGACTCTGGTTCGCCGGGCTCCTCCTCCTCCTCCCCGCCTTTCTCCTCCTCCTCCTCCCTAGCTCTGCTACTTCGGGATCCCCCCACCCACCTTTTTTTTTTCTTTTGCGGTCAGAGATTCGCAGATTAACGCTTGATCCGGGAGAGGAGGGAAAGGGAAGTAGGAGTAAAAAGAGCGAGCTGGAGCGTGAAAGAAGGAATGTCTGCGTGACGGGGGTGGGGGGTGGGGGGTGATGTTCGGTACAGGATGTGTGCCCGCGTGCGCCTGAGGAGCTCGACTCCCAGTACTGATGGTTAAAGTTATTTTCCGCTTTGTTTTTTTTTAACTTAAACTTTTTCTTAATAAATACAAAAAAATTCAAGCGCACCCGCGCCCACACCAGTGAGTAACCAGAGACCGACCAAATAGTTTGACTTCATCCATCTAGCTTTCCTTCTCCAAACATACAACTTGGTGCCACGCACAGACCAGACTAGGCTGTGATGTGTACAGCCTTCTAGCGCCCAAGAGCTTGGAAATAAGGGGGAAAGGAACCAAATATCTTATTCGACTGTTCCATAGGGCAGTGTCTCTGCGGAGTCCTACAGTGCCTGGATGTTGTAAAGGCACTGGAATGAATGAATGAAAACAAACCCATTTTCTGGAAAAAATAGGTTCAGTTCGGCTACAGGGACACTGCTCCATATCTCACGCAAAAAGAAAGCCCAGGGCCGCCTCCTTCTGGTGGGGCCCTCCAGCTGGGATGCCTTCCATCCCTGGCCACAATGGGCTCCTGAGCTGCTTTCAGACAAGGGGTACAGGAGTCGGGATGTGCTTTCAGTGCTGGCAACTCTGTAGTCAGGTCCTGATTTCTCTCCATTCGAGAAGATAGAAAAGAGCGGGGGGACACTGTCATCCTCAGAAAACCAGAGTACCTGAGTATGTGTATATCCTTGTGCGCTTGGGGTCTTTCTACTCAAAACATTTCTTTTCAACACACTGTGCACCCATATGATTCTCCTCTAACCCACTTCTTTGACTTTGGTGTGCATCCATTTATTCCTTTTCCTAATTCTGTTATCTTTCCTCCCACAAATGTTCACATCCTTATAATCCCTTATAATCTATTAGTAAAATACTTTGAATAGAATACCTCTGTCTACATTAATGATCCTGAGTGTGCCCTGTTTTCATGCATTCCTTCTGAGAATTACTTGTCCCTTAAGCAGTTCAAGAAGGCTCTACAACTAGTATATTTCAAAATTGCCAAAAGAATAGATTTTAAATGTTCACAAAAAATGGTAAGTATGTGAGGTGATGGATATGTTAATTAGCTTGATTTATTCATTCCACAATGTATACATACATCAAAATATCACCATATACCCCATAAATATATACATTTATTTGTCAATTTAAAATAAAATAAATGAGTAATCCAATTACCCTTTTCAGTATATACTTGCTTCTTATTTAGTAAATTAGAATACGGATACTAGAAAAGTTGGATTCTGATTATAATAAGAATCAAGAAATAGGCAAAAGACAATCCCCTTTCTGAACTATAAAATCCGGTTGCAGAATGAGAACCCAAAATTCTCTATTTGGTGAACTCAAACCTGAGCCAAGAGAGTGACTGGCAGGAAGTAGGGAGTTGGCTGGACTCTCCAGGGATACTTTTCCTTGACCTATGAGCTGTTTAGACTGATCTCTGCTCTGGACAAGAAGAAATGAGGTGTGAGCAGATTGGAGGAGACTGGGCAGAGCATCTCTGTATGAGCGTGGCAGGCCTGGGCCGGGCCTGGTGGCTGAGCCACCCTCACTACTCTGATTCCCAAAGCTGATGAATCTTTCAGAGCTCTGTAATAACAAGCTCAACTCCAAGTAAATCAGCTTTGGCCCCATGCCCTTCCCCCCAGCCTAGTCCGCTCTCACTCCAGCCTCTTCAATAAGACGGCCCTGGCTTTCATCAAGGAAACATCAAGGACTTACAGTGGAGCCACCTCAGAGCAGAGCCCCTCCTCCCTTCTCAGGACTGGAGCCGGCCGGCATGTATGAGGGAAGAAGTCGAGGGAATGTAAATCTTCACCCGCCTTCTTATCTCCTATCTCTTCCCAACAGGAAAGGTGAGACCTTGAGTGAGGGGCTGCCTTGGGTTCAAGAGAAGGGCCAGGATATAGAAAGCCTCAGGGGAAGGGGGGCAGGGGGCCTGGCTCTGGTTTGTGGAGGAAGAGTTGGAGTCCTAGAAGTGCCACGCTCCAGCTGGCAGGAAAGCAGCTAAGGTGAAGGGTCCACTCTTGTGCTCCCACATCACTCTCCAGCACAGTGTCTGGCACAGGTTACCAGAGAGTGACGTAAACATCCTTGTTTAATGGTAATAATATTTCTTTGTAATAATATTGTCCCCCCACTAGACCGTTAGCTCCATGAGGGCAGGAACCATGTCTGTCTTGTTCACTGCTGTATGCCCAGTGCCAAGCCCAGCAACTGGCACACAGGAGGTACTCAGAAAATGCCTGTTGAATGAATGAATAAATGGAGGATTACAGGCAGAAGCAGATATGAAGAGCCTTACTAAAGGATTTAACTTGACCTGAGCGACTACAGAGAGTCATTGTGGATTCTGGAGCAGAACACTGCCTGACGCAAGGAAGGGGATATTGTATTATACTTAAGAACTTTTCATGCAGAGACCAAGAAAGCTACTCCCCACCTGTGCCCACATCCCCAGGGTCAAGTAGCCAGTATGTGCTCTGTGAATTAAACATTTGCTTTGATTTTCCTGTAAACCTTAGCATTACACATTCAGAAGGAGAGAGGGAAAAGGAAGGTGCAAAGGGGAAACCCTCAACAACCAAGCCAGACCTGAAAGTGCTGGATGCTTCCCACCCAGCCACCAACTCCTAGGCTCCAGGCCTGTAGCAGTTCATCCAGTCACCATGCTTGGAGTTGCAATCTGAGCCTTAGCTGGGCTCACCTGTGGAATTGGATATGGCTGTGGCCTAGAAGCAGAGACCGAGAAAGATTGGCCAGAGAGGCAGGAGGGAAACGGGAGAGTTGACCACTCATGACCAGCAAGGGCCCTGCTTTCCTTCCCACCTCGCATCCTGCCTACCTACCTAGAATTTCAATAAAAAATGAACTTGAAAGAATAAATGACATAGGATATGCCATGTCTCCTCCTTCAATCTGGTAGTTTCCACAGCTGCAAAATGAAAATTTATGAGCAACCATGCAAACTACCCAGCTTCCCAGTATAGCCTTCAGTCTTGTTTCAGGATGAGAAACAAGAAAGCTGCCTCCATGTTGCTACCTCTCAAATACGCCCAGATGGTAGCAACTTGGTGGCTAAGAAGGATGCCGGTTTTCTCCTTGACATTCCTCTATAGTCAATTTGTTTTATCTAAGTTTTTGCTTGTTTGTTTGTTTGTTTGCTTGCTTTAGAGACAAGGTCTGGCTGTGTTGCCCAGGCTGTACTCAAACTCCTGGCCTCCTCCCAAGTAGCTGAGACTGCAGGTGCCTCCACTGCACTTCCATGTTTTATCTAAGTTTTAAGAACATACATTCACTCCACACCCCCTTGCCTTGAGATTCAGTAAAGATGCTTTCATTATAAACGAAAAAATACACATGTAGCAAGTAGGGGAATAAAAAGGCTGCTCATGAATCCCAACTCTAACATGTTGTTCCCTGGTTCTAAGTGTCTGTACCCAGAGATATTAACAAGAATTAGCAAATACTAAACTGACTCTTTTTTAAAGTGTCCTTTACCCTTTTGGGTATTAATGCTCGGTTCTGCAGTTAAGGACACAAGTGAACTCTCTCCCCTCAGACAGGCAGCCCTGTAGCCCAAAGAAAGTGAACTGGCAGCTTTTCAGTCAGAATAGAGCCTATATAATTCAATCAACAATGCAGACAATATCAGTGCTGATCAATGCTATGCTCTGAAAAGAGTGGGAGCGCTGAGCGGATCAGTGCTACAAGGTTTGAGAGGAAAGAGCACACTTCTGCCCTTGAGCCAACAGAGGCTTCGTGAGCTGAGCAGGGAGGGGTGTAGCCCCTGAGCTGGGCCTCCAGGGGTGGGCTGGAAACTTACATGGCCATCAATCACCTCCTAGGGCAACAGGCGTGTGAGCCAAAGACGGCTCAAGGTCCTAAAATAAATTCCTTTCAGCCCAGACTCAGTGCTTCACACACACAGGGCAAACCCTTCAAGAATTCCATGAGGAAATAAACCTTTATTTAAAAAATAATCTTTGATGTTACTTGAACTTTGGCCCTGACTCTAAGCCTAGGCTGAAACTTCAAGAAAAGACTTGCTGTATTTTGAAAGAAACTACAGGAGATTTCAGAAGAATGTGAACAGATGCTTTTTCAGTCCCTCATCCTCATGTCCTATGTGGATCCTCCTTCACCACCAATCTCCCATCCTCCCCACTGAACCATCATGTTTTTCCCTCCCTACCTTGTTAGGATGAGACTATAATTAGGAACGTTCAGATGTTGCATTTAATAGGTAATTTTATCTTAAAATGCTTACTTTACTCAGGAAAAATCATATTAGGCCACTCCCTGACTATCCTACTCTTAACCTAACAACCACCACCTCTCACTGCAAACCTCTGTCTCCTCCCCAAATCCTAAATCAGTAAGTAAAAGTCCATAATCTCCCCAGGATGGGCTATGTCTGCCACGTGATGACATGTCTTCAATATGTTTGATATTAAGGCTGGATTTAGGTAATAACCACATCCATGTACAACATAAAATTGGGGGTTATCTTAGTTTGCTTGGGCTGCTATAACAAAATGCCATAAACTGAATGGCTTATAAATAACAGAAATTTACTTCTCACAGTTCTGCAGGTTGGGAATTCCAAGATAAAGGTGCCAGCAGATTCAGTGTCTGATGAGAGCCCACCTCCTGGTTCATAGATGGCACCATCTCCCTGTGTCTTCACATGGTGGAAAGGGGCAAGGCAGCTTTCTGGGGCCTCTTTTATAAGGGCATTAATCCCATTCATGAGGGCTCCACCCTCATGACCTAATGACCTTCCAAAAGTCCCACCTCCTAATACCATCACATTAGGGATTAGGTTTCAACATAGGAATTTTGGGGGACACAAACATTCAGACCATAGAATTCCACTCTTGGCCCCCCAAAATTCATGTCCTTCTTACATGAAAAACACATTCATTCTAACCCAATAGCCTCAAAGGTCTTAACTTTGTCCCAGCATCAACTTTAAACTCCAAGTCCAAAGTCTTATCTAAATATCATCTGCTATGGTTTGAATGTGTTCCCCAAAGTTCATGTGTTGGAAACTTAATCCCCAATGCAATAGTGTTGAGAGGTGGGACATTGAAGAGGTAATTAGATCATGAGGGATTACCTCATGAATGGATTAATGCCATTATTGAAAGAGTGGGTTAGTTATTATGGGAGTGGGTTCCTAATGTTAAAATAAAAGGATGGGTTCAGCCTCCTTTTCCTCTGTCATACTCTCTCTCACCATATGATGCCTTCTGTCATGTTACGACACAGCAAGAAGGCACTTACCTGATACAGCCCCTCAGTCTTGAATTACCAGCCTCCAGAACTGTAAGAAATAAATTTCTTTCATTTAGAAATTACCCAGTCTATGGGTATTATAGCAATGCAAAACGAACTAAAACATCATCTAAATCAGATATGGGGGAGACTCAAGGTATGATTCATCCTGAGGAAAATTGCTCTCCAGCTGTGAGCCTGTGAAATCATACATGTTGTGTGCTTCAAAAATACAATGGTGGAACAGGCAGAGGATGGTTACTCCCATTCCAAAAGGGAGAAATAGGAAAGAAGAAAGGGGTAACAGGTCCCAAGTAAGTCTGAAACACAACAGGGCAAACAACATTAAATTTTTATTAATTTTTAAATTTCAGAATATTATGGGGATACAAATACTTCGGTTGCATATATTGCCTTTGCACTGCCCAAACCAGAGCCACAAGCGTGCCCATCCCCCAGACAGTGCACCCCGCACCCACTAGGTGTGAATTTACCCATCCCCTCCACCCCTCTCCCACCTGCCCAACACCTGATGAATATAACTTCCATGTGTGCACATAAGTATTGATCAGTTAGTACCAATTTGATGGTGAGTACCAGCGGTGCTTGTTTTTCCATTCTAGTGATACTTCACTCAGAAGAATGGGCTCTAGATCCATCCAGTATAATACCAAAGGTATTAATTCACCATCGTTTTTAATGGCTGAGTAGTATTCCACGGTATACATACACTACCTTTTATTAATCCACTCATGTATTGATGGGCACTTGGGTTGTTTCCACATCTTTGCAATTGTAAACTGTGCTGCTATAAACATTTGAGTGCAGATGTTTTTATTATAGAATGTCTTTTTTTCCTTTGGGTAAATACCCAGTAGTGGGATTACTGGATCAAATGGTAGTTCTACTTTTAGTTCTTTGAGGTATCTCCACATTACTTTGGATAGAGGTTGTACTAATTTGCAGTCCCACCAGGAGTGTATGAGTGTTCCTATCTCTCTGCATGCATGCCAACATTTGTTGTTTTGGGACGTTTTTATAAAAGCCAGTCTCACTGGAGTTAAGTGATATCTCATTGTGGTTTTGATTTGCATTTCCCTGATGATTAGAGAAGTTGAGCAATTTTTTATATGTTTTTTGGCCATTATTCTATCTTCTTTTGAAAAGTTTCTGTTCATGTCCTTTGCCCATTTTAATGGGGTTGTTTGATTTTTTTCTTATTGATTTTCCCAAGTTCTCTATAGATTCTAGTTATCAGCCCTTTATCAGATGTGTAGCATGCAAGTATTTTCTCCCATTCTGTAGGTTGTCTATTTGCTCTGTTGATTGTTTCCTTGGCTGTGCAGAAACTTTTTAAATTGATCAGGTCCCATTTATTTATTTTTGTTGTTGCTGTGATTGCTTTGGGGGTCTTCTTCATAAATTCATTGCCTAGGCCAATGTCTGTAAGCCTGGCAGATTGATGCCTCCCAATTTATTCTTTTTACTTAAGATTTCTTTGGCTATACGGGGTCTTCTCTAGTTCCATACGAAGCATAGAATTATTTTTTATAGATCTGCAAAAAATGATGTTGGTATTTTGATAGAGATTGCATTGATTCTTTAGGTAGTGTAGACATTTTAACAATATTGGTTCTACTGATCCATGAGCACGGTAGGGTTTTCCATCTGTTTACATCCTCTGTAACCTCTTTTCTCAGTGTTTCGTAGTTCTCTCCATATAGCTCTCTCACCTCCTTAGTTAAGTATATTCCTAAATATTTCATTTTCTTTGATGCTACTGTGAAAGGTATTGTGTCTTTGATTTGATTCTCGGCTTGACTGTTATTGGTGTATATGAAAGCTACTGATTTGTGTGCACTGATTTCGTATTCTGAGACTTTGCTGAATTCATTTATCAATACCAGGAGTCTCTTGGTTGAATATTTGGGGTTTTATAGACATAATATCATATCATCAGCAAAGAGTGAAAGTTTGATTTCTTTTGCCCCCATTTGGATACTCCTGATTCCCCTCTCTTGTCTGATTGCTCTGGCAAGGACTTCCAGCACTATGTTGAATAGAAGTGGAGATAGTGGGCAAGCTTGTCTGGTTCCAGCTCTAAGCAGGAATGCTTTCAATTTTTCCCCATTCAGTATGATGCTGGCTGTGGGTTTATCATATATGGCTTTAATAATTTTGAGGTATGAGACATCTATGCCTATTTTGTTAAGAGTTCTTATCACAAAATGGTGCTGAATTTTGTCAAATGCCTTTTCTGCATCTATAGAGAGGATCATATGGTCTTTGTTCTTGCTTTTATTTATATGGTGAATTACATTTATAGATTTGCATATGTTGAACCAACCCTGCATCTCTGGAATGAAGCCCACCTGTTCATGATAAAATATTTTTTTGATGTGCAGTTGAATTTGGTTTGCTAAGATTTTATTGAGAATTTTTGCATCTATATTCATAAGGGATATTGGTCTGTAGTTTTCTTTTTTTGTTGTGTCCTTTCCTGGCTTTGGTATCAAGGTGATACTGGCTTCATAGAATGAGTTGGGGAGGACTCAATCCTTCTCAATGTTGTGGAATAATTTCTGCAGTATAAATACCAGTTCTTCCTTGTAGGTTTGGTAAAATTCAGATGTGAACCCATCTGGTCCAGGATTTTTTTATTGGAAGATTTTTTATTGCTGCTTCAATTTCGGTGCTTTTTTTTTTTGCTTTTGAAAAAATATTTATCTATTTATTTCAGAGTATTACAGGGGTACAGACATTTAGGTTACATGTATTGCCTTTACTCTGCCCAAGTCAGAGCTTCAAGCATGCCCATCTCCTAGACAGTGTGCTCTGCATCCCTTAGGTGTGAATTTACCCATCCCCTCCTCCATGACACTCCATGTCCCATGACACCCGATGAATGTTATTCCCATATGTGCACATAAAAGTTGATCAATTAATATGTTATTTCCATATGTGCACATAAAAGTTGATCAATTAGTATCAACTTGATGGTGAGTACATGTGGTGCTTGTTTTTCCATTCTTGAGATACTTCGCTTAGAAGAATGGGCTCCAGTTCCATCCAGGATAATACAAGAGGTGTTAGTTCACCATTGCTTTTTATGGTTGAGTAGTACTCCATGGTATACATATACCACATTTTTTTTAATCCACTCATGTATTGGTGGGCACTTGGGTTGTTTCCACATCTTTGCAATTGTGAATTGTGCTGCTATAAACATTCAAGTGCAGATGTCTTTATTATAGAATGTCTTTTTTTCCTTTGGGTAAATACCCAATAGTGGGATTACTGGATCAAATGGTAGTTCTACTTTTAGTTCTTTGAGGTATCTCCAGACTACTTTCCGTAGAGGTTGTACTAGTTTGCAGTCCCACCAGCAATGTATAAGTGTTCCTATCTCTCTGCATCCATGCCAACATTTGTTGTTTTGGGACTTTTTTATATAAGCCGGTCTCACTGGACTTAAGTGGTATCTCATTGTGGTTTTGATTTGCAGTTCCCTGATGATAAAGATGTTGGGCATTTTTTCATATGTTTCTTAGCCATTAGTCTGTCTTCTTTTGAAAAGTTTCTATTCATGTCCTTTGCCCATTTTTTAATTAGGTTGTTTGATTTTTTCTAGCTGATTTTCCTGAGTTCCATAGAGATTCTAGTTATTAGTCCTTTGTCAGTTGTATAGCATGCAAAAATTTTCTCCCATTCTGTAGGTTGTCTATTCACTCTAGCAATAGTTTCTTTGGCTGTGCAGAAGATTCTTGATTTGATCAGGTCACATTTGTTTATTTTTGTTGTTGCTGAGATTGCTCCTGGGGTTCTCCTCACAAATTCTTTGCCTAGGCCAATGTCTGTAAGAGTTTTTCCAATGTTTTCTTCTAGAATTCTTATGGTTTCATGTCTTAGGTTTAAGTTTGTTATCCATCATGAGTTGATTTTTGTGAGAGGTGAGAGGTGAGGGTCCCGCTTCAGTCCCCCACATGTGGCCATCCAATTTTCCCACCACCATTTATTGAGTAGGGATTCTTTTCCCCATTGTATGTTTCCATCTGCCTTGTCAAACATCAGATGGCTATCTGAGGATGGTTTTATGTCTGGGTTCTCAGTCCTGTTCCATTGGTCTATGTCTCTGTTCTTGTGCCAGTACCATGCTGTTTTGGTTACTATAGCCCTGTAGTATAGCTTGAAGTCTGGTAGATTCATGCCTCCCAATTTGTTAAATTTCAGTGCTTGATATCGATCTGTTCAGGAATTCTATTTCTTCCTGATTGAGCCTAGGGAGGCTGTGTGTTTCTAAGAATTTGTCCATTTCCTCCACGTTTTCATGTTTTTGGGCGTAGAGATTTTCACAGTATTAAAAGATGATGGTTTGTATTTCCGTGATATCAGTTGTGACCTCTCCTTTTTCATTTCTAATTGAGCTTATTAGAGTCCTTTCCTTTCTGCTTCTGGTCAATCTAGCAAGAGGCCTGTCTATTTTGTTTATCTTTTCAAATAACCAACTTTTTGTTTTATTAATCTTCTGTATAGTTCTTTTGTTCTCGATTTCATTTAGTTCTGCTCTGATCTTGGTTATTTCTTTTCTTCTTTTGGGTTTAGGATTGGTTTGCTCTTCCTTTTCCAGTTCTTTGAAATGGTTCATTATTTTGTTGATTTGTAATCTTTCTGTCTTTTGGACATGGGCATTTGAGGCTATGAGCTTTCCTCTCAGGACTACTTTTGCTATATCCCACAGATTTTGATAACCTGTGTTCCCATTATCATTTAAAAGAATCTTTTGATTTCCGTCTGAATCTCCTCCTTGACACAATAATCATTCAGCAATAGATTGTTTAATTTCCATGTTTTTGTGTAGTGATGAATGTTTCTGTTGGAATTGATTTCTAATTTTATTCCACTGTGATGTGAAAAGATACATGGTATGATTTTTATTTTTTTAAATTTGCTGAGATCTGTCTTATGACCTAGGATATGATAAATTTTAGAGAAAGTTCCATGAGCTGATGTGAAGAACGTATATTCAATGTTGTTTGGGTGGAATATTCTGTAGATGTCTGTGGCCATTGTTGAGTTCTGTTAGGTCCTTGTTTCTCTGCTTGAGATCTGTCCGTTCGTCAGTGGGGTGCTGAAGTCCCCAGCTATTATGGCATTGCTGTTTATTACGTTGTCTAGATCTAGCCATATTTGCTTTATGTATCTGGGTGCTCCGGTGTTGGGTGCATAAATATTTAGGATTGTTAAGTCTTCTTGTAGGATTTTTCCCTTCACCACTATTTAATGACCATCTTTGTCTTTCTTTACTTTTGTTGCTTTAAAGTTTATGATATCTAATATAAGAATGGCTACCCCTGCTTTCTTTTGGCTTCCATTTGCCTGGAAAATTGTTTGTCATCCCTTCACCCTGAGTTTGAATGAGTCCTTGTGTGCAAGATGCATTTCCTGGAGACAGCAGATTTTTGGCTTGTATTTTTTTATCCATTCAGCCAGCCTATTTCTCTTCAGTGGGCATTTCAAGCCACTCACATTTATTGAGAGAATTGATATTTGGGGTGTATTTCTGTTCACCCTGTTGGGTAGACTCTTGTTGTTTTGTTTTACCTCTCGAGCCATTGTGGAATCAGGGTTCTGGACTTTAGGTTTTGGGTGATTTTACACTAGTGGGTGTCTACTGCGCTGATCAGCACATAATGCAGGTCTAAGTACTTCCTGCAGGGCAGGTCTGGTCTTCACAAATTCCATCAGTGATTGCTTGTCTGGGAAAGACTTTATTTTTTCCTCACATAAGAAGCTAAGTTTTGCAGGATAAAGAATTCTAGGCTGGCCATTATTCTGTTTTAGAAGACTGAGGATGGATCACCGGTCCCTTTTGGCTTGTCAGGTTTCAGTTGAGAAATCTGCATTTAGTCTGATAGGTTTTCTTTTGTAGGTTACCTGCTGTTTTCACCTTACTGCTTGAAAGAGTGCCTCTTTTGTGTTTACTTTGGCTAGCCTAATAATTATGTGACATGGTGATTGCCTTTTCACATTGAGTCTCCCAGGAGTCCTGTGTGTTTCTTGTACCTGGATATCAAGATTTCTGGCTAGGCCATGGAAATTTTCCTCTATTATTCCTTCAAATAGATTTTCCAGCCCTTGTGTATTTTCTTCTTCTCCCTCAGGGTTACATGTGAGTCTTATGTTTGGCCTCTTTACATAATCCCACATTTCTTGTATGCTTTGTTCATGTCGCTTACTTCTGTGTTCTTTCTCTTCAACTGATTTGTTGAGCACATAGGAGTTATCTTCCAGCTCTGAGATTCTTTCCTCTGCATGATCCAGCCTATTCTTAAGGCTTTCCACTGTGTTTTGTAGTTCTTTGAATGCCTCTTTCATTTCCAGTATTTCTGTTTGGTTTTTCTGTAATACTTCAATTTCTTTAGAGAATTTTACATTCATTTCTTGCATTGTCTTTGTGGATTCTTTGTGTTAGGTTTCTGTTTTCTCTTGAATTTCATTGAGCTTTCTTATAATCCATATTTGAAATTGTTCCTTTGTCATTTTACCCATTTCATTTAAGTTGGTATCTGTTGCTGAGGAGCTAATGATTTCTTTTGGGGGTGACTTTTTGCTATGATTTTTCATGGTTCCTAAGTTCTTTTGCTGATTCTTTCTCATCTGGCCTCTTGGTTGAGAGCTGGGGATGCTAGGGCTGGTTTATGGCCCTGTCTCCAAGTCCCCAAGGATCATACCCTGACAGTGCCAGGGACCAGTGCCACCTATTGCCTTAGGTGTGTTTTAGTAAGTTTGATGGACCTCTTGGGTTACCTCTGACCTGTCGTATTCACCTCTTCCCAGTGGAGTTTAGTGAGTTTGGTCCCCCAACTTAAGCTTCAAGCTGGTGGATTGTACTTGTGGGTACAAATCCACTGCTTCCTAACAGCTTGAGATGGAAGGCAATATGTTTAGCTATGGGGTTTTTCCTGCTGTCGTTGATTGTAGTTTGCATGGAAGACCCAGTTACCTAGGTGATCTGTTGTGTCTGTGGTAGGCTCTGGTCCCCCAGGTGGGGTATATGAATGCCACAAGCTTGGGGGGGGGCCTTGTAGCTCCCAGGGGTTACTTGGACCCTGCTCCCCCTGAGGTGGGGGAAGGAGCAAGATAGCTCACAGTTGGAGTGTGAGAGCCTGGGTGTGTGAGCTTCTATAGAGCTCAGAGGTTGCTTATCTGGCTGCTAGGAGGAGTTGCTGATATGGAGTTCAGTGCTATCTCTCCAAGCTTGGAGGGCTGCTCCTGATGGGAGGGACCAACTGGTGCAATTGCTGAGGTCTCTAGCCAGGTTTTCCTTCCCTGTCCACAATGTCAGGCACTTTCCCCTCTGATTGGACCTTGTGTTTCCTCTCCACCCAAGACAGGCTCTGGAGCTTCCCCACAGTTCGTGTGTCTGGCTCGCTGGCATGTGTCTCTGCGTATCACTGGCAGATAGAGGGATCTCCAATTGTGCATGCCTTTTCCTCCACTAGACCCCAAGGTTAGGCGAGTGGGCCTCTCTATCCCCAGAAGTCTCCACCAGGGGGATGCTCCCACCAGGGGAATAGTGACAACTCAAGGAACTCTTGGATCAAGCTGAACTCCCTACAGCAGTGAGTAGGGGTGGGGGCAGCTGCTCTGATTCAGCCTGCAGCACCTGAGGCATTCAGTTGCCATGGGAACCAGTACTTATGCAAATTGAGTCACTATGGCACAGCAAACTTTAATATGGCCATGGAGTGGAGGATGGAGACCTGGAGAGCAGGCCCTAGGGGCAAGCACATAGGAGATGGCCAGGGCCGGGCAGGCAGGACCGGATGAACAGGCTGAAAACTGTTTCCAATACACCAGGGTCCCACAGCTATAGGTCAGCTGTGCAGAGTATGTGGCTCTCCTCGTCCCACCTGGAGCATGTGGAGGCAGCTGTCAGTGGCCTCCAAGGTCATTGCCCATCACACCCAGGTGGGAGAGCCCCCGGGCCAGGGGTCAGATAGAACTAGAGACCTAGCTTTCAGTCAGCTCCAGGTAGGGGACCTTAAAGATGGCTGCCGGCTGCCGACCAGACCTGTAGAGCGAGTGTACACAAGGGTCCCGCAGGTACAGGTCAGTTGCACCGAGAACACGGCTCTCCTTAACCCGCCTGGATCCCGTGGAGGCAACTGCTGGCAGCCTCCAAGGGCGTAGCCCACTGCTCTCTGTTCAACTCCTGTGCCCTGGTCCCCCTGACTTCCAGGGGTGAAGCACTCATCTCCAAATTCCATTGTACTGTCCCAGGAAGCTGTATCTCAGCTCAGTTCATCCCCAGCCTGGTGCAGTCCCAGCACAGTGCACCCAAGAATTCAGTAAGGCTCCCACGATTGTTTCCTCTCCACAGAGCCTGCTGTCTCATGCAATGACTTTACACCTACTCTGGTCTTGTCCCTGTCTGAGTGGATGGGAGTTCTGTGGGGATGGTGAGTATCCACCTGTAGGTCAGATTGCACTGTGCTGACCTGGTGAGCATGTCTCTCCCACGCTCTGTTCTCTATTATATTCCCTGCCCTTTCGGATCTTTGTGAATGTATCTCCCCGTCACCTTTTTTCTTGCACTGAGTGTCCCACACTGCTTCTCTGCAAATTCACAATGCTGTTTTCAGAGTGAGCAATCCATGCATAGGCAGCCATCCATGCTCTTCATCTCCTTCCCTGGGAGCAGTGAGGTAGGAGGCCTCTACCAGACTGCCATTTTTTTCAACTCTCCAGATACTTCTTTTGATCAGAATGTGACTCAGTCTAAATGAGAATTGCTAAAAAGATTCTATATCCTGGTTGTGGAAGCCACCGACACCAGCTGGGTTATATCTGTCTAGGGTCCTAGAGCCAGCTTCTGGAGTTTTCGGAAGACTGTAGAGCTCCAAAGAAACTTTTCAGAAGTCCTGGGTTTTGGCACCAAATGTCAGGTCCAGCCTCATGGCAGATTGTTGTCCTGGTTCTTTGGCTCCTTGCTTGGAAGAATCACAAGCAGGAGCAGGCCGGTGCAATGGAGTGATCACAAACAGGAAGCAATTCTACACAAACAGCTTTATTGCAGAAAAGAAGGAAGCTATACGAAGTAAGAATACATTCCAGAGAGGAACAGGTCAGTCTCCACAAATGGAGAAAGACGTTGACAACATTAAATCTTAAGCCTCAAGTATAATCTTTCTTAACTTGATGTCCTGACTTCCAGACACACTGGGGTAGCAGCCTTACTCTCATAGCTTTGGGCAGCCCTGTCCTATGGCAGCTCTGTGCCTGGGTCATGCACCAGTGGCTCTACTGGTCTGGGGTCTTGGGGACAGCCCCATCCCCACTGCTCCACTAGGCATTGCCCTAGTAGAGACTCTCCTAGGTGACCCTGCCCTTGCGGCAGCTCTCTGCCTAGGTCACATGCCCGAGGTTTCAGGCATCCATCCTTGGAAATCTAGGTGAAGGTGCTCATGCATTCTGCGAGCCATCAGAGATAGCACTGCATAGCCACCACCTAGGTTTACTGCCTGTGCCCTCTGGAGGGGCAGCCACCAAAGTCCACCCTGTACCTGGGCCCACTGGAGTCACACCTTGGGCAGCTGAGAAGCATGCTGTGCCAGAATTTGGGGAGTGCATTCTTCCACTGTCTTGATTAATTAGCACCCAGCCAAGCCACACCTTCAACACTTTGCTTAGAAATTTCCTCATCCAAATATCCAATTTCATCACTCACAAGTTCTACCTTCCATAAAACACTAGAACATGGACACAATTCAGCCAAGTCCTTCGCCACTTTATAAGGATGGCCTTTCCTCCATCATCCAATAACATGTTCCACATTTCCATATGAGATCTCATCAGAATGGCCTTTACTGTCCCTAATTCTACCAGCATTCTGTTCACAACCACTTAGGTATTTTCTAAAAGAAGATTGAGGCTCTCTCTACAGCTCTCCTCTTCTTCTGAGCCCTCATCCGAATCACCCTTTGTGGTCTGTTCACAGCAATGTTGGCTTTTTCTAGCATGCAGCCTCTACCTATTACTAAGCTCCAAAGCCACTTCCACATTCTAGGTATTTGTTACAACAGCACCCCCATTTCCTGGTACCAATTTTCTGTCTTAGTCTGTTTGGGCTGTTATGACAAAATACCATAAACTGGGTGGCTTAAAAACAACAGAAATTAATTTCTCAGTTCTGGAGTCTGGGAACTTTGTGATAAAGTTGCTGGCAGATTCAGTGTCTGATGAGAGCCTGTTTCCTGGTTCATACATGGTAACTTCTCCACGTGTCCTCACATGGTAGAAGGAGCAAGGGAGCTCTCTGGGGCCTCTTTTATTAGGACACCGATCCCATTCATGAGGGGCCTGCCCTCATGACCTAATCACCTCCCAAAGGTTCTACCTCCTAATATCATCACATTGCGGATTAGGTTTCAAAATATGAATTTTAGGAGGCACAAACATTCAGACCATAGCAGGGGTTGTTACACAGGTCAGGACTTTGTGATTAATTAGGGAGAAATACTGAACCTTAATAACTAATATCTCAGCTTTATTGAGCACCCAAATATGGCTAGACGTGTGATCAGCCTTCCCTCTCTAGTAGGAAGCTATGCAGCACAACATAGTGATAGCAGCCAAACACAGGCTTTGGAGATCCACTGATCTGAGTTCGAATCCCCAGCTCCATTGTTGGCTGTGTGTCCTGGGCAGGTTAGTTATGTTCTCAGTGCCTCAGCTTCTTCATCCATAAAATGCACAAGGCCAATATTCAATTAGTGTGCATGAGTATGGCTGTAGTGATTGTCTACAGGTGTCCATTCTGATTGGTTAGGGCCTATGTCATATGTTAAATATTATAAATATCACTCCTAAAAATGGGAATAATAATGGTACATACCTTATATGATTGTTCTAAGGATTACATGAGATAGTGCACATAGTGCTTAGCACTGTGCTTGCCACATAGGTGGCACTGAAGAAGTGTTAGCTCCTATTATTGGCACTGTAGACAGTAATTTCCTGCTTATAAAAAAGAAGGAACTTTTTTCCCTCCCTTCTCCATCCCAGGTCAACATAGTCTCAAGTCCTTGCTTCAAAGTGTTTGTAGCTACAAAGAATTTATTACAATAAGGAATAGTCTAAATCTTGTCTGTTACCAAATTGCCTTTTAATTTATCAAAGGCTTCCTGACATTCAGGTGTCTCAACTGCTTTATCAAGACTTTCTCAGCCAATAAATTACTAAGGGGATTTATTGGGTTAAACAGAGTTATAAACTTGTGGCAACAACCAGTGCTGGCTCTCTTCTGCTTCTTTATGTGTGTGTTGTCCCACTTCCCAATCATCTCAGCTATGTCTTAAATAAGTAGGATTCTATTGGTTACTCTCTAGCTCTGAATCATCATCTCAGGCAATCCAAATGGACATTTGATCAACTCCTTAGTAAGTCCAGTTTCTGGAGTTACCTAGAAAACAGTCCTCAAACATCCCAGATGAATTTCTGTATTTAAATTAAAATGGCTATCTCATCACTATATGCAATTGCAAGAAAGTATTGTCCACCACCACAATACAGCTAAAGCATTTGTTATTCCAAAGGGAAATAAATTCCATTTTTAGTTACTATCAAAGCACACCAACTAAATATTTGCCTTGTCCATTTTATGGGTAAGGAAACCAAGGCACAGACAGTTTAAGTAACCTGCCCAAGAAACACTAGCCACATTGGTCTTGGCCTTGTGTATGCTAGGAAGCTTTGGCTAGAAGCTACAAAAAACCAACTCAAAGTTGCTTAAATAAGGACATTTATTATCTCATAAAACAAGAAATCCAGACAAAGGGCAGGCACAGGCACTAAGTTTCTTTAATTTAGATTCTTGATGATGTCATCCAGGAGCCAGGTTTTCTCCATCTCTCTGCTTTGCCATCCTCAGCATGTTGGCTTTATCCCCAGGCTAGGTGCCATTTAGAGGTTGGGGCAATATGCTTCTTTACTTACATCCAAAGGAAGATAATAAGAAAAGCACTCCCCCAACCATGGAATTTAAATATTTTCCCTCCATTTTCACTGAACAGATGCTTATCTTCAAACCATTATTTGTCACAAGGGAAATACACTGACATGTTCTAATCACCACACACCTGGAGCTAGATGTGGGGTGGATGCCTATACAAAAGTGAGGTTCTGATAGGAAGAATGAAGGGACAACAACTGACTGCAGCAAGGATACTAAGGCAAGTCTATTCCTGGGAGACATGGGACTCCTCTGATGGTCAACTTTGGCTCGAGGATTGCCCAACAGCTCAAGGTTTCCTGATAACTGACCTGAATCATGGACTGATGGCCCTCCAAGCCTCCCCTACTTCCCTCCACATTTTCTCTCAGACATTTCCCCTAATACAATTCTTGCCTATCTAATCCTGTCTTGGTATCTGCTTCTAAAAGGACCCATGCTCAGTCACAAATCAACCAGCTCAATATCCTCTTCTCCATCCTTATTATACTTGACCTCTCAGTAGCATTTGACAATGATGACCACACCCACTTTCTTGAAACTCCATTCTACCTTCACTTTCACAATGCTACTATATCCTGATTCTTCCTTAGCTCTCTAAAAGCTTCACCTGCTAATCCAAGTTTCAGTCCTAGCATTCTTGTTGGGAGATGATTCGCCATGGTTCTCTCATGTTTCTGTATATCTTACAAGCAGAAGCACTGACTGCTTTTATTCCAAACTATCTTTTTAAGGATATGTATATAGTGAACAGCCTTGGAGGATATAGAAAACATCACCCTCCAGATCAAATGCGCTTACAGTCCAGCATAATAAAAATAATGTCTCCCTCTGGAATAAAGGGCAACTATGCTTACTGTCTAGCATAAAAGATTCAGATTCCCTAAGCTAGGAATTCCTCTCCTGTAATGCTACCCACTATGTGTGCAGGTGACACCTGGCCGCCTTTGTGTTGCCTTCTTTGCGTTGCTCTGTGAGGATCAGGACTCAGGGAACCAGTGTAAGAAAATGCTAATACTCTAGCTACTGCTATGATTGTAATAAAGTCTTTTGTCTCTGACCCAGGAGTCTCATGTCTTCTTCAAGCATCTATGAAACTACGGCAGGCTAACTTGTTAGCTTGCAAGTAAGGTTAAATTTCAGACCCTTCACAGTTCTTGACTATTCTCATCTCTTCTATTCTCATCTCACACTACACTCTACTTAATCAACCCATCATTGGCAGGGGTCAAGAGCAAAATGATTCCTCCTCCAGCTTCCATGTTACTATAGGCTGGAGTGAAGAGGGAACTCCAGAATTCCACAAGTTCCTAGTAAGACACCTATGACTGTGCCTTGAGGAAGGGGAGGTAATCAAGTTTTAGGGAGATTATTGGACACTGGCTCTGAATTAACACTAATTCCTGATGACCCAAAATATCACTATGGTCCACTAGTCAGACTAGGGGCTGGTGGAGGTCAAGTGATCAATGGAGTTTTAGATCAGGTCCATTTTACAGTGAGCCCATTGTATTCCCAAACCCACACTATGGTCATTTCCCCATTTTCAGAATGCATACTTAGAATAGGCATATTCTGCAACTGGCAAACCTCCACATTAGTTCCCTGACCCTTGGAATGAGGGCTACTATGGTAGAAAAGCCAAGTGAAAGCCACTATAATTGTCTCTATCTACAAAAATTGTAAACCAAAAGCAATACTGCATTCCCAGAAGGATTGCAGAGATTAGTGCATCATTCAGAACGTGAAAGATTAAGGAGTGGTGATTCCCACCACTTCCTCACTCAACTCACTCATTTCACCTGTGCTGAAGACAATTAGCTCTTAGAGAATGACAATAAACTTAATCAGGTGGTGACTCCAATTGCAGCTGCTTTTCCATATGCGGTTTTATTGCTTGAGAAAATTAACACCTCTCCCCTGGTAACTTGGCATGCAGCTATTGATGTACTAAATGCTTTTTTCTCTATGCCTGTCAGCAACGGCCACCAGTTTTCTTTTGGCTAGCAAGGCCAGCAATACACCTTCACTGTTCTACCTCAGGGGTAAGTCAATGCTTCAGCCTCATGTCCACAAGAAACATCATTGCCTGTCCCTTCTAGAGGATATCATACTGGTCTCTAAAATTGATGATACTATGCTGACTAGACCTGGTGAGCAGGAAGTAGCAACTATTCTGGACAAACTGGCAAGACATTTGTGTGCCAAAGGATGAGAAATAAATCCCACAAATATTCAGAGGGCGTCTACCTCAGTGAAATTTCTAGGGATCCAGTGATGTGGTGCATGTCAAGACATTCCTTCTAAGGTAAAGGATAAGTTAGTGCAACTGGCCCATCCTACCATCAAAGGAACACAAAATCCAGGGGATTTTGGAGGTAACATATACCTCATTTGGGTGTGCTACTCCATTTCACTTACCAAGTGACCCAAAAAGCTGCTAGTTTTGAGTGCCACCAAGAACAAGAGAAGGCTCAGCAACAGGTCAAGGCTGCAGTGCAAGCTGCTCTACCACTTGGGCCATATGCTCCAGCAGATCTGATGGTGTGTTCATGGCAGTGGCAGACAAACATTCTGTTTGGAACCTTTGACAGGCCCCTGTAGGTGAATCATAGGACAGATCCTTAGGATTTGGGAGCAAAGCACTATCATCCTCTGCAGATAACTACTCTCATTTTGAGAAACAGTTTTTGGCTTGCTACTGGACCTTAATAGAGACTAAATGTTTCCCATGGGTCACCATGTTACCACTCACCCTGAGCTGCCAATTATGAACTGAGTGTTGTCTGACTCACCAAGCTACGAAGTTTGTACAGTAAGCACTCCATTATAAAATAGAAGTGATATATATGAGATCAGGCTTGAGTAGGTCCTGCAGGTTCAAGTACATTGTATGAGAAAGAGGTCCAAATGCTCATGGTCCCTACTCCTTCTACACTACCTTCTCACTCTTAGCCCACACCTATGAACTCATAAGGTGGTCCCTACAACTAGTTGACTGAGGAAGAAAAACTCTGGGCCTGGTTTACAGATGGTTCTACACAATATGCAGGCACCACTAGAAAGTGGTGCAGCACTACAGCCCCTTTCTGGAAGATCCCTCAAGGACAGTGGTGAAGGGAAATCTTCCCAGTGAGCAGAACTTTAAACAGTGTACCTGGATGTTCATTTTGCCTGGAAAGTAGAAATGGCTAGATTGATGGGCTATAGCCAATGGATTTTTTGGATGATCAGAAACTTGGAAGGAATACTATTGGAAAATTGGTGATAAGGAGGTCTGAGGAAGAGGTATGTGGCTAGAACTCACTGAACGGGCAAAGAATGTGAAGATATCTGTGTCCCATGTGAATGCTCACCAAAGGGTGACCTCAGCAGAGGAGGCTTTAATAGCCAAGTGGCTATGATAACCTTTTCTGTGGATACCAGTCTGCCTCTTTCCCCAGCTACTTCTGTCGTTGGACTCTACAACATGGATTTTTACTCACCAAGGGCAACCTGGCTACAGCCACTGCTTAGTGCTCAACTGCCAGCAACAGAGACCAACACTGACTCCCTCACATGGCACCATTCCCTGGCATGATCAGGCAGCTACCTGGTGGCAGGTTGATTAAAATGGACTACTTCCATTATGGAAGAGGAAGTGTTTGGTTCTTACTAGAATAGACACATACTCTGCACACTCTGTGTACAGATTTGCCTTCCCTGCATGCAATGATTCTGCTAAAACTACTATCTTACAGAATCCACCATCATGGTATTCCACACAGCATTGCTTCTGATCAAGGAATTCACTTCATGGGACTGAAGTATGGTAATGAACCCATGCTCACGGAATTCACTGGTTATATAATCTCCCCTTCATTCTGAAGCAGCTGGCTTGACAGAATGGTGGAATGGCCTTTTGAAGACTCAGTTACAGCGCCAGCTAGGTCATGACACCTTGCAGGGCTGGGCGATATCCTCCAAGATGCTGCATATGCTCTAAATCAGCATCCTATATATGGTGCTGCTTCTCCCACAGCCAGGGTTCACACGTCCAGGAATCAAGGGGTAGAAATGGGAGTGGCTCCACTGGCTACGTTACTCCTAGTGACCCACCAGCAGAATTTTTACTTCCCATCCCTGCATATGTATTTAGAATTGTTATATCTTCTTGAAAAATTGCCACCTTTATCGTTGTGTAATGTCCCTTATCGCTGAAAATATTCATTGTTTTGAACTCAGCTTCGAGTGAAATTAATGAGCTAGTTCAACTTTCTTTTGGTTAGTGTCTGCATCATATATCCTTCTCCCATTTTACTCTTAATCTATTTCTATATATTTAAAGTGAATTTCTTGTAGACAGCATATAATTCTGTTTTGCTTTTTTATCCAATCTGATAATTTCTGTCTTTTAACTGGTGCATTTAGACTATTCACACTTAACATGATTATTGACATGTTTGGATTAAATTCTATCATCTTGCTACCTGTTTTCAATTTTTTCCACCTTTTCTTTGTTTCTTTTGTCCTCCTTTTCTCCCTTCTCTTAGGTTAACTGAGCATTTTTTGGAATTTTTTTGTAGTAAAATATACATAAAATACAATATGTGATTTTAACCATTTTAAGTGTACAAGTCAGTGGTGTTAATCACATTAACAATGTTGTGCAACCATCACCACTAGCTGTTTCCAAAACTTTTTCATCATCTAAAACAGAAATCCTACAACCATTAAGCAATAACTCTCCATTTCCACCTTCCCCAAGCCCCAGGTAAACTCTAGTCTACTCTCTGCCTCTGTAACTTTGCCAGTTCTATATATTTCATATAGGTGGAATCATCTTGTGTCAGGCTTATTTCATTAGCATAATATTTTCAAGGTCATCCACGTTGTAGCATATATCAGAACTTCATTCCTTTTATAGGCTGAATAATATTCCATTGTACTATATATCACATTGTGTTTATCCATCCATCTGTTAATGGACATTTGGCTTTTTTCCACCATTTGGTTATTGATATTAGCTTACAAGTACCTATTTGAGTACCTGTTTTCAATTTTTTTGAGTATATACCTAGGAATGGAATTGTTGGGTCATGTGGCAACTCTGTTTAACCTTTTAAGAAACTGCTAGACTGTTTTCCAGAGCAGCTGCACCATTTTACATTCTCACCAGCAATGTATGAGGGTCTAATTTCTCCACATCTTCACCAACACTTAGTTTCCATTAAAAAATTATTATACACACTTAAAAAAATTATTATACCCATCCTGGGTATAATAATGGTATGAAGTGGTATCTCATTATGATTTTGATTTGCATTTCCCTGATGACTAATAATGTTGAGCATCTTTTCATGTGCTTATCAGCCGGACATCTGTATATCTTCTTTGGAAGAATGTCTATTCAAATACTTTACTCATTTTTAATAGAGCTGTTTGTCTTTTTGCTGTTGAGTTATAGGAGTTCTTTATATATTCTGGATAATAAACCTTTATCAGGTGAAAGATCTGCAAATAGTTTCTCCCATTCCAGAAGTTATCTTTTCACTTTCTCAATAATTTCCTTTGATGAACAAAATTTTAATTTTGATGAGGTCCAACTTATCTATTTTTCTTTTCTTGCCCATGTTTTTGGTGCCATATCTAAGAATCCATTGCCAAATCCAAGGTTACGAAGACTGACTCATGTTTCCATCTAGGAGTTTTATGGTCTTAGCTCTTATACATAGGTCTTTGATCCATTTGAGTTATTTTTTGTATATGGTGTGAAGTAGGGGTTCAACTTTATTCTTTTGCATATGGATATTCAGTTTTCCTATTGTGATTTGTTGAAAAGAGTCTTTTTCCCCCACTGAATGGTCTTGACATCCTTGTTGATGTGTGGGTTTATATCTCAATAACATTTGTCTATATGTCTATCCTTATTCCAGGACCATACTTCTTTGATTACTGTAACTTCTTGGTAAATTTTTATTTTTTATTTTTAATTATTATGGGTACATAATAGTTGCATGTATTTATAGGGTAGATGTGATGTTTTAATACAGGCATATAATGTGAATTAATCAAATCAGGATAATTGGGGTATCCATTCCACTAGGTGTTTCTTTGTATTAGGAACATTCCAATTTACGGTAAGTTTTGAAATCTGTAAGTGTAAATGTGAGTCCTACAACTTTATTCCCTTTTTTTCAAGATTGTTTTGGCTATTTGGTGCCTCTTGCAATTCCATATGAATTGAGGATTGTTTTTTCCATTTCTACAAAAAAGGTCATTGGAATTTTGATAGGAATTTTCATAGGCATTCAATTCGTAGATTGCTTTGGGTAGCATTGACAGCTTAACAACATTAAGTCTTCCAATCTATGAACATGGATTGTCTTTCCATTTATTTAGGTCATAGCTGGTTTCTTTCAAGAAGGTTTTGTAGTTTTCGGTGTACAAGTCTTTCACCTCCTTGGTGAAATTTATTCCTAGACATTTTATTCTTTTGGGTGCTATTGTAAATGCAAATTTTTTTAGTTTCCTTTTCAGATTGTTCATCACTAGTTTATAGAAACACAACTGATTTTTGTGTGTTGATCTTGTACCCTGCAGGTTTGCTGAATTTGTACATTAGCTCTAGTAACTTTTTTTAATTTTATTTTTTGCAGATTCTGTGGGATTTTCTTTATATAGGATCATGTCATCTGAGAACAGAAATAATTTCACTTCTTCTTTTCTAATTTGCACACTTTTTAAAATTCCTTCTTCCACTTAATTGTTCTGGCTAGAACTTATAGTACAGTGTTAAATAGCACTAGTGAAAGTGAGCATTTCATTTACTTATTTATTTTAAATTTCAAAATATTAAGGGGATACAAATGTTTTTGGTTACATGGATCACTTTTGTAATGCTTGAGTCATGGCTATAAGTGTGCCCATCAACCAAATAATGTTCACTGTACCCGTTAGGTAGGTTTATGTCTCTCCCTTTCTCGCCACTCCCTCCTTCCCCTTGCTTGATTTCCACTGAGTTACTTCCCTATGTGCACATGTGTGCTCATTGGTTAGTTTAAATTTAATAACAACTACATGTAGTGTTTGTTTTTCCATTCTTCAGATACTTCACTTGGGATAATAGTCTCCAGTTCCATCCAAATTATTGCAAAAGGCATTAATTTATCCTTTTTTGTGGCTGAGTGGTACTCCACGGTATACAGATACCACATTTTGTTAATCCACTCATGAATTTATGGGCACTTGGGTTGATTCCACATCTTTGCAATTGTGAATTGTGCTGCAATAAACATTCGAGTGCAGGTGTCTTTTTGATAAAATTACTTCTTTTCCTTTGGGTAGATACCCAGTAGTGGGGTTGCTGGATAGAATGGTAGGTCTACTTTTAGTTCTTTGAGGAATCTTCATACTGTTTTCCATAGAGGTTGTACTAATTTGCAGTCCCACCAACAGTGTATAAGCATTCCTTTCTCTCTGCATCCACACCAGTATCTACTGCTTTTGGACTTTTTAATAAAAGCCATTCTAACAGCGGTAAGGTGATATCTCATTGTGGTTTTAATTTGCATTTCCCTGATGATTAGTAATGTTTAGTATTTTTTTCATATGTTTATTGGCCATTTGTCTATCTTCTTTTGAAAAGCTTCTGTTCATGTCTTTTGCCCACTTTTTAATGAGGTTGTTTGTTTTTTTCTTGCTAATTTATTTGAGTTCTTTGTAGATTCTGGATATTAACCCTTTATCAGATGGATAGTTTGTGAATATTTTCTCCCATTCTGTAGGTTGTCTATTTGCTCTGTTGATTATTTCCTTCACTGTGCTGAAGCTTTTTAATTTAATCAAGTCCCATTTATTTATTTTTGTTGTTGCTGTAATTGCCTTTGGGGTCTTAGTCATAAATTCTTTGCCTAGGTGGATATCTAGAAGACTTTTCCCTACATTTTGTTCTAGCATTCTTACGGTTTCATGCCTTACATTTAAGTCTTTTATCCATCTTGAATTAATTTTTCTAAGTGGTAAGAGATATGTATCCTGTTTCCTTCTTCTGCATGTGACTATCCAATTTCCCCAGCACCATTTATTGAACAGGGCTTCTTTTCACCAGTGTATATTATTGTCTGTTTTGTCAAAGATCAGTTGGCTGTATGTAGGTGGTCTTATAACTAGGTTATCTGTTCTGTTCCATTGGTCTATGTCTCTATTTTTGTGCCAATACCATGCTGTTTTGATAAGTGGGCATTTGAATCTTGTTCTTGATTTTAGAAGGAAAACTTCCAGTGTTTTTCCATTGAGTATGATATTAGCTGTATTTTACACATACGGTTTTGTAGCCCCACTTTTTCATTCAACAATGTATCATAAACATTTTTCATGCTATTAAAATAAAAATGTTTTATGCTTAATATATTCAAAAAATAAATGACAAGCTTGAGAATACTGGCAGAGAGCTGGAAACTATAATAAAAGGACCAAATGGAAAAATCTATAAATAAAAATTACAATATGCAAAGCTAAGTACTCAGTGGATGAATATAATAACAGATTAGACACAACAGAAGAGAGAATTAATAAACTCAAAGATAAGTTAGAAAAAGATCTGAATGAATCTCAGAGAGACATAATATGGAAAACACAGAAGAAAGGGTAAAAGACGAAGGGATACAGTGTGAAAGTCTAACATACGTGTAATTGGATTCCAAGATGGAGAAAGAATGGGGCAAAAGCAGTGTTTGCAGAAATAAATTTCCAAAATTGAGAAAATATATCCAGATATAGATTCAAGAATCTCTATGAGCCCCAAGCAATATAAATCAAAAGAAAACAAATCTAGGTACTTCATAGTGAAACTGCTGGGAAAAAAAGGCAAAGAGAAAAAACATCCAGAGAAACAATATGGAGGTTCATCAAAATATTAAAAGTAAGCCAGGCATGGTGATGTGCACCTGTAGTCCCAGCTACTCGGGAAGCTGAGGCAGGAAGATTGCTTAAGCCCAGGAGTTTGAGTCCTGCCTGGGTAACATAGTGAGACCCTAGCTCTGAAAAAATATTAATAGTATTACTGGCCAGGCATGGTGGCTCATGCCTGCAATCCTAGCACTCTGGGAGGCCAAGGCAGGAGGATCGCTTGAGGTCAGGAGTTCAAGACTAGCCTGAGCCCTGAGCAAGAGTGAGACCCCATCTCCACTAGAAATAGAAAAAATTAGCCAGGTGTGGTGGCACCCACGTGTAGTCCCAGCTACTCAGGAGGCCGAGGCAGGAGGATTGCTTGAACCCAGGAGTTTGAGGTTGCTGTGAGCTAGGCTGACACCACGGCATTCTAGCTTGGGTGACAGAGCGAGACTCTGTCTCACAAAAAAAATAGTATTACTATATGATCCAGAAATTCCACTCTGGGTATACACCCAGAAGAAATGAAAGCAGGGTCTCACAGAGATACTTATACACCTGTGTTCATAGCAGCATTATTCACAACAGTCAAAAGTTGGAAGCAACCTAAGTGTCCTTTGATAGATGAATGGATAAAAAAAGTGTTGTATTTCTATATGATGGAATATTATTCAGCCTTAAAAAGGAAGGAAATTCTGACACATGCTACAACATGGATGAACCTTGAGGACATTATGCTAAGTGAAATAAGCCAGTCGCAGAAAGACAAATATTGTATGATTTCAGTTACATAAGGTATCTAGAATAGTTAAACTCATAGAGTCAGAAAGTAAAAGGGAGGTTGTCAGGGGCAGGGTGGGGGCAATGAGGAATTGGTTTTTAATGGGTATAGAATTTCAGTTTTGCAAGATGAATAGAGTTTTGAAGATCAGTTGCACAACAATGTGAAAGTGCTTAACACTACTGAACTGTACACTTAAAGGCGGTTAAGATAGTAAATTTTATGTTGTGTATATTTTACCCTAATTTAAAAGCTTTTAAAATTTAAAAAAATCCAGAGAAAAAAGGTTAACTTCAAAGAAGAAATACATATTATTCAGCCTTAAAAAAGAAGGAAATTCTGTCATTTGCAACAAAATAGATGAACCTCCATTCATATGTCAGTGGACAGTTAGGTTGACTATATAGCCTGGCTGTTGTGAAAATGCTGCAATGAACAAGAGAGTGTAGATGTCTCTCTGACATACTTATTTCATTTCCTTTGGATATATACCCAGAAGTAGAATTGCTAGATCATATGGTAGTTCTATTTTTAATTTTTTGAGGAACCCTCATAGTACTTTCCATAATGGCTGTACAGCAACTTTTTATGTAAATGGCCTAGTAGTAAATAATTTAGGCTTGCAGGCCATATGGTCTATCACAACTATTCAACTCTGCCATTTTAGCATGAAGGCATCCATAGACAATACATTAATGAATGAGTGTGCTTGTGTTCCAATAAAACTTTATTTACGGCTGGGCACAGTGGCACATGCCTGTAATCCCAGCATTACAGGGAGGCTGAGGCAGGAGGATCACTTGAGCCCAGGAGTTCAAGACCAGCCTGGGCAACATAGCGAGACCCCATCTCTAAAAAAACAAAAAACAAAAAAAAACCTTTATTTATAGACACTAAAATCTGTATTTCACAAAACATTACTCTTCTTGTGATTTTTCCAACCATTTAATAATGTAAAAATAATTCTTAGGCCAGGTGCAATGGCTCATGCCTATAATCTCAGCACTTTGGGAGGCTGAGGCAGGAGGATTGCTTGTGGCTAGGAGTTCAAGACCAGCCTGGGCAACATAGTGAGACTCCATCTTTACAAAATATGAAAAAAAATTAACTGGGCATGGTGGCACATGCCTGTGGTTCCAGCAACTCAAGAAGCTGAGGTAGGATGATCATTTCTTGAGCCCAGGAGTTTGAGGCTACAGTGAGTGATCAGCCACCGCACTCCAACCTGGGCAATAGAGCAAGACCCTGTCTCTTAAAAAAAAAAAACCCATTCTTAAGTCACAGGCAATGCAAAAACCAACACCAGGCCAGATTTGGTCTATAGGCCAAAGTTTGTCTACCCTTGCTATAGAGAAATGAAAATGAATAAACTATAGCTACCCATGACAACATGGACAAATCTCACAAACATAATGCTGAGAAAAAGCAACCTGTGTTAGTTTCCTATTGCTGCCATAACAAATTACCACAAACTAAATATTTAATACAAATTTATTATCTTATATCTCTGGAGAAAGAAGTCCAACATAAATCTCACTGGGCGGAAATCAAGGTGTTGGCAGGACTATGTTCTTTCTGGAGGCTCTAGGGAAGAATATGTTTCCTTATGTTTTCCAGCTTCTAGAGGTCTTCTGCATTCTTTGGATTGTGGCCCCCCTCCTCCATCTTAAAAACCAACAATATTGTACCAAATAATTCTCATGCTACCACCTCTTTGGTTCTCCCTCTTCTGCTTCCCTCTTCTGCTTTTAAGGACCCTTGATTACATTGAGCCCACACAGATAATCCAAAATAATCTTCATATCTTAAAGTCAGCCGATTAGCAACTTTAATTCCATCTGCTACCTCAATTCCCCTTTGCCAGGTGACCAAACATCATCACAAGTTCCAAGGACAAGAATGTAGATAGACATATTTAAGGGGCCATCATTCTGCCTACCACACAACCCGGACCCACAATCACATATACTGTAAGATTCCAAGTTAAAAAAAAAAAAAGAAAAAAACTTACTGTAATGTTTAAGAGTGCTCCTTACTGGTGGTCAGACTCTAAAGAAAAACAAAGAAGTCATTATCGCAAAAATTAGTATAGTTGTTACTTTGGGGTAAGGTAGAAGGTGAACTGACTGAAAAGAGACACAAAGGAAGCATCTGTGTGCTGGTAATGTTCTATTTCTTGACCTTGTGGTGGTTACAAAGGTGTTCACTTTATTATTATTCATTGAGATATCAGTTTATGTTTGGTGATCACCTGTGTGCACACTACTTTTCACAATAAAAAAGTTTAAAAAAATGAAAGAAAGAAAGAAGGGGACTCCAAATTTGGAATCATTAAGCATTGTGTGGTGGAAGAGTGTGTGATCAAACTCCATTTACACAAATACAACTTCCAGTTAGCATTTTAGTGCTTCAAATTTATACACACACACACACACGCACACATGTGTGTGTCTCACTCTGTCACTCAGGCTGGAGTGCAGTGGCGCAATCATAGCTCACTGCAATTTTGAACTCCTGGCCTCAAACAATCCTTCTGCCTCAGCCTCCCAAAGTGCTGGGATTATAGGCATGAGCCACTGTGTCCAGCCTCAAATTTTAATATTAATGGACTTCCAGGGATCCCATGATATTTGAGTAAGGTCTCCAATATGAGAGGGACCAAGACAAACAGAAAAGGAGAATCCAGAAGAAACAGACACAATATGGGGAACAAAAAAAATTTTTTAAACCATAAACCCAAGGCCTCTAATTGTTGTCCTAGAGAAGATACTGCATCCATGCTCTAAAAGAGGAACAGAGAATAAGAGTTTGTAGAAAGTAAAATACAAGACTTCAAAAAGTTCATGGAAAAATGGAATTAAAAGGTAAAAATAAACAATATAACCCTGATTTCTCAACATAAACTCCATCAAGTTCAAGACACTTTTGTAAGCAATGATACCAGCCATTTAGTCCATCCCTAAAGAACTGAGGATCTTGGGAATTTAACCACGTCAATGCAGTCTTTTTTACATTATTAACTGAAGAAAAATAGGTGCCCTTTAAAGATTTTTAAAGATTAGGAAACAAAAAGAAGTCAGAAGGAGCCAAATCAGGACAGTAAGGTGGATACCTAATGACTTCCCACAGAAACTCTCACAAAATTGCCCTTGTTTGATGAGAGGAATGAGCGGGGGCATTGTCATGATGAAGCTTTCCCGCGTGTTTTTCTGCTAAAGTTTTGGCTAACTTTCTCAAAACACTCATAATGAGCAGACGCTATCTTTCTTCGACCCTCCAGAAAGTCAACAAGCAAAATGCCTTGAGCATCCCCAAAAACTGTTGCCATGACCTTTGTTCTTAACTGGTCCACTTTTGCTTTGACTGTACCACTTCTATACTTCTTGGTAGCCATTGCTTTGGTCATGCTTTGCCTTCAGGATTGTACTGGTAAAGCCATGTTTCATCTCCTTTACAATTCTTTGAAGAAATGTTTTAGGATATTTGATTCCACTTGTTTAACATGTTCATTGAAAGCTCTGCTGTTGTCTGCAGCTGATCTGGGTGCAACAGTTTTGGCATCCATCAAGTGGAAAGTTTGCTCAACATTAATTTTTCAGTCAGAATTGTGTAAGATGGACCAATTGAGATATCTATGGTGTTGGATATTGTTTTTGTTGTTAATCGTTGGTCCTCTTCAATTAGGGCAAGAACAAGATTAATTTTTTTCCTTGCAAATTTATGTGGATGGTCTACCACTGTGGGCTTCGTCTTCAACATTGTCTCATCCCTTCTTAACACAAGTTATCTATTTGAAAACTGCTGCTTTCTTTGGAGCATTGTCCTTATAAACTTTTTATAAAGCATCAATGATTTCACCATCTTCCACACAAGCTTCACTATAAATTTGATGTTTGTCCTTGCTTCATTTTAGCAGAATTCATGTTACTCTGATAGGGGCTCTTTTCAAACTGATGTCTTATACTTCTTAGTGCCTCCAACTAAATCCTGTTCAGATATGTTATAACAAGTTAGTATGGGTTTATTTTTTTGCAAAAAAAAAATTTGAAATCCATGAGTAGTTTTTCATAATACGCATTTTCCATGAACTTTTTGAAGACCCCTCATAAAAGAATAAAGATTAAAACCAAACAAACAAGCAACACATTTCAATGGAAAGAATGAAAACTAAAGTTGCATAAGTATCCCAGAAGCTATGGAAAGAGAACAGTAATATGGACAAGTGAAGAGAAAAAATAAGAAAATTTGATGATCAAACTGGAAAATCCAGCCTGCAGTTCTAGGCATGGTGCTGTTGGCACTGTGAAATGAAGAGGGCTTGCCAGCATGGCAATGCTAGCAGTTCCAGAAGGAGAGAAGGAAGAAAACACTGGGGAGAAAAAATAAAGACAAAAAAAGTTCCTGGAATTGAATGACATAAATCTTCAGACTGAAGGGGCATAATAAGAACACAGCAAAATGCACAGCATTAAAAAAAAAATCACCTTCCTGGGATATTTCCAAATCCCAAGAATGCAGAAAAGATACTAATACTGGCCAAATAAGAAAAAAATATAGTACTACGGACAACTCAATGCACATAAATTCAACAGCTTAAAAGATATAAATCAATATCTTAAAAACCTCAAATTACCAAAACTCACCCAATATCAAATAGATAACTTGAATACTTCCATAAAGAAATTGAATTCATAGTTAAATACCTTCCAAAAAAGAAAACTAAAGGCTGAGATGGTTTTACTGGTGAATTCTACTATATATATATTTTTGAAGCTGATAGAACATAATTCTACCATACATTTAAAGAAGAATTAACATCAGTTTTACAAAACCTCTTCCCAAAAATAGACAGGAGGGACCGGTTCCCAACTCTTTTTATGAGTCCAGCATTAATTATCCTGATACCAAAACCAAGCAAAGACAATAAAAAAGCAAGCAAGTAAGAAACTACAGAACAATAACCTTCACAAATATAGAAGCAAAAACCCTCAACGAAATATTAGCAAATCAAATCCAGCAATGTATATAAAGAAAAATATATCTCAAACAAGTGGGGTTTATTCCAGGAATGCAAGGCTTGATAAATATTTGTAAAATAATCTGTTAAATCCATGATATTAATTGCCTACAAAGGAAAAACCACATTATCCTACCAATTGATAAAAAAAAAGCCTTTGACAAAACTTAACATTCATTCAACATAAAAACTTTCAGCAAATTATGAACAGAAAGAAACTTCCTCTACCTGATAAAAAGCCACCTACAAAAAAACCTGCAGCTAACATCATATTCAATAGTGAAAAATTGAATGCTTTCCCCCTAAGATGGAAAAGAAGGCAAGAATATCCATACTTACCACTCTTATTCAACATCATACTAGAAATTCTAGCTAGTGTAATACAAGAAAAAAATGCATTCAAACAGGAAAGAAAAAAAAAACAGCTCATATTCATAGGTGACATGATTATCTACATAGGCAATCCCATGGAATCAGCCTAAAAATTCCTAGAACTAACAAACAAGTTTAGCAAGGTCACAGGATACAACATCAATACACAAAAATTGATTGTACATCTATGTACACTAAATGTACAAATAGAAACAAAAAAATTGAAAACCAATTTATAATATTTCCAAAATATTAAATATTTAAGGATGAATCTAACAAAACATAGGCAAAATCTACATTTTGAAAACTACAAAATGCTGATGAAAAAAATCCAAGAAGACCTAAATAACTGGAGAGACATACCTAGCTAATAGATCAGAATACACAACATAGTAAAGATATCAATTCTCCTCAAACTGATCTATATATTTAATACAATATAATAAAATGGCAACAAGATTTTTTGTAGATAGAGACAAGATGATTCTAAAATTTATATGGAAAGACCAAGTAACTAGAATCACAAAAACAATTTTTAAAAGAATAATGTTTGAACACTCACACTACTTGCTATTAAGACTTACTATAATACTACAACTCTTAAGACAACGTGATATTGGTGAAGGGACAGGCATATAAATCAATAGAACAGAACAGAGACTTCAGAAATAGACCCTCACAAGTACTGTCAACTGATTTTGACAAACGCACAAAAGTAATTCAGTGGATAAGCATAGTCTTTCAAAAATGGCATTGCAACATTTAAGTATCCACACGCAAAAAAAGAACCTGAACTTATATTTCACACTTTATACAAAACTTAACTCAAAATGGATGAGTAAAACATAAAGCTATAATATTTTTAGAAGAAAACATAGGAGAAAATCTTCATAACATTAGAGGAAGAATTCTTAGACATAACACCAAAAGCACGATCCATAAGAAATCATAAGGGAAAAAAGTGTTAAATTTGATTTCATCAAAATTAAAAACTTTTGTTCTGAGAAAGACCCTGTTAAGAGAATGAGAAGCAGATATAGAATGGGTGAAAATATTTGTAAATCACATATCCAGCTAGCACCCAGAATATATTATACAAAGAACTCTCAAAACTCAACACTAAGAAAATAAACAGCTCATTTGAAAAATGGTAAAAGGACTTGAACAGATACTTCCCCAAAGAGGATATAAGGATGACAAATAAGCACATGAAAAGATATAACCAAAGTGTTTGTACCCCCATAATATTCTGAAATAAAAAAGAAGAAGAAAAGATGTTCAGCATCATTAACAGTTAGGAAAATACAAATTAAAACTACAATGAAGCCAGGCATGGTGGCACACACCTGTAGTCGTAGCTAATAGGGAGGCTGAGGCGGGAGGATCACTTGAGGCCAGGAGTTTGATACCAGCCTGGGCAACATAGCAAGACCTCATCTCTAAAAAATGAGAAGAAAAAAAAACCCAACAGATTAGCCAGGCACAGTGTCTCACTCAGGAGGCTGAGGTAGGAGGATTGTTTGAGGCCAGGAGTTTGAGAGCAGCCTGGGTGATATAGTGAGACCCCATCTCAAAAAAAAAACAAAAACAAAAACACAATGAGGTACAACTACACACATATTAAAATAGCTAAAATAGTGACAACATCAAGTGCTGGTGAGAATGCAGAGCAACTGGAACTCTCATGTATCAACGGAGGGAATGCAAAATGTTACAGCCACTCTGAAAACAGTTTGCCAATTTCTTATAAAGTTAAACATATACCTACCACATGACCTTGCAACATTACTACTGGTGTTTGCCCTAGAGAAATGAAAACTTATGTTCACACAAGAACCTGTGCATGAATGTTCATAGCAACCTTATTTGTAATCACCAAAAACTGAAAGCAATCAAGATGTCCTTCAACAGATAAATAAACAACCTCTGGTACATCCATGCATTTCAACACTACTTAACAATATACTTAGGAACTATTAATACATGTACAACTTGGACAAATTGAAAATACATTATGCTAAGTGAAAGAAGCCAGTCTCAAAATGTTACATACTGTCTGAGCATGTTTGTATAATATTCTGGAAAAGGTAAAACTATAGGGACAAAAAAACGATCACTTGTCAGGATGGGAGAGATAGTTTGCCTACTGTCAGGGGCAGAATAAGGGAGATTTGGGGGATGATGGAACTGTTTTGTATCCTGATTGTGGAGGTAGTTACATGAATCCATATGTTAAAATTCATTGTACTGAAAACCAAAAAGTTAATTTCACTAGGATAATTTCAAATATATAATTAAAATTTTTTGAATGGGTCATATATAAAGCATTAGGAACCCTAATGGCATAAAAAATAGCACCAATCTTCTCAAAAGTGACATTGGAAGTTAAAAAACAGTGTATCAATGCCTTCAAAATCCTTGGTGAAAATTATGTTTGGCCTAAAATTATATACCAAGCTATTATTTCAGTATGAGATTAAAGACAATTTTTGTTCTTGCAAATCTCAAAAGAAATAATCTCCCATGTACCTTTTTTCAGGAAGTTCCTAGAGGATGTGTCCCATTAAAACCTGGCAGTAGACTGAAAAACAAGTGGGTTCTAGTACACAGAGGATCCTACTTAGGGGCTTGGCAAATGAATGTTCTAAATCAATGCAGCACCCTGAGCAGCCAATAGGAACTCCAAAGATTGGAGCAGGGTCTGAGAAAGTGATCTCCAAGAACAAAAGAATGGACATATTTGAAGATTTGAAATATACTACTGATGGGCCTATGACAGTAATGTAAGCTTTTTTAAGGCAGAAACTTCATCTGTCCTGTTCACTGATGTAGCCCCTAGTCTTAGAATAGTACCTGACACGCGGAAAGCCTTCAATAAAGATTTGTTAAATGAAAAAGAGTGAATAGTAGTAGAGGAATTTGAGATAGTGAGTATACACAACTCTTCTAAGGAGTTTTTCTGTAAAGGTGAGCAGAGAAATATGGGGTAGTTTGAAGGGAAAGTGGGATCATAAGAGGGTTTTTTGAGTTAGGAGAAATGACACAATTGTATGCTGATACAAATGATTCAATATAGAGGAAAACATTTATGATGAAGAAGAGAAGTTTTCTTCTGATTGCCTGTATGTTCTCAGTGAAATGGGAAGTAAAATCATCAGGTGAGGGTGAGGATGGTCTGCGATCATCAAGTACCCCAATATCCTCAACTTCTCTTGATCTTCCCCTCATCTTAACTTTAAGCTGGCTGCTCACTAAGATCATTGCTTTCCTTGAAGCCCTCTTAAGTGGTGTTATCTTCTCTCTGACACCCACCTCTACCACCCTAGGATTACATCCTTTATATGATTTAGAACCTTTTAAAGTTACTGAGACTAATTTTATGGCCTAGAATATGTTCTGTCCTGGAAAATGTCCTATGTGGACTTGAAAAGAGTGCATATTACACTGTTGTTAGGTAAAGTGTTTAATAGATGTCAGTTAGCCTCAGTCGGTAGTGTTGCTCAAGTCTTCTATATCATTGCTAATTTTGTCCAGTTCTCTTATCAGTTATTGAGAATGAAGTATTGAAGCTTTCAAATATTGTTAAATTTTCTATTTCTCCTTTTTGTCAGGTTTTGTTGTATTTTGGGGCTCTGTTGTTATGTGCATATACGTTTATAAGTGCTGTATCTCCCTGATAAATGAACCTTTTGTCATTATGATATGTTCCGTTTTATCTCTACTAATAATTTTTGTCTTAAAAGTCTACTTTGTCTGATACTATCATGGCCACTCCAGCATTGGTTACTGTTTTCATGGTATATCATTTTCTATCCTTTTACTCTCAATCTAAAGTATGTTCCCTATTGAAAACATACAGGTGAATCCTGTTTTTATATCCAGTGTGACAATCTCTGCCTTTTGATTTTAGTATGTAAAGGATTTATTATACAGATGGATTTACATCTGTTATTCTGCTATGAGTTTTCTATATTTCTCATGTTCTTTTTGTTCCTCTGTTTCTCCACATTACTACTATCTTTTGTGTTAAATAGGTATTTTCTAATGTACCATTTTTATTCCTTTAGATTTTTTAACTATATATTTTTTTCAAGTTATTTTATTAGAGCTTGCTCTGGGGACTACAATCTGCATCCTAACTAAAACCATTTCAAATTAGTACAAACTTAAATCCATTTTTATATAGAAGCTTTGCTGTAATATACTTCCCTTAGTTCCCACCTCCTTTTTGCCATTATTATCATGCAAAATACCTGTTCATACATTATAAGCCCAACAATACTGTTTTATAATAATTTTCTTATGCAATTGTTTTTAAGTCAGTTAAGGGAGTATCTTAGTCTGTTTGTGCTGCTACAACAAAATACCTGAGACTGGATACCTCCAGTGTCCTGCGCACCTCCCTTGAAACTGTTCTGTCTGTCCTCAAGGCCCTGGCACTCTGGGCCTGTGATGGGAGGAGCAGCCTCAAAGATCTCTGAAATATCTTCAGGGTCATTCATCCATTGTTTTGATGAAAATCATCTGGCTTCCTTCTATCCATACTAATCTTATCAAAAAGTTTCTTGAACACCCCCTTGGTTTTCTCTCCTAAACACACTTTTTTATTCTTTGCATGGTCAGGCTGAGAATTTTCCAAATCTTTGTTTCCTGCTTCCCTTTTCATTATAAATTCCATCTTTAAATAGTTTCTCTCCTCTAACATTTTACTATAAGCAGTTAGGAGAAACCATGCAGCATCCTGAACACTTTGCTGCTTGGAGATTTCTTCTGCTAAATATCTTAGTTCATTGCTTTTAAGTTCTGCCTTCCACAAAGTCCTAGTACATGGACATAATGCAGCCAAGTTCTTTGTCACTTTGTACCAAGGATGGTCTTTCCCCCAGTTTCCAGTACCTTGTTCCTCATTTCATTATAAGACCTCATCAGAATAGCCTTTACTGTCCATATTTCTACCAACATTTTGGTCACAACCACACAGACACTTAAATAATCACTAAGAATACTGAGTTTTTCCTTACAGCTCTCCTCTTGTGAGCCCTCACCAGAATTGCCCTCAATGCTCTATTCATGGTAATACAGGCTTTTTCCAGCATCTACTTCAGAATTGTTTCCTAGTCTGTTTTATGCTGTTATAACAAAATACCAGAGACTGGGTAATTTATAAAGAACAGAAATTTATTTTCTCACAGTTCTGAAGGCTAGGAAGTCCAAGATCAAGGGGCTGGCATGTGGTGAAGGCCTTCTTGCTATGCCATCCCACGATAGACGGCAGAAGAGCAAAGAGACAGCAAGAGAGAGACAAAAGGGGGCTACACTCATCCTTTTATAAGGAACCTACTCCCATGATAACAAATCCACTCCCACAACATGAATGGCATTAATCTGTTCATGAGGGAAGAGCCCTCATGGCCTAATCACCTGTTAAAGGTCCCACCTGTTAATACTGTTACAATGGCAATTAAATACATGAGTTTGGGAGGGGACAAACATTCAAACCATAGCACTGTTCCAGCCTCTAACCATTATCCAGTTCCAAATCTGCTTCCACATTTTTAGGTATTTGTTATAGCAACACCCCACTCCTCTGGTACCAATTTCTGTCTTAATCCATTTTTTTCTGCTACAACAAAATACCTGAGACTGAGTAATTTATAAAGACCATAAATTAATTTTTGCCCAGTTCTGGAAGCTAGAGAGTTCAAGATCAAGGCACTGGCAGGTTTGGTTGTCTGATGAGGGCTGCATCCTCCAGAGGGGGAGAAATGCTGTGTCCTCACATGGCAGAAAGTGGAAGGGCCAGAGAGCAAGGAAGCCAAACGCTATGTGAAGCCTCTTTTATAAGAGCCCTAATCCCATTCACAAGAGGAGGAGCCCTCATGACCTAATCACTTCTTAAAGGATGGCCTCATCTCTTAATACCATCACATTGGCCATTAAGTTTTAACACCTGAATTTTGGAGGGGACACATTCAAACCATAGCAGGGAAGAAGTAGAAAAAGTATATTTATTACTACTTTTTATACTTAACTGTGGAATTAACTTTACCCGTGCTCCTTATTTCTTCATGTGGATTCAAGTTACCACCTGGTGTCATTTATTTTCAACCTGAAAGACTTCATTTAGTATTTCTTGTCAGGCAGGTCTGCTAGCAACAAATCACCTCAGTCTTTGTTTATCTAGGAATATCTTTATTTCACCTTCAGTATTGAAGGATAGTTTGGCTAGATACACAATTCTTGGTTGACAGGTTTTTGTTTTGTTTTGTTTGCTTGTTTCAGCACTTTAGGTCTGTTCTCACTGCCTTTTGGCCTCCATTGTTTCCAATGGGAAGCCAGCTGTTAATCTTATTAAGACTCCCATGAACATGATGAGTCATTCTTATTTTGCTGCTTGTAAGATATTGTTTGTTTTTGACTTTTGACAGTTTGACTGTGATGAGTCTAGGTAAGGACCTTTTTGACTTTATCCTGCTAGAAGTATGTTGAGCTTCCTGGGTGTGTAGATTAATGTTTTTCATCAAATTTGGGAAGTTTTAGAGTATTATTTCTTAAAATATTTTCTCTCTCCTCTTCTTCTGAGACTCCCATTCAAGTATATGTTGTTGTTGTTTTTTATGGTGTCCCATAGTCCTCTGAATCTCTACATATACATTTCTTTTCTTTTTTCTTTCTGTCATTCAGGCTTTACAATCTGTATTGACTTAGTTTCAAGTTTGTTGATTCTTCTGTTAGGCCAAATCTGGTGTTAAACCCAATAGTGAATTTTTCTTTTCAGTTATTGTACTTTTTAACTCCAGAATTTCCAAATTTTATAAAACAATCTCTATCTCTTTATTGATTCTATATTTGATGAGTCATTTTTGTAATACTTTTCTTTAATTTTTTTTTTTGAGACAGGGTCTCACTATGATGCCCAGGCTGGATTCGAACTCCTGGACTTAAGTGATCCTCCCACCTCAGCCTCCTGAATAGCTGGGATTACAGGCATGTACTACCATGCCCAGCTTCTTTAATTATTTAAATATGTTTCCTTTAGTTCTATGAACATATTTATAATAGTTGACTTAAAGTTTCTATCTACTAAGTCCAACATCTAGTACCCATCTGAGTCAGTTTCTCCTGATTACTTGACTTCTTTTTTTCTGTTATGTGGCATACATTCCTGTTTATTTGCATGTCTGATAATTTTTTGCTGAAAACTGGATGTTTTAAACAATATATTGTAGCAACTCTGGATTCGTACATCCCATAGGGGCTATGGTTGTTTCTGATTTTTTGTTTGTATGTTTAGTGACTAGGCTGAACTAATTCTTTAGTCATTCTCCCTATAGTATAAGTCACTGAAGTCTCTGCTCAGTTTTTATTCCTGTTTTTATTTTTATGCCTGGCCTTGCAGGTAATGCCCCTGAGGTAGTACACTTAGTGGTTAGCCAATGACTGGTCACAAGTTTTCATGAAGAATATTGAGCTAGTAAGGCTTCGCCTTTGCCAAGGTGATCTGTGTGGGTTAGGACATTCATTCAAAGTTCAAGCAGTTCACAAATCTATCTTGGCTTTCACTTACTCCTTGCACATGTCCTCACACTCACAGAGGGACAAGTTGGTAACTGGGGCCCTCTCAGTCTCTCCTGAGCATGCACATAACCCTGTACATTTGTGCAGCCTTCCAGATCCCCAGGAATATGGTGAAGTTTTTTCAAAGTTCCCTGTGCCTAGCTCATTTCCAAGATCTCCCTTCAAATATTTAATTGTTGTTTACTTGTTCCAGTTAGTATTGGCTATGCTTAGAAAAGGCTATGCTGGCACTCTCTGATTATTTTTTGCCAAAAATCACTATTGTTTTCTACAACACCCTAGGGATGGTACATTTCTGCAGACTTCCAAGTTGGATCAGCCAGTCTGGTGGCAGCAAGGCTGTCTGCATGGTTACTGTACCATGGAGCTAAGAGCATGGATCAGAGCAGCCCCAAGTTAAAAGACCACAGGCCTCACTATTCTGAGGATCAGTATTTTCCTTAAAAAAACACTTCAATTTGTTATGTGATTTGGTTAATTCCTAGAGTTCCAAAAATAGTTGTTCTTTGATAATTACCCCAGTTTTATTGTTGCTTTTTAAGGGGAGAAGATTTGCAGACATCATCACTCTGAAATTCTGGAAGTCTCATCCCTATCTTCATATTTTTGAAAGTGTCTTTCAAAAAACAGAAGATTCTCATTTTGATTAAGTGCATTTCATCAATATTTTTTTTCTTTTGGAATTGTGCTTTGGTGTTCTGTCTTGGAAATATTTGCCTAACACAAATTCACTAAGACTTTCCAGTGCTTTTCTTCTAGAAGTTGCATAGTGTTAGGTTTTACATTTGGGATATAAAAAGCCTAAAACATATGTTAGAAGGTCCCCAGTTTCCCCCTTCCTTTTTATTATTGCTTCCTCTTTCCTTCCTTCCTGTCTTCCTTCTTTCCTTCCTTCCTTCCTTCTATCTTTCTTTGCTACCCTGCCTGCTCTGTGAACCTTGGGCAACCAAAAAGCCACAGTGATTCTTCTGATGATGATTGGGATTGCACCAATCATCCTGAGCAAGAGGCACAAGAGCAGAACAACCTCCAATGACAAGTTTGGGTTAAAGATAAAATGGTGCCTGAGCCCAAACTGCAAAGACATGTATTCAATGTTCCCTTAGCCTATAAAAAATCCAACACTGCTTAAATTGGGGAATCACCAGGCTTTAGGGTGCAACCTGATTTGCATCAGCTGAATCTTTGAGTGACCTTAATCATTTTCCTTTGAGAAGACCCGAAATACATTTTAAATCAATTTTTGTATAATGTGCAGGGTATGAATCCTTATACTTTTTTCTTCACATAGATGCCCAATTATATCAGCACCATTTGTAAAAGGACTGTTGCTCCTCCATTGAGTTGCATTTTTCCTCTGTGAAAATCATTTCACCATATAAATATGAATGTATTTCTCAACTCTCTATTCTGTTCCATTGATATATGTGTCTATCCTTTTGCCAACACAAAACTGTCTTGATTACAGTTGTTCTAGTATGCCTAGGAGTCAGGTAGTGTGATTCCTACAACTCTGTTCTTTTTCAAAATAATTTTGGCTATTTCTAGTTCCTTTGCTTTTCATGTAAATTTGAAATGACCTTGTCAATTATTGTTGGGATTTTTATTGGAATTGCTTTGAAGCTATAAATCAACATGGTAGAACTAAATTCTTAACAATATTGACTCTTCCAATCCATGTACTCCGTATATGTCTCCATTAATTTAGGTGCTCTTTGACGTCTGTCATTAGAGGTTTGTAGTTCTAACTGTACCAATCTTGCACATATGCTGTTAGATTAATTCTTCATTATTTTATGGACTTTTTTGCTATTGAAAATGTTACATTTTAAATTCAATATTCAATTGTTCACTGGTAGCATAAGGTTTCCTTTGCATTTAGAACCTGATATACTCACTCATTAGTTCTGGTACCTTTATGTAGAATCTTTGCAATTTTATACATAGACAATCATAAAATCTGCAAGTAGAGACAGTTTTACTTCTTATTTCTAAACTGGGTGACTTTCTATTTTTTTCACACCTTATTGTATGTCTAAAAACGCCAATATTATAATGAATAGGGAGTGGACATAGTGGACATCCCTGTCTTGTTCCCAACCACAGAGAAAAAACATTTAGTCTTTCACCAACAGTACGTCACCTGTAGTTTTCATGGATATCCTAAATTGAAGAAGTTCTCTTTAATTCCTAGTTTTCTGAGAGGTTTTTATTTTTTAATCATAAACGGATGATAAATTTTGTCAAAAGCTTTTTCTACATCTATTGAGGTGATCCTACGGTAGTTCTTCTTTAGTTTGTTAATATGGTGAATTACATTTACCGAGACAAAGAGGTGATAAGGAAGAAGACAAATAGCAAAATGGTAGTTTTAAATCTACTTCAATAACTACACTACATGCAAATTGTCTAAACACATCAAAGAAAAGCCAGAATGTCAGATTACATAAAGAAGAGAAACCAAACTCTAGTCTGTCTATAGGAAATCAACTTTAAATGTAATATCATGGACAGGTTACATGTTAAAGGATAGAAAAAGGTACACCATGCAAACACTAAGCCAAAGAAAACCGAAGTGGCTATAGTGACAACTGAGAAAGTAGACTCCAGGAACGTTGCCTGGGATAAAAAAGGATGCGACAGAAGATTAAAGGTGTCAAAATTCGCCAAGAAAACTTTAAAATTCTAAATTAATATTCACCTAACAACAGAGCTTCAAAATGCTTCAAGCCAAAGTAATACAACCGAAAGGAGCAAGTACTCAGTTTCACAATTATACTTGGAGACTTCAACGTGCTTCTATCAATGATCAAGAACATAAGTACACAGAACATCAGTAAGGATACAGAAGATCTGAACAACACCATCAACCAACTTCACCTGTTTGACATTTATAGAACTCTCTGATCAACAACAGCAGAACAAACATTCTTTTCAAGTACAGACAGGGCATTGACCAAGGTAGTTCACGTCTGGGCCACAAAACAAACCTCCAAAAATTTCAAATAACTGTAATCATACAAAGTATGTTCTTTGACCAAAATGGAATTAAACTAGAAACCAATAATAGGATAATATCTGGGACGTGCCCAGATGTTTGTAAATTAAACAACACACTTCTCTTCCTATGTCTATATTTGTTTTTTCTTTAAATGTGAAAATATGAACGGGGTACAAATGCTTTTGTTACACAGATAGCTTTTGTAACGCTTGAGTCAGGGCTATAAGTGTGCCCGTGACCCGAATAGTGTTCACTGTGCCCATTAGGTAGCTTTTTGCCCCTCTCCTCCTGCCTCCTCCCCCTGCTTGATTTCCAATGACTGCTACTCCCCTCCGGGCACACGTGTGCCCGTCGGTTACTTCTAATTTATTAGAGAGAACGCGTGGTGTTCGTTTTTCCATTCTTGAGATACTTCGCTTAGGATAATGAAACAACACACTTCTTAATAAATAATGGGTGAAAGCAGACATAGCAAGAAAAAATAGAAATTATTTTTAATGAATGAAAATGGAAACACAACATATCAAAATTTGTGAGATGCAGCTAAAGCAGTACTTAGAGGGAAAGGGATAAAATTAAATGCTTATATTAAAAAAGAAGAGTCTTAAATCAATGATCTGAGCTTCTACCTTGAGAAACTAGAAAAAGGGAGAGCAAGTGAATCCAGAGTAAGCAGAAGGAAGTAAAAATAAAGATAAAGCCAGAGATCAGTGAGAAAACAGTAAAACAACAGGAAAAAAATCACTAATTATTGGTGGTTATTTGAAAAGAAAAGATCAATCAAATCGCTAAATCTCCAGGCAGACCGATAAGAAAAAAGAGAAAAGAAATGAAATACCAGCGTCAGAATGAAAAGGGGAACATCGTTACACATCCTACAGGCACTAAGAGCATAACAAGGAAACGTTCCTGACTTTTTTTTTAATGTTAAGAAACCAGTAACAGAAAGGAATTTCCTTCAGCTGATAAAGGTATCTACCAAGAACTTACAGAAAACATCATATTCAATGGAGAAACGTTGAGAGGATTTAAAATCAGGAATAGACCAGGATGTCTGCTCTTACCACTTCTACTCATCATTGTACTAGAACACCTAGGCAGCAAGCACGGCAAGAAAAATAGGTGGAAAGCAATGACCTTGAAAATAAGGGAATATAATCTCTCATTATTCGTGGATGACTTGATTGTGTCCATAGAAAAGTCAAATGAATCAACAGATAAATTATAGGAATCAGTGAAAGTACTTAGCAAAGTTGCTGGATAGAGTCAATATACAGAAGCAGACATAGCTGTTTAGACAGTGTATGTCTAAACATCATGAGCACATAGAAGACAAATTTTTAAAGTCCAGTTGATGATAACATCTAAATTACTTAAAGTACATAAGAATAAATCTGATGAAAGATGTACATGACCTCTATGGGGAAAATGATAAAACTTTATCGAAAGACCTACTAAAAGGAGGGATATTCCATGTTCTCAGATTAGAAGAGTCAATTATATAAAAGACGTCAGAAGTCCCCAGTGGATCTACAGATTCAATGCGATCCTGATCAAAACACCAACAGGATATTTATGGAACTTGACAAATTGATTCTAAAATGTATATGGAAGTGCAAAGAGCCAAGAATGGCCAAGATTCTCTCATGAAGAAGAACAAGGTGGGAAGTCTCGCTCTAAAAGATGATAATCTTTTTTCAACACTGTTTTGAAGGCAAGCGTGATAAAATTTACTATAAGGCTACTGTAATTAAGAAAGTATAGGATTGGCTCAAAAATAGACAAATAGACGAACACTCTCATGTGGACAGACCCTTAATTTATGACAGAGAAGGCATCACGGAGCAGTTGAAAGAGGATGGCCTTTTCATTACAGAGTGCAGGGACAACGGGGTATGGGGTTGGAGAAGAAAAGGAAATGGACTCCTGCCTTAAACCATAAACAAAAATCAATTCCAGGTGGATCTAAAACCTAAATTTGATGAAGAGACTATAGAAGAATATCTTCCTGACCTTGGGGTAGGGAAGGATTCCATAAACAGGACAGAAAAAACCCACCTATTTTTTTAAAAAGTTTAAAAATTCTAGTACATTAAAATTAAGCACTACGATGTCTGGCATTTACTTCGAAATGCATCAAAAACAAGATGAGTTGATGAATGAAGGAAGGATGGCTGGATGGACATGTGATAAACAGGTGTAATAAATGTTAACAGTGGAACCTAGATGATGGGTACACCAAATGCTTTCAACTTTTCTGTATGTTTGGAGCTTTTCATAATAAAATGTTGTGCAAAGTTTTTAAAAGTCCTTCTTTTCATTAAAAGGTACAGTAAAGGGAGCACAGGCAAGCTACAAACTAGAAGAAGATAATTATATCACATGGAAGCATCAAAGAATTAAAATACAGACTACGAGGAGAACTCCCACAAATAAAAAGGCAAATAGCCAAAGGGGGAAGTGGGCAAAAGAGAGTAAATAGACACCTCGTAGAAAAGAAAAGAAAACCTTAAAGGCCAATACATGTGAAAAGATGCTCCCTCTCATTACTAATCAAGGAAATTACATGTTAAAACCACAGGGAGATACCATTTCACATCCACCAGACAGACAAAAGCTTTGTAGTTTGATAACATCGAGTGTTGATGAGGATGTAGACTCTCAACAGAAACAATTAAACATCCTTGATAGGAGGGTAAATTAGCACAGTCACTTTGTAAGAAATCCGGCATGATCTAGCAAACTTGGAAATCTGCCTCCCCTATGAGCCACCAAGTCCACTCCGAGGTGTAAACACCGGAACACAGCTTCCCGGCCGCTTTATCCTACGGCCCACACAGAAAACGACGCTTGTGTGGCTCACAGGAATAAGAAGACAAGGCCGCTCAGGGCAGGACCCAACGGGTCCAGGGGCTGCTGTCTGGCGGACTCCGGGGCTAAGGTTCTCAGGGTCCCAGTCCAAAGGTTGGAAAGCTCTGGCCAGGAGGACTCTTGCACATGTTTATAGGGAAACGTTTACAGTTTCCCTATATGTAAACATTCCCAGAATGTTTACAGCGGCACCGTGTGTAATATCCCCTAAGCTGGAAACAATGCCAATGTTCGTCAACTGTAGGAGCGGATACATAGGTTGAGATATGGCCGCTCCTTGTTATACACGGACTCCATATTTGCGAATTTGCCTACTTGTTAAACTTTACTTGTAACCCCAAATCAATGTGGGCATGCTTTCGGGGCCATTCGCAGACATGTGCAGAGCAGGGAAAGATTGGGGGGGGGTGCGTGGCTCTGCTTTGTTGTTTCAGCTCCCACACTGTAAGCAAGTGTCCTCTTCCGGGTCCGTTTAGTGCCACATATTTTGCTTTTTTGTGCTTTTCGTTGGTGATTTCAACATTAAAAACGGCCCCAAGCATAGTGTTGAGGTGCTATCTAGTGTTCCTAGAGCAAAATGGCCGTGATGTGCCTTCTGGATAAAATGCACGTGTTTGGTAAGCTTTGTCTCAGACACGAGTTATAGTGCTGCTGGCCATAGTTTCAATGTTGATGAATCAACAATACGTAATAAATGAGGTGTCTTTAAACCGAAACACACACGAAACAAGGTTATGTAACGATCGGATCGGTTGATGAAAATGTCGTGACCGGAGGATCACAGGAACTTGACCGTGTGTTTCCCCTAGGAGCAATGTTTCAAGATTGCCTAATTCAGTGTTCACAGTGACTTTATAGAACACAACAGCCATGATAAAGAGAATCGACTTTTGAATTACTCCGTAACACAGCACTAAGCAATGACAATGGACGCTTGCCTACCGAATACAACAACAGGGGTGAATCTCAGATACACAATATTGTGTGGGAGGAGTCAACACAATATAAATTACTCCACGTATGCAAACTCAAAAGGATGCATATTGTTAGAAATAGGTTGTAAGGAACATATTGTTAGGAATATAAAGGTAGTAGGAGACAACTAAAAGAAAAGAAAAGAAAAGAAAAGAGGCCAGGCGTGGTGGCTCATGCCTGTAATCCCAGCATTTTGGGAGGCCGAGGTGGGAGGACTGCTTGTGGCCGGGAGTTCGAGACCTGCCTGAGCAACGTAGCGAGACCCCATCCCTACAAAAAACAGAAAAATTAGCAGGGCGTGGTGGCGTGCGCCTGTAGTCCCAGCTACTCGGGAGGCTGAGGCGGGAGGATGGCTTGAGCCCAGGAGTTGGAGGTTGCAGTGAGCTGTGATGACGCCACTGCACTCCAGCCTGGGTGACAGAGTGAAGAAAAAAGAAAGAAAGAAAGAAAGAAAGAGAGAAAAGCAAAGAAACAATGAAGAGAAGTTCAGGATAGAGGTCACCTCTGAGAAGGGTGAAGGGAATGGGATCAGGAGGGAGAACACAAGGGACTTGTAAGACGAGGACTGTGCGAAAAAGCACTTCCATAAATGCTTGCAGAGGGAACGAATGATGCCTAAATCTGTAACTCTAGCTCTGACCCCGCCCTGGAGCCGCAGAAGCCAATTTCTAAGAGAATTCTGCATATGCTACCTGAGTACGTCAAACTCGACGCGTCCAAACACCAACCCCATCATTTCCCATCTAAACTTGCTCAACTTCCTATGTCCCTGTGCTAGCGAACGCCCCGCCCCACAGTCACTCAAAACAGGGATCTTGGTCATCCTCGACTCCAGCCTCCCTGTGGTGGCCACGGAAACGTGCCCCTCAGATCTCCTGCTACAGGGAGCACAGCTGATTGACAAGCCCCACCTGCCACTTCTCTGGGTCCCCCACAGAGTCTGCACCAAGACGACGCTTCCTCTGCGCAGCTCCCAGCCAGCGACTGAGCGTGGCAGGGGTACGTGGCTGCGGGACATGGACTCCTCTAACTGGCAGCTGAGGCTGGAGACTTTGCATCAGCCCAAATGAAACTGTGTCAGGACTAAACTGCATCTGAGATTCCTAGCCGCCCCTACCTCCCCCCACATCTCTCTTACAGGCGTGAGACCTGCACGTGAGACCTGCATCGCACTCTGAAGACTCTCTGCACCTGCTCCTGCTCCTTCCCCCGTTGCCCCTCAGGTGCATGTGCCCCACAGTGACCTTCCGCATCCAATCACGTCTTGGCCTCTACACTTTTGGAGGACCCGAACTAATAAAAGCGGTCCCAGGAGTGGTCTGAGGGCTCGCTCACCACCACCAGAACGACAAAGAGGATCCCATCCTGAGTGTTACGGAGGGCATGGATAATAATCTCTAGCACAAAGTGACCTCCCCGTGGCTTGAGGTTTTACCCTTAGTTACCTGGCAAACATCCCAGTGCGGGGTCTCGTCCTCGTCGTCGTCCGGTGAGATGATTCGGGCCTTTGAACGTAGGGAGGGAAGAATGTCTACCCGGATGGCGGAGGCAGCTGGTGATTGCTAAGTGGTGCTGATACCCTGCAGAGGGATAACGAGAAACGGAGGGACATTACCAAACAGGAGCAGGTGCAGAGAGTCTTCAGAGTGTGATGCAGGTCTCACGTGCAGGTCTCACGCCTGTAAGAGAGACGTGGGGGGAGGGAGGGGCAGCTAGGAATCTCAGATGCAGTTTAGTCCTGACACAGTTTCATTCGGGCTGATGCAAAGTCTCCAGTCTCAGTCACACTTCTGGTTAAGTGTGAGACCCAGAAGGCTTCCTGGGTGGCTTACAAGGAGGCCCTTACCTCCCGCAGAAGAGGAGCAGACACCACCGAGGAGAGGAGCACCATATCAACATGATTTGACAGCAAGAGACACAGGACTCCAGAGGCGTTTGCATCTTCAGCCAGCACAGGCCCTGTTATGTGAAGGTCGGGGCCCTGTTTGGAAAAACCTAGGCCCCTGAACTATGCGATGGGGGTAGCTGGATGGAGCTTGCAGGGTGGGCCTTCCTTCCCTGGCGAGAGCTAGCGTGTGCCCTGTGCCCTGCGCTGGCAGATGCTACTGAGCCCTCGCCCCGCAAAGCCCCAGGTGCCACCCCCAGGGGCTGCCCCCATCTCCTGCCCGTAGCCTTGCTGCATAATGCTGAGCCTGATAAGGGAGAGAAGAGATTATACACCAAGGAAGTTGCAGGGAAGAGCTAGCCTGTACTGGCAGGAGCCAGGGGGATTCCCCTGGGAACGGCTTTTGAGGGGGCAGGATCGGGGGCTGGAACATAAGACTGGATGAGCCAGTTTTACCGAGTGGGGGCACTTTCTCGTGTCATAGGATTTAACACCCTGGCAAAGGACTCCAGGAAATGGAGGCAGTTCACTGCCAGGGTGACCCTTAAAAGCTTTGAGAAAGTCACGGCCCACGTGAGGAGAAGTGGAGATGCCTGCCGGGGACGGGCAGACGGCAGAGGAAGGAATAAAAGGTTGACTGATGCAGCCATCCTGGAGCAGACAGAAAATGGGAAGCCAGGGAGCCAGCCTGAGGGTTATGTTCCACGGTAGCACCGAGGGGAGGCACCACTCGCCAAAGCCACAGGGAGTGTTCTGGTGAGAGGGGCCAGAGCATGACCAAGAAGGTCAGTGGGTGCCCTCCTCTGCAGGCCAGTGGGGATGGGGGAGGGAATGCGGTCCCAGGCCTGGGCTCATTACCACCACTCACGCAATGATGGGGCCCTGACGTGACAGAAAGCGGGGAGTGCCTCTTAACCAGCCGACGCCGGGAGACTACATGTAACAACCGGCAAAGTCGGTGGGGCAGTCACGAGTGCTTGACCCACAGGAAGCTAGAAAGACCGTTCACACACATGGCTCCCTAGGTGCAACTACAGCCAGAAAAAGGCAAGAATGGAGGAGCAGGAGGGTGGTCATCCCAGTAACAAGTCACGATCCCTTGCTCAGTTCCTGGTCCTGGACAACTTTCAGACCAGCCCCATTGATGAAGAGGTGGATGAGTCCCGAGGAGGAAGGACCCGGAAACAAGGCGGTGAGGATCTACTGTCACTATGCCATGGTCCTTCCCTAAACAGACAAGACTGCCGTCTCCCCAGGTGACTGTACACGGGGGCAAGGGGGATAGCCAACATTTCTAGGACTATTGGAAACAGGGCCTGAGATGACACTGATCCTGGAGGTCCAAGGTGTCATGATGGGGCCCTGGTAATAAAAGGAGTTGGGGATACGGACAGGTTCACAGTGAGTCAACTGGCTCCCAGGACCGTCACAGTGGTTCTTTCTCCTGTCCCCAAGTCAATCCTTGTAAGTGGTACACCTGGCAATTGGAGCCATAACTCCCACGCTGGGTCATCGGCCTGTACGATAAGTGCTATCATGGTGGGGAAAGCCGTGTGGAACCCCTGAAACTGGCCCCCACTTCAGGTCAAGAAGTTAGGTCAAAACCGGTATCAGATCCTGGTGGAGGTCTGGGGGTTGGCAGAGATGAGTGCCACCACCGAAGACCTACAGGACACAGGGGAAGAGGAAGTGACAGAGTTGCAGGGATGAAGAGAGTGGACAAGGCTGAAAACGTTTTAGGGTTGTCTGTATGGGAGAGGGAAGGAGGAAGGGAATGGAAACGAGGAGAGGTACACCAGAGGCTTCAACTGGAGTGATGGGTAATGTTTTGTAAGACGGGTGGTGGGTACAGGAGAGTTTGCTATGCCTTTCGTTATCCTTTTTGACATGTCTGAAACAGTGCACCGTGTCTTTAAAAGTCACTGCAGGGAGTGTGAGAAGGAGCTATGCAGACACGGGCAGGGATTGTGGAGGGCCCGCTTGATGTGGATGATGGCAGATTTCTAGCGGACCCAACTGACACCTGCTCTGCAACCTCCAGCAGAGTAGGCTTCTCAGGTGTCGACCCAGGGAAACCAGGCATTTGACTCCCCGCAGGCAAGAGTTCAGACACCCCAGGCCTCTACTGGAGACCAGCCAGGGTGGGATGTACCAGGCAGAGGTAACGGAAAGACAGGTGAACAGGAGTGGGAAAGCGAGGAAGGAAGGCGTGAAAGGACTGAGTACGAAGGGAGGGTATGCGAGGCTGCTGGCGTAGGGTTGGGTGGCAAGCAAAGGACATTCTAACGCTGCAGGGCCTCACAGAAACCAAGGAAGGGACCACTCCCCACATATCAGGACTGCTCAGCTCAGGGAAGCTGGGAACCGGTAGTTTCAGGGACAATGTGACAGAAAATTGGCATGCTGCCATCACCACTGTGAGGCCTTTGTCGTGTGTCCTTTCCAGGCTTTTAAGAAAACGTAATTTTACCTACACCTGTATGTATTCCCAAATGACACACAGGATTGGTTTGGGTTTTTCAGTTTACAAATGTACGTGCAAGTCTATGCATTGTTCTGCAACTTGCTGCATGTGGTCATGAGAGTGTTTTTGAAGTCTGTTAACACAGCCCCATGTGTTCCTTTGGACTGCTGAGTTTTGGCCTACTGGGTGCATATGCCACGTTGTATCCGTCCATTCCCTTACTGATGGGAGTTTAGAGCAGTACTCGATTTTCCCTTCACCAACATCCTTGTGCATGTGTCCTTGTACGCCACACCTACCAGCGTTTCTCCAGAAGATGTACCCAGTAGGTCTGCCAGGTCATTGAGGGAATGGGTGTTTTGCAGTTTTAAGAGTCTCAGCTCAAAGCACCGACTGTGGAGCCTGACTGCCTGGTTTCCGTCCTGCCGCTGATACCGAATGACCTTGAGCAAGTCGCTGAACCTCTCTGTGCCTATTTCCTTGCCTGTACGAAGGTGGTAAGGGCAGGTACTTCGACCTAGGACTGTCGTGAGGATGAGCTAATATTTATCTACAGCGCTTAGAAGAGAGCCAGGCACATAGTAAATGTTGTATAATTTGCATTTCACAGATTCTGCCAAATTACCCTCCCAAATGGCTGCTCTCCCCCTTCCCCCCTGCCCCAGCAGTGAGCGAAAGCACTGGTTTGCTCATAACCTCTCCCACCCTTGGCATGGTTAAGCTCTTTAATTGTTGCAAACCTGGTGTGTGAAAACTGATCTGTGACTTTAGTTTGCACCTTCCGGATCAGTGATGGTGAGCATCTTTGGGGGGGTCGTTGACCCTTGGGATTCCCGCTTCCTTGAATAAACTGGGAGTGAGGGGGTGGGGGTCTTGGAGAGGTGGGAAAGCTCTGGCCTGCCAAACCGCCATGCCAATAAAGTGTCATGGGCACACAGCCACGCGCCGATTTGATTGCCTGTTGTAAGAAAAAGAAATGAAAGGTATCCAAATCAGAAAGCAAGAGGTTAAATGACCTCTGCTTGCAAATGACATGATCTCACATATAGAAAACTCCAAACGCTGTGCCAAAAAGCTGTTAAAACTGATCAAGGAATTCAGTAAAGTTGCAGGATAGAAAAGCAACATACGAAAATCACTGACATCTCTATACACTAACAACAAACCATTCACATTTACAATAGCATGGCAAGAATAAAATACTTAGCAATAAATTTATCCAAGGAGGTGAAAGCTCTGCACACCAAAACTATAAAACACTGATGATAGAAAAGGCACAAATAAATGGAAAGATAGCCCGTGTTCATTCATGGACTGGAAGATTATTAAAACGTCCATACTACCCAAAGCGATATACACATTCAACGCAATCCCTACCGAAACAGCAAGTGTATTTCTCACAGACACAGAAAAGAGAACCCTAAAACCTGATTATTGACTGTGGGCTTTCTTGCCCCATCTTCCTATCGGCTGGTAAGTCTTGCGGAATAGGGGCTTGCAAATCCTCTCTGCGCCGGGTGATTCATATCCATCACTAACCCTCACAAGGCCCTGAGCTAGGTGCTGTTATGTGCCCGGCTTTACAGATGGGAGACTGAGGCTCAGAGACGTGGCTCTCAGCGGAAAGCAGATGCCTGGCCGGAGGCGGTGGGACAGGAAGAGAGAGGTGGGACGAGAGCTCGAGCACTGACCCCGTGACCCAACGGGCTTCCAACGAGCCAAAGGACTGGCTTCCGGGCAAAGCAAGCGCCCTCGTCCCAATTGGTTCGGCCCAAGAGGCGGCCCAACAACGGGCGCGCTGGTTGGCAGGGGTGGTGGCGGAGCGGACCAATGAGAAGGCCGAGACGCGCGGAAGCCCCGCGTCCTTTGAGGCCATCTCGTGCAGCGCCTGAGACGACGGCGCCCCCTTAGGCCTCCCCGCTGCTGACGCGCGCGCGCGTGCGTGTGTGTGTGTGTGTGTGTGTGTGTGTGTGTGTGTGTGTCCGGGCTCTCCCACCGTGACTGGGGCGACCAGGGCGACCATCTCCCCACAACGCCGGCTGTCCGAACTCGGGACATGAGTTCCCCCGATGAGGTGTCTGTTTGGGGAGCCGTTTTCGGGCCGGAGGGCGGGGAGCAGGCCAGCGTCGGCCCGGCCGGGCCCGGAGCCCCGCGGGGCCCCGGACTAGGCCTCGATCTGGGGGCGCCGCGGAGCGGCGAGGGCGAGGGCGCGCTTGCAGACCCCGACGGCTTGGAGGCCGAGCGGGAGGTGATAGAGGCGGGAGGGGCCGTGCTTTGGGGCCGGGAAGGCCGGCCTGGCACCCCGACCGACGAGAAGGGGGACGATCTGGACGACGAGCCCCACCTCGCTGACGAGTCTGTGGCCATCGTGCAGCCGCAGAGCGACTGGGATGCCCGGGGCGTCCGCAGACACCCGTCCCCGGAAGGCCGCGACGCCGAAGTGTCCGCCGCCGTTCGGGCGGACCTAGAGGCGGGTCCCAGCGGTAGAGGCGCGCCTGCCGCTAGCTGTGGAGAATCGCAGCCGGCTCCTGCCGCCCCTGCCCGCCTCAGTGTGCCCTGGGGAGGCCGGGCGTGGGGGAACCCGAAAAGAGGCGCTGGGAGTAGGCTGAGCGGCGTGGATCTGCAGCGGCCCTCCGTGGAAGGCCTGGTGCGGCTGCCTTCCGACACCGAGACGCCAGATGAGTTCAGTGAGATACAGATGGTGAGGGTGAACATCTCTCCCAAAGAAGGAGGCCAAGACAAGCCCAGCAGCCCCGAGGAACCTGGAGACACACCCAGACACTCGAATTTGCTTGTCAGGGAGAATTTCCCTCACATGCCAGGCTCCTTCCCGACCTCTGCTCCCCGAGGACTCGCTTCAGCCATGGAAAGGCAGGCCGTTGGAGAGCTGGACAGCTCTTCCTCTAAGAAAATGCAGAGTGTGGTCTGGGGGAAGGGGGGGAGCAGGCCCAGCTTCCCAGGAGCTGCTGCTGCTGCTGCTGCTGCTGCTGCTGCTGGCAGCCTGCCCCGGGCTATTCCTAGGAAGAAGGTGGCCCAGGAGAAGAAGTCCCTAGGGGGTGCCTCAAAATTGGCCCTGGGGAGAACCTTTCCTTCATGGGGGCAGAGACTCTCGGCGGTTCCCCTGGAACCAGCCACCTTCCCCCCAATCGCTGGTGTTCCGCTGCTCGGGAGGTCCAAGAGACATTCCTTGCTCTCATCGGGACCCAAACAGTCCAAGCACAGCAGCACTGGGAAGAAATCTGTGGCAAGGAAGGCAAAGGAGTCCCAGCCTGTGGCCAGAGACGATACTGACCCAAATAGAGATCCAGTCCCAAAGGCCCAAGTGAGTAGGCCAGGCTCCTCCTGCCTCCCCACACTTCCCCTCCCCCGGCGCACGCATCTTTACTCTGTCCCTTGCTCAGGGGTCGTCCTTGGGAGTCCACGGTCATTAGGAGGCCCAGTCGGGGTCATCTTAGTAGGGGCACACATAAAGAGAGCACTTGGTGTGTGCCAGGCACTGTTCTTGACACTTTGCACGTTTCCCGCCTCCTCCCCAGAGAGGGGCTGGTATGGAAGGCAGGGCTGGCAGCTGATTTGGATCGGACGACCCTTTCAAGTTTGGGCTGCGAAGCTTGGGTGCCTAGACCCATGGGCCTCCTGACTCCTCCTTCCTAGCTGTTCCCCAAGCCTGCCTGGCAGGGGGCCTGGACTGTCTCAGTATCCCCACTGTTTTCCCTGGCTCAGCGCTGCCTCCTGGCCTGGGGCTGACTGAGGGAGAAAGTGCTAATAAGATTATAGCCTCCAAATGCCCTTCCTTATTCCCCACCTCACCCCAGCCCCTGCGCATACATACTCACGCTCACACGCCCTAGCCCAGCTCTGAGGAACTTTTGTTTCAGCTTCCGACACCCAGGCCGGGGCCACCTGGCCTGTGCATGCATCGTGGAGAATTCAGCAGCGGCAGCCCCAACACCAGAGCCCCCCACGTTCCAGGACACTCACAGGCCTCGGCCTTGAGCCAGGGAGGCGTCCCGCCCAGAGGCCCTGCACCCTCCGGTGAGTCTTGTGGGTTTGGTAGGAGCGGAGGGGAGAGGGGTCGAGGAGGGAAAGCGCTGGCTCTGTCACTTCTGGGGGCTCAGCCTTGTTCCCAGGCTTCCCTGCCTACCCAGGCAGCTCTCCCACAGGAAACGGGGTGTCTACAGGGCCGGGGTGGGTTTTGTGGGGTGGGGGTGATTTGTAGCAGCACCCCAAACTCTGACTCCAGCGGTAGACTCTCAGCAGAACAGAGCCTTTTGTGTTAAGTCCTGTTCAGCCACACTGCTCCTCCCGGGGGCTGGCTGTGGCTGCGGCTCTGCTGGCGTCCAACCCAGAGCCACAGTCCTAGGGGGCCACAGGCCCAGATGGGCTGACACACGGGGGAACAGGGAAGGCAGGCCCAGAGACAAGGTTGGAGGTGCTGGGCAGAGCCGGGACCACTTGCTGCCAGCAGAGGGTGATGCTGCCTCACTTTAGACCTTGCTAGGCCCTTTCCACCTCACTGTGAGGCTTGGAAGCTGGATTTTGTGTTCTCCTCCAGGTGACCAGGAGCCGCCTGTCCACGCCCCAAGACCGGAAAGGCAGCAGCAACCACCGGGAGCACAGGGCTGTCCTCGGGTAATGCCTTGTCTGGCTCCTAGCAACTCGGGTCCTAACTAGATGGTGGGAACCGCGTCCAGGTTAAACTGACCTCTGTGTCCCCTCCACACCCCCCATCCCGCACCCCACGGAGAGAGGGCGCCTCCTTTCCACTGAGGATTCCTTGCCAGTCTAGCCCCTGGGCTGTGGGCGGTGGGGGACGTAAGGGCCGGGGGCGAGAGGGAGGACGAGGAGAGAGGAGGCCAGGATATACTGATAATTTCTCTTTCTCCGGTGTCCGCTGGGCTAGTGTGTCGTGCTGCAGAGAGAAATAGACGACCTTAAGGAGCAACTGGGTATGGCGAGCCCCTGGCTGGGGCAGGGGCAGGGACAGAGCACGGTGTCTTTGTGCAGGTGCTGGGGACACGGGGCAGGGGTGGGCTGCAGGTGCAGGCGGCATCACTGGGACCGACGTTCCCGTGGGGAGGAGAACCAAGCAGGCCTGGCCCTGGAGCCTTCTGTGCGTTTACGGCTAGGGGTGTGCACGGATAGAAGTGTATCGGCTGAACTCCGTGTGCACTTTGTCAACGAATCCCAGAGATCTCCTTCTCTTAGCACGTTCAGCGCTACCTCGTTTGTTTTCCCTTTCCCTGCTTGGTGTGGCTTGTACGGGTTTTGTTGTTTGTTTGCTTGCTTGTCTGTCTTTTTAACACGTTCTGGATGGTTGTGGTATGCCCCAGCGTTTGAGAAACACTAGTACATTTTGTTCCCGTTTAGAAGACATTCCCACATTTAGTTCAGGTGGTGGGTGGGTGAGTCAGTCCCAGGGCTGCCTGGACAGGGGCTGCTGAGGTTTCTGGTTGCAGGGCTGGGCGGTTCCCCACGGGGGCAGGAGGGTGGGTTTCTGTATCCCTATGTCTGGAGTGCCCGGCTATGCCTCTCTATTCCAGCGGCCATGCAGTCCCTCGCTGACAAGTTCCAGGCCCTTTGAAGTGAGTGTTACACATACCGTGCCTCTTCCCGCAAAGCTGGTTGCTTAGGAGGGCTGTGGGCCGGCCCTGGCTTGTGGCCCAACCCTGACTCTGCTCTGTCTGACAGGTTGAACCCAGCGTCTTCGTACAAGACAAGCAGCTGATACCTTCGGAGCCCAGGAGCTGCGGTCGAGCTGGTCCCCTCCGTTTCTTCTCCAGCCGGGGCTTCCTCTGGCCCCCTGCTTTTGCCCTCGCCTCACCCCGGTTCACAGCAGTTTCACATTAAAGCAGCTCTCTTGTTCTCATAGTCTGTGGTCCGCCCTCTTTCTGGGCGGAGGGCAGGGGTGGGCAGCTGCTCCATTCCGGAGCATTTTAAGAACGGTACCCCTGGCGTTCTGTGGTCGGCCCTGTCCCTGCGGGGCGTCTGGGCCAGGCTCTGGGTGGCAGCCCTGCACTCAGGCTCAGCATAGTGCCCTGGGTCTAGGCTGTGTGGGGGCCCCGGCCGGCCACATTAGCATTTCCTCCCTTTCCCCTGCAGGCCCTGTTCATGGTCCGTCCTGATGTCCTCGTGTTTTGGGGTCTCACAGTTCCCGTTCTTCACCGCTACTCCCCCCTGCCCTTCAGCAGGAACTAACTGACCTCCTCCCGGAGGGCCCACCCCTCTTTCCCTTCCCTATTTGGTTCACTGTCCTGTTCTCCGCTCTCACCCTTCTGTGCTGTCATGAGCACCCTTGGTGTCTCCCATGGCTTGATGCCCGAGGCCTTCCCCGCACGCACGGTCATTTGGGCAGGTGTTAGAGAGCACGGGTGAGCTCATCCTCGCCCTCGGGGCCCCAGCCTCTTTCTGGAGTCATTCTCTCCCTCCGGTGCCACCATGCACGAGGACAACTCGGCCAGAAACCGACTCATCACCCTCACTTCCTCTTTGGCCCGCACCTTTGCAACTCAGCTACCAAATCCCGTCAGTTCTCCCTCCTCAGTTTCAGTGGAGGGGTGGGGGCAGAAGCCACATCCCGGGGGGGTGGCAGGGCAAGAGGGGAGGCGCAGGGAACACGGAAGAAGAGAGAGGTTAGTCTCCGGACTGAAGGTGGGGGAAACGGGTCCGTTCTGGTGCCTCGGGGCCGAGCTGGGGGAAACCGCCAGCTGGCAGCTAGAACGGACGGGACGGTGCAGGGACCAAGAGCTGCCACACCCTTCAGGTCCTAGCCAGCCACCCACCCCTTCTCTGCCCGATCAGCTCCGTGGCCTTGACTCGAAAAAGGCCAGTTAGTTTCCAGGGCGAGTGTGGAGGCTGGGTCTGGATGTTCTTGGATGGTCCCCGTCAGATCCCGTTTGGCCACCCCCACGCCACACATTTTCCTGGACGTGGTATTTCTGTGTCCCCGCTCAGTCTCCCAGACTTCCTCTTGAGGTCGCAGGAGATTTTGTCTGAGCTCCCTGTTCTGGTTTCACCCTCGCTGGCAGCTGGGATCGCCTCCCTCCTTCGGCGAGGATCCGGGCTGGGTGGGCCTGACACTCAGAGGGACAGGGTCATGTGTGAGTGACGAGAGTGCAGGTTCTGCCAGCTCCCATTGCCCAGAGACTGGCTGTTTAACAGACGAGGAGGGGACAAGTGCGGACATCACTCGGGGTTCCTGTGTGCGGGCAGGGGTCCGTCTGTCTGCCAGTCTGTCTGTGTGCTTGTGAATCTAATCGGGGATGCTCTCCCGGGAGGGAGAAAGAGCTGATTCAGGGAGGGGAGGCGGTGGTCGAGGATGCGTAGGGGATCGAAGGAGCCAGAGCAAGGGTGGGATCTACCTTTCACAAGAGCTGTTTTTCAAGTCCGCAAAAAACACAGCAGGGCATGGAGTGGGATGAAGCGGGAGTCGCCACGCCCAGTGGCGGGTGCCAGGGCTCTGGCAGTGCTGGAGTCGCTGGAGCAGGCTCTTGATCCTCCGTGGGATGAGTACGATGTCTCGAAAATCCCGTGTGTGTGGATGGAATGGTAACGTGAAGGCTGGCTGCCTCGGAGTAGGCGGGACGCGCCGCCTCTGTGAAGCAAGGGGCTCCCGTGGGAGACTGCCACGACGCGAGCTGGCCAAGACACGGGCGGGACGGGGGAGGTGAGGACGGAAAGTAGGAAGGAGGGACTGCACTTGGAAAACTGGTCAGGCTTGGTACCACCCTTCCCCCATATTCTCACTCCGTCTCCCTTCTGGGCCGCGTGGTATGAGCTCAGGGAGACGGACCATCACGCGTGTGGTGGGACAATCACAGACCTCAGAGCCGGAAAGGAACGTGAGTGGGGACTTAAACCGTCCGCTTCAAACCCCCCACTTGAGAGGGTGGGCTTGATCCCCCAGGCTAAAGCTTTGACCCTCACCCAAGGGGTCATTTCTTGGAAGGATAACACAGCGGGCTGGTGTCTGAGTGAAGACGTTCGGCAGAGACTTTCCGACTTGGGATTCTGACACCGGAGACACCTAGGCCACTTCCGATGGGAAGAGAATTCCAGCACCGGGCACTGTCCCCGGAGGCGTGGGGCTGTGCTCGGCAGGGTGAGGAAGGAAGGAAGCACGTTGAAGCAGGCCTGGAGGGCATGAACACCACCCTTGGTGACTAGTTTTGCCAGTCCGGACTCCCTCCTCTGAGCACAGGATCTCTGTTCCATATTCAGAGCAACTACTGCATACTAATGTCACTGTAACGTGTACCCATGGGTGGGGCTGCCAATTCCATTTCTAGGGGAGGTAAGTGGCAGGATGCCAGGCTCACATTAGAGCAACCCATCTGGGCCCCAGAGGACAGGAGGTGGTACAACCCCTCCCCTCATTCAGTGCCCCCCTCTTGCCCTTCCCTGAAGCGTCCTCTCCCACCAAGGGGAATGTGGGGGCTGGCCTGGAGAGCCCTGGGCCCCACCCTGCCCTGTTCCGCTCCTCAGCTCAGAGGGAGCTCTGGAGATTTGCTGAGCTGCATCCCTGCCCGAGATGCAGCTGCAGTGGCAGAGCCCTGAGCAAAATCCCACGTATACCAGGTGCCAGGGCTCCCAAATGCTCATTTCCAAATATGACCTTTTCCTCTGCGGGCAGGAAAGATCATCTCTTGCGACTCCAGCTATGGGTGACGGCGTGTGACTGAGCAAGCCAGCGAGCAAGAGCAGCAAGGGTGGCCCCCCTGGCGGTGGCGGAGGCCCAGCACACAGCAAGTGGGGATATGAGATGACAATCGAAGTATGAGAGTCGTCGTGGTGAGTAACAACCATGGGTTTTAGTCCTTGCTGTCACAAGCTCCTGGGTGAAATTCGACAACTTCATGCTCATCTGTCCTCAATCTCCATGCCAAGAACTCCTCCTTTCCCCATCCACATTTTCTCGTTATCCGTTTCCTCTAATGATGACGCAAACACCCGTGTTTGCCAGCTCCGGCCGTGTACGTTGGAGCCACCAGGGTGGCCGTGCGAACTACACCTGCATGATTCCAGAGTGCACTATTCACCTGACTCCAGCGTGAACGGTGCCCCATGGTTGTGCGGTTTTGAAGCCCCGGTCACTAGCACGCAGAGCAAGAAACGGAAGAACATTGGCAGCGTTTGGAAGCCACCTGTGTGCCCTACCCTAATCACTTGCCCCTCCCAGTCCCTGCAGAGGTAACTGCTCTCCTGGCTTTTCCAAGAATCACCCACTTTCTTTTAAAGGATTAACAATTGCTGTGTAATAAATAACCCTTACCAAGATATAAGAATTAAATTAGAGGAAGTTAAATATAAAATTATATTGGTCAGGCACAGTGGCTCACACCTGCCATCCCAGCGACTTGGGAGGCTGAAGTGGGAGGATTACCCGAGGCTAGGAGTTCCAGACCAGCCTGGGCAACAAAGGGAGACTCCGTCTCTAAAAAACTTTTTAAAAGAGCAGATTAGCCAGGCATGGTGAAGCGTACCTGTAGTTCCAGTGACTCTGGAGGAGCCTCGCTTGAGCCCAGGAGTTCGAGGCTGCAGTGAACTATGATCGTGCCACCGTGCTCCAGCCTTGGCAACAGAGGGAGACCCCATGTCTAAAAACAAGGAAACAAACAAAAATTATACCTGTAAAACATACTATATAGATATATAGATATATGCAGAAAACATAAGCCTACAATTTGACCAATAATTACATTGTGATCAAGCCAGATAACTACTGGTCAGGTCACGAAACAGTACGTTGCACCTCCAGAGAAGTCCCATCCGAGTCCCTTTCTGTGAAGGAAGCCAAATGCAAAAGCCTACCTACCGTATGATTCCATTTATATGACATCCCGGAAAAGGCAAAACTGTGGGGACGGAAAATGGATCGGTGGTTGCCAGGGTTGAGGGTTGAGAGGAGGGGTTAACTATCAGAGGGCATGAAGGAATTTGGGGGGTGATGTCGATGCTATACATTTTGATTGTGGTGGTGGTTCCACAACAGCACGTGTTTATAAAAACTCGTAGACCTGTATGTAAATTATATTTCAATAACCCTGGCTCTTTAGAAATCAGTTGTAAACAGTACCTCTCGAATGGATATTGAAATTTACTCAATACTTTTTGTGACTATGAAGATCGTGTTTTTCTCCTCTACTCTGTTAACGTGGAGAATTATATTACTTCATTTTCTGAAGTTCAGTTAAGTTTGTGTTCCTGGGATGAATCCAATTTAGTCATGGCATAATAGGTATTTTCCTGTTTATGTCCCGTGGGATTCGGTTTGCTAATATTGTTTCCGATTTTTGCTTCTACGTGATGAGTGTGTGATTGGCCTGCAATTTCTCTCTCTCAAAGTGTCCTTGTAGGATTTGGGATTGAGGTTATTCCAACCTCATAATGTGAGTTGGGGAGTGTCCCTCCTTTTCAGTTTTCTGCAAGAGTTTGTGTCAAATTGAAGATATTTATTCTTAGGGTGTTTGTCCAAATTTGGTGGGGAATCCTGGAGGGTTTTTTTGTGATAAGCTTTTTGGCTACTGATATATTTCTGTAAGAATTACGGAACCATTCAGGTTGGCTATTCCTTCTTGCATCAATTTTGGCAAGTTTTGTTTCTCTAGAAATTGGTGACCCTTTTCTTCATTTTCAAATTGGTTACAATAAAGTGGCCCATTGTATCCCCCTTGATCATACATTTTATTTTTTAAAATTTCTGACCTACATAAGAGCTGCAAGGAAAGTGCAGCGAGCACCCACATACCCTTCAACCGGATTCCCCAGTTGTTCACATTTTGTCTCATCTGCTTCATCCCTCCCTGCATTCCGTCCCCTCTGTGTGTGTGTGTGTGTGTGTGTGTGTGTGTGTGTGTTTAATGATTTTGCTGAATCATTTGAATTACTTGAAGACATTACGATACATCATCCCTAAGTGCTTCAGCATGTGTTTCCAATGAACAGGAATGGTCTCCCTCAAAGCTTTAATGCAATTATCACACTCAGAAAATTTAACATTGAGACGATACAATTTCTACTATATGAGCACATGAAACAACTTCCTGTTGTCCCCACATTGTGCTTCAAGCTGCTTCCTAAAAATCCTCTTTCCGATAAAACATTATGTATTGCATTTAGTTATCAAATCTCCTTAGCGTCAAGTAACTAGAACGATTCCCCCCTTTCTTTCTTTCTTTCTTTTTTTTTCTGTCTTGCAAGACATTGCCAGTTTTGAAGATCCAGTGCAGTTGCTTTGCCGGAAGCCCCCGATGTGGGGTTTGTCTGATGGCTTCCTTGTGATGAGATTCAGGGTAAAGATTTTCAGCAGGAATTCTGCATAGGTGATGTCCCATCCTTCCCAGTGCATGCCATCGGGAGATTCTTCATGGCGGTTTGTCCACGACTGGTGATGTTAACTTTGACCGTGTGGTCAGGGCGCTGTTCCGGATTACTCTGTTGTGAGGGGACGGTCTTCCCTTTGTAGTTAAGCAATCTCTGTGCTGTCACTGAACAGCCAGTTCCCCCATAACACCCTCATTATTCTTTGATGTCTGTATCACTTACCTTATTTCTGCCTTTGCTTTACCTATATTGATCCCCTTCTCCCTTGTTTGTTTTCTTGATCGTCTCGCCAGAGTTTTACCAATTCATTCTTTGCCAAACAACCAGCTTTGGTTTTTTGAATTTTTTTAATTGCATACTTGTTTCCTCTTTAGTGATTTCTGCTTTTATCTTACTACTTCCTTCTACTTTCCTGAGCTTATGTTCTTTCTTTTTCTATCTTCTTCATAGTTTCCACTATCACTTTTAAATTATTGTTTTTTATGATCCCCACATCTTCTCTAGTGCTCTTTTCACTTGATCCTATGTATAGTTAGTATTTAGTAATTCCATTCCAATATGGAAACCATTTCTAATTTCGAAACATGGAAAACTATGAGAACTGGTATTTCATTTGCAAGTGTGTGGGTTTTGAGAAGTGTTCAACTAAAAAGTGATGTCATTTATAGGATTTCCCCCTTTTTATGTTGAAAGGTAGCATATATAGAAAGAATTGCATGATATGTGTGCATAGTTTAATAAATGATTATCAAGTGCAACTCTGGAGAAACACCCCCAGGTCAGTGAAGAGAGCACTGCCAGCGTCCTCCAATGCTCCTGGGGGTGTCCCTTCCTGATCTGGGTCCCATTCCTCCTCCGAGGGGAAACCTCCATATTTTGTAATCGTCTTTTCCTCGTTTTTCTCTATGGTTTTATTATCCTATGTATGCATCTTTTAATAACATAGTTTAGTGTTGCCTATTATTTACTTTTATAGGAGGGGAATCACAAAATATGTTCGTATTTCTTGCTTCTTGCATTTAACATGTGGAAGTCAGTTTTGGATATTTAAATTTGATATGTCTAATAGATGTTTTTGTGGAGATGTTGAGTAGGCAAAGGTCTGGCCCTGGGCTGAAGACATGTATATGGCAGTCATCATAGTATAGATTTTTTTTTTCAGTCTCCACTCAGGAAACAGAAATTATACCAGTTTTTTACTTAATTGTGTTAAAATACACATAACATAAAATTTACCAGTTTAACCATTTTTCAGTGTTCAGTTCACTAGTGTTAAGTACATTCACATTGTTGTGCAACCAATCTCCAGAACTTCTTCATTTGCAAAACTGAAGTGTATAACCATTAAACAACTCCCCATTTCCCCCTACCCAGCCTCTGGAAACCACCATTCCACTTTCTGTTTCTATGAGTTTAACTATTTTAGATGCCTTATATAGTTGGAATTCTACAGTATTTGTCTTTTTGTGGCTGACTCATTTGACAGCATAATGTCCTAAAGGTTTGTCCATGTTGTAGCATGTATCAGAATTTCATTCCTTTAAAAGCCAAATAATATTCCATTTTCAAGGCTAAATAATGTACCACATTTCTTTTATCTATTTATCCATCAATGGATGCTTGGGTTGCTTCTACCTCTTAGCTCTCGTGAATAATGCTATGAACATGGGTGTACACATATTTCTCTGAGATCCCGCTTTTTATTCTTTTGGATATATACCCAGAAGTGGAATTGCTGGATCATAGGGCAGTCCTATTTTTAATTTTTGAGAAACCACCATACTGTTTTCCAGCAGTTGTGTCATGTTACATTCTCACCAACAGCACACAAGGCTTCCAATTCCTCCACATTTTCACCAACATCACACTGGTTTTTTTGAACAAAGAAAATTTATTTTATTTCACTTTTTTGTGTTTTATTTTTATTTATTTTTAAACTGACAAATAAAAATTACTTGTAGTGTACAACAGGATGCTTTGAAATATGTACACATTGTGGAATGGCTAAATCAGGCTAATTAAAATTTGCATTACCTCACATACTTACCATTTTTTGTGGCGAGAACACTTAAAATCTACTTTCTTAGCAATTTTCACATATACAATACATTATTTTTAACCATAGTCACCATGCTTTACAATAGATATCTTGAACTTAATCCTCTTGTCTAACAGAAATTCTGTAGCCTTTGACCAACATCTCCCCAATCCTCCCTCTGCCTCAGCCCCTGATAACCACCATTGTACTCTTTGCTTATATAAATTCGACTTCTTTAGCTTCCACACACAAGAAAGATTATGTAGTATTTGTCTTTCTGTGTCTGGCTTGTCTCACTTAACATAATGTATTCCAGATTCATCCATGTTGTCCCAAATGATAGGATTTCCTTTTTTAAAAAAAGGCTGAATAGTATTCTATTGTATGTATATATACACATTTTCTTTATCCGTTCTTCCATTCATGGGCACTTAGGTTGATTCTATGTCTTGGCTGTTGTCAATAATGCTGCAGTGAACATGGGAGTGTAGATATCTTTTTGACATACTGAATTTCCTTTGGATATATATCCAGTAGTGGAATTGCTGAATCATACGGTAGTTCTATTTTTAATTAATTTTTTATTGATACATACTATTTGTACATATTTAAGGGGTACATGTGATATTTTGTTACATGAATAGAATATGTAATGATCAAGTCAGGGTATTTAGGATATCCATTACTTCGAGTATTTATGATTTTTCTGTGTTGGGAACATTTCAAGTCCCCTCTTCTAGCTATTTTGAAATATACAATACATTGTTGTCAACTACAGTCACTCTACACTGCTGTGGAACATTTGAACTTATTTCTTCTATCTAACCGTATGTGTGTACCTATTAACCAACCTCTCTTCATCCTCCCCTTCACTCACACACCACTCTTAGACTCTGGTATCTAGCATTCTACTCTCTGCCTCCGAGGGATCAACTTTTGTAGCACCCACATGTGAATGAGAACATACAATATTTGTCTGTCTGTGCCTGGCTTATTTCATTTACTATAATGACCTCCAGTTCCATCTGTGTTGCTGCAAATGACATGCTTTCATTCTTTTTTATGGCCAAATAGTATGCCATTGTGTATATGTACCACATTTTCCTTATCCATTCATCCATTGACAGACACTTAGGTTGTGTCCATATCTTCAGTATTGTGAATAGTGGTGCAATAAATATGGGGGTGCAAGTATCCCTTTGATATACTGATTTCCTTTCCTTTGGATAAATACCCATTGTGGGATAGCTGGATCATATGGTAGTTCTATTTTTAGTGTTTTGAAAAATCTCCATACTGTTTTCCATAGTGGCCCTATTAATCAATTTATAATTTTTTGAGGAACCTCTATACTGTTTTCCAAAATGGCTGTACTAATCTACATTCCCACCAACAGTGTACAAGTGTTCCCTTTTCCTCATATCCTTACCAACACTTATCTTTCATCTTTTTGATAATAGCCATTCTAACAGGTGTGAGATGATAGCTCATTGCAGCTTTAATTTGCATTTCCCTGATGATGAATGACGTTGCACATTTTTTCATATACTTGGCCATTTTTACGTCTTCTTTTGAAAAATGTCTATTCAGTTCCTTTGCCCATTTTAAAATCAGGTTATTTGCTTTCTTGCTATTGAGTTAAGTTCCTTATATATTTTGGATATTATACTTACCAGATGTATAGTTTGCAAATATTTTCTCCCATTCTGTAGATTGTCTCTTCACTATGTTGATTGTTTCCTTTGCTGTGCAGAATCTTTTTAGCTTGATGTAATTCCATTTGTCTATTTTTGCTTTGGTTGCCCATGCTATTGGGTTCATATCCAAAAAATCATTACTCAGATCAATGTCATGGAGATTTTCTCCTATGTTTTCTTCTGGTAGTTTACAGTTTCAAGTCTTATGTTTAAGTCTTTAATTCATTTTGAGTTGATTTTTGTATATGGTGTGAGATAAGGGTCCAACTTCATTCTCCTGCATGTGGATATCCAGTTTTTTCAACATTGTTTACTGAAGAGACTGTCCTTTCCCCATTGTGTGTTCTTGGCATCTTTGTTGAAAATCAATTGACTGTAAATGCATGGATTTATTTCTGGGCTCTCTATTATGTTCCATTGGTCTATGTGTCTGTTTTTTTTTAACTTCAAAATATTAAAGGGGTACAAATATTTTTGTTACATGGATACCTTGTATAATGCTTAAGTGGAGGCTTTTAGTGTACCCGTCACCAGAATAGTGCTCATTGTATGCAATAGGTAAGTTTTTACCCTTCACCCCCTCCCATCCTCCCCCCTTCTTGGTTTCCAACGTCCTTTACATCTTTTGTGTCCGTGTGTGCCCATCGTTTAGCTCCCAATTATTAGAGAGTACATGTGGTGTTTGTTTTTCCATTCCTGAGATACTTTGTTTAGGATAATGGTCTCCAGTTCCATCCAAGTTGCTGCAAAAGTCATTCCTTTTTTATGGCAAAGTAGTACTCCAAGAGATATATATATTATATATATTTTGTGTAGATATAATATATATATATTTTATATATATTATATATATATTTTAGGATAGTTTTTTATGTCTGTGAAAATGGCATTGAAATTTTGATAGGGATTACATTGAATCTATAGATTGCCTTGAGTAGTATGAACATTTTAACAATATTAATTCTTCCAGTCCATGATCATGGGATAGCTTTCCATTTATTTGCATCTTCTTAAATTTCTTTCATCAATGTTTTATAGTTTTCAGTGTACAGATCTTTTACCTCCTTGGTTAAATTTATCCCTAAGTATTTTATTTTATTTTTGAGAGCTACTGTAAATGGGATTGTTTTCTTGATTTCTTTTTCAGATAGCTTTTTATTAGTGTATAGAAATGCTACTGATTTTTTTGTATGTTGATTTTGTATTCTGCAATTTTACTGAGTCCATTTATTAGTTCTAAGGTTTTTATGGTAAAGTCTTTAAAATTTTCTGTGTATAAAATCATGTCATCTGCAAACAGAGATAATTTAACTTCTTACTTTCCAATTTGGATGCCTTTTTTCCTTTCTGTTGCCTAATTTTTTCTGGCCAGTACTATATTGAATATAAGTGGTGAGAAGGAGCATCTTTGTGTTGTTCCTGATAGAGGTGGTACTTAAACCAAGATCCTAGATCAGTTATGGCATAAATGTAGGCGAAGAAAAGAATAGGACCTAGGATTGAACCCTGGGGCTTCCTATCTTTAAGAATTTTGGAAAAAGGGGGCTTTTAGATATCTGAACATGTGGAGGTTCCTGGAGGGTAGTGCTCCCAGAGAGGGTATGGAAACTCCATGCCCCTTCCCACACACCTTGCCCTATATGTCTCTTCCATCTGGCTGTTCATATGTATCCTTTGTCATATCCTTTAAAATAGATGGATAAACATGTTTGTTAATCAGTGTAAACCCCAACATGATACATTAACTTGATTTTATGCATTTAGAGGAGAAATATTTCCTGGTTAAATGGAAAATTGAATGAATAATTTCTGGAAGACATTCATTCTAAGCAGCTCTATAGTGAGACATTTCATTTAGAAGTCTGGACCTTCTTTCTTCAGTTTACTGTAATCCACATTTGCTGAGTAGAATTTGTATTGATTATTGGGACTCAGTTTATTCCAGGGTTCTGTGCAATTCCTCTATTCCAAATGACATCTGGATTAAAAAATGCCAGATGCAAGACATGCAGTGCTCCTCCAGTACCTCCAACTCAAATAAATACAAAGAGGGGGATCAAGCTTGTATGCTTCTTGGCCTGACCAAGGATCTGGAGGAGTATATGTGCAGCAGAGGTCTTAGGTCCAAAAAAAGAGAAGAACAAATCTGCCAGGCCTGGGTCTAAGTAGGCTAATGCAGCATTTGATTTTTGGAGGAGACTTAGGTAATGTACAGAATATAATAGAATTGAATTAATCATAATCCTTATTTCATAACATGCTACTACTGATTGATTTACTACTATTTATTTATTTATTTTAATAATGCAAGGTACCCTCATTTACTTATTATCCAACCCAACAACTAGACTATTTTTTCAAATAAAAAAACCCCTTATATCTATTTATGAGCTCCTCCTCATTGCATCTTCCTGACTCCCTTCACCCCTACCAGAGGCAGCCCTAACCTGAATTGTGTGCTTGGCATTTCCTTGATTTTTTTTTGCAAATAAGAATATGTATAACAATATACTCTTCAGTTTTGCTTGATTTTGAATTTAATAAAAAGGGTATCATACTCTATGTAGTCCTATGGGACTTGCTTTTTTCATATTTGTACAAAAATTTATCCATGTTGAGCATATAACTACAGTTCACCCATTTGCCCTGCTACAAAATATACCATTATCTGGATATACTACAATTTATCTATACATCCTCTTGTCAGTGAGCATTTGCATTAATCCCAGGTTTTTGCTAGTGCTATTGTGGCCAGTGCTACTGTGAACATTCTTGTCCAGAGGACATTGAGTATAATTTCTGAGCTGTGAATGTTCTTTATATATTGATGTCACGTTATTTTCCAAACTGGTTATGTTAATTTATATTCCCAACAGCAGGATGAGTGTGATCCTATTGCTCTACGTCCTCTCTAATCTTTGATTTTGCCAGGCTTCTTAACCTTTGCCAATCAAATGGGCATAAGATGTTATCTTGTAGTCTTATTTAGCATTTCCCTGACTACTGATAAACTGAGCATATCTACATGTGTTTATTGGCCATATGGGTTCCTTCTTCTATGAAATTACCATTCATGATTTTTGCCCATTTTTCTAAGTTGTTTGTCTTTTCCTTATTGATTTCTAGGAGTTCTCAAAATATATTCTAGATACCAATCTTTTGTCAATTGCATATAAGATAAATATCTTCTTCCAGTTTGTATCATGTATTTCCACTTTTATGTGACATCTTTTAAAAATTGAGTTATAACATACATACAGCAAATCGCACAAACCTAAAGTGTACAATTTTAATACAGTTATATACCCATGTAACCATCATCCAGATAAAAATAGAGAATATTTTCAACATCCCCCCTCCCCAAAAAAATAATTTTGAGAGAAGATGAGGATTGAGGAGCGATCAGTGTGATTGGAATAAATCCACTGTCTTCTCCTCTTGGTAATGGTGGACTAGATAATTCAGATAAACCCTCTGTGTTAGTTTGCTAGGGCTACCATAACCAAGTACCATAGACTGATTGGCTTAAACACCGGAAATTTATTTTCTCACGGTCCTAGAGGCTAGAAGTCTGAGACCAAGGTGTTGGCAGGGTTGATTTCTTTTGAGGCCTCTCTCCTTGACTTGTAGATGCCTGCCTTCTCCTTGTGTCTTTGCATGGTCTTTGCCCTGTGTATGTCTGTGTCCAAATTTCCTCTTCTTATATGGACACTCTAATGACCTCATTTTAACTTAATTATTTCCTTAAAGACCCTATCTCTAAATATAGTCATATTATGAGGTACTGGGGGTTAGTGCCTCAATGTATGAATTTTTGGGGGACACTGGGAATAACCAGAAGGATGTGTGAAAAAATCTACTTAGAGGCATTGGAGAGCTAACAAAGCAGTGAAAAATTATAGGCTCAAGATCCAGAGAGGAAGAATACTCAGCAAGGTGAATCACCTTTGGGGATAGTTTTGTTTTCTTTTAGGGGTGTCTGATAATTCCAAAAGAGGCAGTTGAAAGTTTGTGAAGCTGAGCAGAGCTTTCATGATCTGGAAGAATGGTTGGACAAACGTTGGAATCCAAGGTCTTCCAAGAAGGGCTGGCGTGATAAACTCTCCCATGACTGGATTTGCAATCCTAAAGAGCTACACCCTAGGAGTAAGGGTAATCCAAAATATACCAACTCTGGAAGAAACTAAAGCTCAGCTTCAAATCATCTAAAGCTTGCAAATTGGATTAAAGCAATTCTAATTTTTTAATATCCAGAGATGCCTGCTAAAAGCAAAAGTAATTCCTCTCTGAATGAAGAAAACATCATTCTAGGCCTCAAATTATTATTATTATTATTTGAGACAGAGTCTTTGTTGCCTGGGCTAGAGTGCAGTGACATCATCATAGCTCACTGCAACCTCAAATGCCTGGGCTCAAGAGATCCTCCCACCTCAGCCTCCCAAGTAGCTGGGACTACAGGCATGTGCCACTATGCCTGGCTAATTTTAAAATTTTTTGTAGAGATGGGGTCTCACTATGTTGCTCAGGTTGGTCTTGAACTCCTGGGTTCAAGCAATCCTCCTGCCTCGGCCTCCCAAAGTGGTAGGATTACAGGCACGAACCACTGTGCTTGGCCTAGGCCTCAAATGATTATTATAATTTTTTGTTTTTATTGTTATTCTTAATTGACACATGATAATTGTACATATTTATGAGCTACAGTGTGATATTTTGATACATGTATACAATGTGTAATGATCAAATCAGGGTAATTAGCATATCCATCACCTCAAACATTTATTATTTCTTTGTGTTAGGTACATTCAAAATCTAGCTATTTGAAAATACACAATAACTTGTTGTTAATTATAGTCACCCTTCACTGCTCTAAACTAGAATTCATTCTTCCTATCTAGCTATAATTTTGTATTTGTTAACCGACCTCTGGCTATCACCCCAACACCCTTCCCAGACCCTAGTAACCACTATTCTACTCTCTACTTCTATAAGATCAACTTTTTTTAGCTTCCACATGTTTGTCATTCTGTGCCTGGCTCATTTTACTCAACATAATGTCCTCCAAGCTCATCCATGTTGATGTGAATGACAAGATTTCATTCTTTTTTATGACTGAATAGTTTTCCATTGTGTATATATATCATATTTTCTTTATCCATTCATATGTTGATGGACCCTTAGGTTGATTCCATATCTTGGCTATTGTGAATAGTGCTGAAATAAACATGGGAGTGCAGATATCTCTTAGACATACTGATTTCCTTTCCTTTGGATATATACCCAGTAGTGGGATTGCTGGATCATATGGTAGTTCCATTTTTAGTTTTTTGAGGAACCCCTATATTGTCTTCCATAATGGCTGTACTACTTTACATTCCCACCAACCATGCATAAGAGTTCCCCTTTCTCCACATCCTTGCCAGTATTTGTCATTTTTTGTCTTTTTGATAGTAGTCATTCTAACTGGGGTGAGATAACACCTCATTGTGATTTTGATTTGCATTTCCCTGATGATTATTGATGTTGAACATTTTTTCATATACCTATTGGCCATTTGTATGTTATCTTTTGAGAGATGTCTATTCAGCCTATTTGCCCATTTAAAAATTGGATTATTTGGGGTTTTTTTGTTGTTGTTGTTGAGTTCCTTGTGTATTCTGGATATTAATCCCTTGTTGGATGAATAGTTTGTAAATATTTTCTCCCATTCAACAGATTGTCTCTTCATTCTGTTGACTATTTCCTTTGCTGGGCAGGAACTTTTTAGTTTGATATAATACCATTTGTCTATTTCTGCTTTTGCTGCCCATGCTTTTGAGGTCTTCTCCAAAATTCTTTGCCTAGACCAATGTCCTGAAGAATTTCCCTTATGTTTCCTTTATGTTTTCTTCTGGTAGTTTCATAGTTTTACATTAAGTTTACATAGTCTTATATAGTTTCAGGTCTTACATTAGGTCTTTAATCCATTTTAAATTGATTTTTTTAAATTTCAGAATATTATGGGGGTACAACACTTTGGCTATATATATTGCCCATGCACTGCCCGTGTCAGAGCTACAATCGTGGTCATCCCCCAAACTGTGCTCCCCGCATCCATTCAGTGAGAGTTTTCCCATCCCCTCCACCCCCCTCCCGCCTGCCCACCTCCTGATGAATATTATTGCCCAGTGTGATATAGGTGTTGATCAGTTAGTACCAATTTGATGGTGAGTACCAGTGGTGTTTGTTTTTCCATTCCTGTGACAATTTTTGTATATGGTAAGAGATAGGAGTCTAGTTTCATTCTTCTGCATATGGGTATCTAGTTTTCCCAACACTATTTATTGAAGAGACTATACTTTCCCCAGTGAATGTCCTTGGTGCCTTTGTCAAAAATCAGTTGGCTATAAATATGTGGATTTATTTCTGGGTTCCCTACTCTCTTCCACTGGTCTGTAAGTTTGTTTTTATGCCAGTACCATGCTGTTTTGGTTACTATATTTTGTAGTATATTTTGAAGTCAAGTAGTATAATTAGGCCTCAAATTATTTCAATCTTTAGCATTCAATAAAAATTAACCAGGTGCATGAGGAGAAAAAGTTACACTTTTGAAATAGAGAATAGCAATAAACCCATGGGAATCTAGATAAAAAAGTTATGAGACAGAGATATTAAACTTTTATGTATATGGGCTTAGAAACAGACTGCCTGTGTTCTAAATGTGACTAGGCTGCATTCCTGCCGGAGGCTGTAGGGAAGGATCCATTTACTTGCTTTTTTTCAGCTTCTAGAGACTGCCTGTATTCTTTGGCTCATCTTAAAAGCCAACAATGTTGGTATGAGTCCTTCTCACACAACCATCTCTCTAGTTCTTCCTCTTTTGCCTCCCTCTTCCACTTTTAAGGACGCTTATGATTACAGTGAGCCAAATAATCCAAGATAATCTCTCTATTTTAAAGTCAGCTGATTAACAATCTTAATTCTATCTACTACCTTAATTCCCCTTTGCCATGTGTATTAGTCTGCTTGGGCTGCTATAACAGACTGTTATTTTCAGACTGGGTGTCTTAAACAACAGAAACTTATTTTCTCATAGTTTTGGATATTGGAACTCCAAGATCAAAGTGCTGGCAGGGTTGGTTTCTGGTGAGGCTTCTCTTCCTGAGTTGCAGATGGCCGTATTCTTGCTGTGTCCTCACATGGCCTTCCTGTGTGCACATACTCCTGGTGTCTCTTCCTCTTCTTATAATGACACCAGTCCTATTGGATTAGGGTTCCACCCTTATAACCTCATTTAACCCTAATTATCTTCTTAAAGGCCCTATCTCCAAATACACTAGAAGTTAGGGATTCAACATATGAATTTTGGGGGATACACAATTTTGTTCATCATGCCATGTAACCAAACATTGTCACAGGTGCCAAGGATTAGAACATGGACATATTTAAGGAGCCATCATTCTGCCTACCATACAACCAGATTCACAATCACATATACTTTATGATTCCATTTATATAAAACTCAAAAAAATAAAAATTTACTATAATGTTTAAGAATACTCCATATTGGTGGTAAGACTCTAAAGAAAAACTAAGAAGTTATTACCATAAAAATTAGGATAGTTAGTTTGGAGTTAAGAGGAAGGTTCATTTACCCACACATGTATATATGGCCTTGGGTTCCCAGCCTGGGTTTGAGTCAGAAGACCTTGGCCCCTATGTCGATCTTCATTTTGATTAATCTGCCAAAACATTGTCCCAAGCAATTCCAAGTCAGGCTCATTGTCGTCTTTGCCTTCCAGCTTTTAAAATTCCTCCAAACTTGGGTAAATAGAGCAGACTTGTGTAGGGCCCTTGAATGTTGGGGGACAAACAAGGGCTCCCACATCAATATCTGCTACATTCATCCCATTTCTTAATAATCATCTAAAGATTTCCACCCTGCTGGGATGAGTCCCTTCATTTTCTACTCTGTCTTTTTCTGTTTTTTTTTTTTTTTTTTTTTTTTTGTGAGTTACTTTTTAATTTTCTTAGCATTGTAAGACCCATAGAGGGAAGCTGAGACAGAAAATTCAATAAATCTTTTTGGATCATTGCTTGATTTTGTAGCAGTAAGGTTACATGTGTATGCCCATGCAAAAGGCTCCCTTAATCACAGTATTTACCATGACTGGGGTGAGATGGTTAATTTTATGTGTCAACTCGGCAAGGCTACAGTACACAGATATTTGCTCAAACGCCAGTCTAGATGTAGCTGTGAAGGTATTTTTAAGGTGTGTTTAACATTTAAATCAGTAGACTTTGAGTAAAGCAGATTACTCTCCATAATGTGGGTGGGCCTCATCCAATCAGTTGAAGGCTTTAAGAGTAAAAAATCTAAGGTCCCCTGAGGAAGAGGGAATTCTGCCTCCAGACTGCTTTCAGACTCAAGACTACAGCATCAACTCTTCCCTGGGCCTTCAGCCTGCCAGCCTGCACTGCATATTTCAGACTTGCCAGCTCCCACAATTGCATGGGCAACTTCCTTGAAATAGATACGTCTCTCTCTCTCTCTCCCCCCACCACCTCTCCACACACACTCCCTATTGTTTCTGCTTCTCTGGAGAACCCTAATACAGATTTTTGTACCAAGAGTGGTTCTACAGGAACAGAATCTTAAGGATGAGTTTTCTGAATTGGTTCAGGGGTATTTCGAATTGGTTCTCTAATATGATTAGATTTAAAGGCACCAATGATTTTATTTCCAGTAGTTAAGAGAGGAGTCCATGGCATGATGTGGCAACAGAAATACACAAAATATCACCATTGGATACTCCTAACCAAATATCTACATGAGGCAAGATTCTAGGTGACCATGATGCCTTTGAACATTTTTGTCAAACTAACAAGTATAATGAGATTGGTTGATTGCTCTTAGTTGTTCTGGATAAAGTAGAAAAATAAAATAAAAAGATGAGCTCAGGGATTCGAATTCCCAAGTCAAGTGACACCTAAATGACCTGGACCTTTCTACATCTGCCCTGAAGGAAACCTTTATCTCCTGTAGTCATAGAGCTGAGATTGCTAAAAACCAAACCCAGGATCTTATCCTGTGAGTAGCTGAATTATAATGTGAATTGAATTCCAAACTGTGAAGGGTGTCTGCTGTTAAAGTGTGGGCATTGATTGGGAAGGAATAGGATCCTGAAAATTGGAATGGAGACATATGGGAAGATTCTAATGATGCCAACATACAGGGGTGACTATACTTATATGAGAAATAATAGACTTTAAGTCAAAAACTATAAAATGAGACAAAGAAAGTCATTATATAGTGATAAGGGGGTCAATTCATCAAGAGGCTATAATAATTGTATATGTGTATACACCCGACATCAGAGCACCTAAATATGTAAAGCAAATATTAATAGATCTGAAGGGAGATATAGACTGCTATCTAGCTATCCGTGTCTCTGTCTCACCATTCCCAGAATGCAGCCTAAAGAGTAATCCTGCCTCTCATTAATATGGATGACAAGACATAAGGATGCTTATGTCCCTTTGCAAAATGGTATGCCACTTTTCCTAAGAAGGGTGGAAGTCATTACCAGGGGATATATCTTAAGGAGATAATTATATTAAAATCAACAGAGCATGTGCAAAGAAAAATCATTAAATTCTAGAGTGGACAAAACTTGAAATGAGTTTTTAGCCTATCACTACCACCCTTTTGGTCTAAACAAAAAGTATTGCTTAAACTATTAAAATATTCTTTCTCACCACATCTATTAGATGATAAACTCCTTGGCACATGCTAGATTCTATGTCTCATTCATATTTCCCATTCATTAGTATTGCTCACTGAATTGAAATACTTGCTGCTTTTCTCACTTACAATACCTAGAGCATTTCTCAATGTCTGTTTCATTTTCCACTGTACTCCATAGATGTTTGTTGTGTGAATAGATGGCTGTGTTGTATGTTTACACCACGAGTTAACAATTTCTCTTTGTTGAATGTTAGGTTTCTAATTTCTTGCTTTATTAACTAATGCTGCAATATGCTTTCTTATGCATCAGTATTTCCCTAGACATCTCATTACCTTCTCAAAGTTGAATTTATGTGATGTAGAATTTTGTAAAAGAAAAAGCAAAAGTAATAATCATAAGGAAAAATAATATATACAAATGAAACAATATATATAATATATGATTAGAAAAAGACCATATATTTGTAAGGAAAGAAAATATTCATAAACATTAATAGTGGCTATTCATTGATAGTCAAATTATTGATGCTTTTCAAAACCAGAAACAAACTACTTATTTTAAAAATGCCACGATACCTTGTCATTTGAAACAGGGAATTCAATATTTCCTTACAATGATATATTTCTCGATCAAAAGCCTTTTATTTTTTTGCTCAAAAAAAGATGAAAGATAACAAGTGTTGGTGAGGATGTGAAGAAATGGGAAGTCCTGTACACGGTTGGTGGGAATGTAAATTAATACAGCCTTTATGGAAAACATTATGTATGCTCCTCAAAAATTTATAACTAGAACTACCATATGATCCAGCAGTCCCACTACTGGGTATATATCCAAAGACAATGAAATCAGTATGTTGAAGAGATATCTGCATCCCATGCTCATTGCAGGGTTACTAACAATAGCCAAAATATGAAATCAACATAGGTTTCCATCAACAGATGAATGGATAAAAAGAATTTGGCATATATACACAATGGAATACCATTCTGCCTTAAAAAAGAAGGAAATCCTGTCATTTGTGGCAACATGGATGAACCTGGAGGACATTATGTTAAGTGAAATAAACCAGACACAGAAAGACAAATACCACATAATCTCACTCATATGTGGAATCTAAAAAAGTCAAACTCATAGAAACAGAGAGTAGAATGGTGGTTACCAGGGGCTGGGGAGGGTGGGAGGATTGGGGAGATGTTGGTCAAAGGATGCAAAATTTTAGCTAGGAGGAACAAGTTCAAGATATCTACTGTACAACATGGTGACTATAGTTAATAACAATGTATTATATACTTAGAAATCACTAAGAGAGTAGATTTTGTGGTCTCATTACAAAAAAAATAAGTATACTATGTGAGGTAATACATATGTTAATTATCTTGATTTAGCTATTCCACAATGTATACGTATTTCAAAACATCATGTTGTACACCATAAATATATACAATATTTATTTCTCAGTTTAAAAAAATTAAGAAAATCAATTGGCCGTAGATACTTGCATTTATTTCTGGGCTCGAAATTCTGTTCCATTGGTCTATATGTCTATCCTTATGCTAATACCACACTGCTTTGATTACTGTAGCTTTATGGTAAGTTTTGAAATCGGGAAGTGTGTGTCCTCCAACTTTCTTCTTCTTTTCCAATTTTATTTTGGCTATTCGAGACTCCTTGCAATTCCATATGAATTTGAGGATCAGCTTTTTCATTTCTGCACAAATGGTTATTGGAATTTTGATTGAGATTGCATTGTTTCTGTAGATTGCTTTGAGCAGTATTGCCACCTTAACAATATTATGTTTTCTGATCCAAGAATATGAGCTGTCTTTCCATTTATTTAGATATTCTTTAATTTCTTTCAGGGATGTATTGTAGTTTTCAGGGTAGAAGTCTTTTAGCTCCTTGGTTAAATTTATATGTAGGTATTTTATTCTTTCAGATGCTATTGTAAATAAATCGTTTTCTTCATTTCCTTTTTGGATTATTTATTGCCAGTGTATAGAAACACAAATAATTTTTGCTTTTTTATTGTGGTAAAATATACATCACATAAAATTTACCATTTCAGGGAAAATTTAGATTGATGAGAGTTAGGGATTGGGGACTCTCCAGGATTCCACATTTCTTCCAATTGTTCATGGTTTGTTCTAAATTAGGACAGAGTAGGAACTAATAAATATTGTTACTTTTTAACTTGACTCAGTAAAAAATTCTGACCTTCTTTGTGAATACTTAGAAATATTAATTCTTTGTGACTAGTATAGATAGTTCTGACCAATGCACAAAAGAATACTTATGGTTTATGCTACTTCCAGTTATTTGTAGTTCACAGTAAGACACACACACATACACTCATACATATTTTCACCACTTTGGAATTTAAATTGTGAAATATATTAGAAAATAAAAACAATAACTTATACATTTGAGAAAATTGGAGCAATCACCTTTATTGCATTTATTGGGCATTTTTATTCCTACTTTTTTCATTCATTGAAACTGTGACTTTTCTAAATAATATTAGACACAAATACCTTCACAGTAGATTCATTGACAAGTGACACAAGTACACATTTTAAGGACTTCTTGGCATTATGATCAAATACTAGGCATGAAATATATCTACATAAACAAAGTGCTATACTTTCCGTGAGGAAGAATATAAGGAAGGTATGTTGGCTATTTTTAAGTTTCAGAAAAGATATTTCCATATGATAGGATTGAGTATCATGGGTATAGTTTGATCTTGATATATATATACTTTGAGAATCATACCCAAAAGCTTTGCATTCGTGAAACCAGTGAACAATAGGGTGGAATGGGTGGACCATTTCCTTGGAACATAGGGCCCAATTTTCATTTTTTTCTTTGGCAATCAAGTTTCTGGTCACCTTTTCAGGATTTTCATCCAAACTATGTTTGGACTGACTGTGTAAGTCTTATTGCCTTTTTGGAAATCTTTTTTCCTTTCTGTGCTTTTTCTTATAGCATGGTTTATGCACCTCTCTTTAGATGGTATACTTTAAAAACAAAAGTAAAATTTAGAAAAATGGTTTAAAACCGTATACCTAAAATTAGCAGTGTGCAATATTGACTGCCTTTGATTTGTAGTAGATGACTAAAAATGAACACATTCTTGTAAAATGCTGTAGAAGTCATTCAGGAATGGATATAGTTTCAGTACCATAATCATAAACCTTTTTAAGTGAATGCACTATCTGGAAGTGCTAAATGCATTTTCAAATTTTAAAAAAGACTTCACATGATATATTTGAAATGTCTAAAATAATGCTATGCTTGAAACATTAGTTTAAAAGAAAAAACTATGTGTCACTGTGATGTTGGTCCTCCTTGTGTGGATACAAGTAGAAAGCAAAAAACGTGGCAAGTTACCTTTGTGTACAGTTTGAGGCCGTGGTTATATATAACAAATTGACTTTTGTTATACCCTCTCCCCCTCACATTCTTGGTGAGAAAATAGCAACCGTCCAAAAATTGAAACCAGAACTTTTGTGATCTATATGAATCTCACACCAGAACATGGGGGAGGAGGGTTGGCATGCTGTGTGCTATTGACAGTTGGGCTTGTCACTAGATCAGAACAATCTCCAGGCGTATGTTTAGAACAAATCAATTAATTGAATTCTAGTATTTCTGCAAGTTTGGTGATTTAAAAAAACTGGAATAGAAGTATTAACTCAGTGTTTAGTTCTAGTATTAGAAAACCCCTTTGATGTAATGCCTTGCAGTAACCCTTTGAGCATTATAAGATATACAGTGGGGGACAAAAGCCTTTCAGATCACTTATTTAGACTTAGACTGGTAAAATATACTCTATATCCAAATGTCTAATTATGCTGTTTTTTAAAGGAAGGAGGAGAAAGTATTTCTATGCCAAATACTTGCATTTTATATACAATTCTTAATTTTTCTTCAAGAGGGCTTGATATATTTATTCCCAAATATTCACTGTCATCTAAGTAAGTGTACTGTTTAGAGAAAAACATTCAAATTTTCTAGCATCACATCATGACTAGAAAAGAAGGACAAATACATGGGCCTGTGTAGACCGATGTCATAACTGATTTTTGCACATTGAAGGTACCTAGATTGCATTTAACAGGTATGATAAAGAAAGGGCTATGTTTCTTTTTCTCCCCCCAAACTAAACAAAACATCTCATTTATTTTGCTTTTGAAAGTACAAAGATTTAGGAAGAAATGAGTTCAAGTGGATAAAAAAGAAGCTGAACTCTATGGGGGCAGTCAGGCTATTTAGAATTAAATCACTCATAAAATATTGTTTGGGAATTTCATACAGGGCATAATTTTATCTATGCTCTAAAACTTTAATACTTTGTCAAAAAATTATACATAGAATGGAGAGCAAAGCACTTGATTTTAAGCTGGTCAGAAGATGCTATGACTACTGCTGCTCTAAATGTCAGTCTGCTTTCACCATTGCTGATTTTGTTCAAGGAAATCTCTTCCTGCACTTGCTCGCCTGGTACCATGTGTGATCGATCACACATGAGAGCAGTGTTGTCTTCAGGTGTGTTTGTGCTACTCTAACTGGTTGCAAATAAGAATGTAACCCATTCTGAAGTTTGGTGAAAGGACATCCGTAGCATAGTGCAAATATCTGTAAATGCTTTTTAGGCAGTTTAGGAAGTCAAATCATGCAAATTACTCTGTTAACATGCAATACTCAAAGCATTTTAATTTAACTCTCTTCTTTTGAATTCTTCATGATGACTTATGGTAAATGCTTTTCAGTTTACATGCCTTGATCATTGCTGCTAGTGATTTCATGTGCCAGTAGACCTGTGTTTAGTTTACCAATTTTACTTAAATAGTAAAAGCCACTCACAGCTGCCTAGGATTTTTTCCCCTTTTGTTTGAAGTAATTGGTAATATGTTTGTTTTTTTAAATGTGTTTTGTCTCTTATTTGGTTCTTGTATTTGATTCTTTTTTCAGTCTTTCCTTTGTTTTTCAGATGAATTATTATGTTGGAATTGGAAGCCCTGAGTAATGAAATCTTTGGTAAGAATTGTTTATGTAGCTCAATAATAATGACAACAAATCTTTGTTAGAAAAATTTTGACTCAGGGAAGAAAAAATAAAAACTCCCACTGACTATTGATAACCAAGTAAATTTTTCTTTCAATAAACTGGTATTTTTGAATAAATGATTACCTTTTTTTAACCTGCTAAACACAACTTTAAGTTACTGAGGAAAGGAGTTATTAAAATTTATTCATTTAAAAAGTACCTTTTCTACAAAAGCAAATTTTTTCCTCTACTCATCTCCTTCATCAATTTGGACCTGTGGTGGTGACCGATGGACTAGTTACAGAAGTGTAGAGTAAGTGTCTTGAAAAACTTCGAAATTTGTGCCTGACATGGTAAACTTTTAATTAGGTTAATTGTAGTGCTTACCAATTAGTAGTTCTACTGTCACTCAGGGTTTCTAGATAAAACTTATTTCTTTTTTAATGTATATACTATATTTTAGTTTTTTTAGTGATACATAATAGATGCACATGTTTTAGGGGTATATATGATAATTTGACACATTCATATAATCAAATCAGGGTAGTTGGGCTATCCAGCACCCTAAATATTTATCTTTTCCTTATGCTAGGGACATTTGTATTATTATTTTCTAGCTATTTTGAAATGTGTAATAGATTAATGTTAACTATAGTCACCCTACTGACTTATTGAACTACAGGTCTTGTTTCTTCTATCTAACTGTATATTTGTACCCATTAATCAACTTTTCTTAATCCCCCTGCCCCCCTCCCCTTACTGGCCTCTGATAACCACCAATCTACTCTCTATCTTCATGAGATCCACTTTTTCAGTTATCACATATGAGTGAGAACATGCATTATTTGTCTTTATGTGCTTGGCTCATTTCATTTATCATAATGACTTCCAGTTGCATCCACGTTGCTGCAAATGACAGGATTTCATTCTTTTTATGACTGAATAATATTCCATTGTGTATATATATCACATTTTCTTGTTTTTGGAGATAGAACAATTGTATTATTGCAATAGAAAGTAACACAAATTTTCTATAGCAGTTCTGTTCAATAGAATGAACCATAAAATATAAACCATAAAAATTATTTAAAAATTTCCAGTAGCCATATTTTAAAAAGTAAAAAGAAATGTGAAATTTCTTTTAATAATACATTTTATTTAACCTGATATATCTAAAATCATATTCAACATGTAACCAGTACAAAAGCATTAATGACATATTTTACATTCTTTTTCTCATACTAAGTCTTTGAAATATGGTATGTATTTTACACTGAGAAAATCTGAATTCAGACTAGCCGCGTTTCAAATGCTCAGTAGCCACATGTGTCTAGTGGCTACCCTGTTGGACAGAGCAATTCTATATAGTAGTACATATTTATTGCATTTAAAAAAGAAATAGCGTCTCTTCAATGCAGAGCCCATGTAGTTTTTCCCTCGGTCTTGTTTAGAAGATATATTGCCCCACTCCCCAGCCCCTAAAGACCTGATATGTTCCTGTCCAAAATGATTATGTCTTAGGGTGCTGTGCATGCTACAGGGAAGCAGGTCCACCAGAATCTGGTGGTATTTTGCTTCCCTGTGTCTTCTATATTAACACTGTGCTCCAAGCCAAAGGTGAATCTTGCTTGCTGGTTATAGTACTATATTAATCTTCTAGAACCCTTCCCACTTTGAGGCCTCTGGCCCAGCAACGTACTGCTGAAGCTGATTTGAACCCAAGAGGAGACTCATCCAATTCCAATGGACCAAAAGCTGTTGTCAACCTGAACTGCCTATCAAGCAGCACACATTCAGGGCTCATTTTAGGCTAGGCACTGGCTTAGTTCATAATCTCATTTACTCAGGTCCTCATTTGCTTTCAGCAGCACTTTGGTAGTATCCATCTAATTCCGTAATTGCATGGCATCTCCCCACACTCTCTCCACATATGCTACAGCCACATGGAAGTGGCTTATTGCCATCTCCTGACCATGCCATATCATTCTTATCATATACACAGTTTATATACACAGTTTCCTTCATCTAGAATGCACTTTTCTCTCTTGTTTACATGTCAAAATTCTATTCATCATATCTATGATTTCGTATCTATGAAATCCAATGTAGTGTCCCAGCTTCCCTACTTATTCTGTGGGGAGTTGTCTGCTAATCTGAAAAAACCTTTGTTTCTGATGAGAGGAGCTGCTACTACTTCCATGAGCAAATCCAGTGATGCTCAAACTTTGAATAGCATTGATGTCCAGTCTTATAAAGAGAAAAATAAGTAAAAGCTTTCATTTAAAGGTTCATTTGAAAGCTATTTGAAAAGAATTAATAATTTTTATATAGTCATATCAAGAAGGGACTAAAAATGAGATGTGGACCTTCTGACTCCTTCTTGTGGGCTGAGTCCACATAACACTCATTTTGCGAGTGTTCATCATCCCTTTAGTACTTTTTCAGTGCAGGTTCTCATTCATGCTTTTACAGCAGAGCTATCAACAATTCACTGTCATACCTAAGCATATCCCAAACCAAACTCATCACCATCTCTCTAAAATCTATTCTTGTGGACTCTCTGAGTTCTGGAAAGGACATCATGTGGGGTTATACTCAACGTGTTCTTCTGTGTCACTCCTGACAACAATTAAATTGCCAAGTTTTCTTTTTTTCTTCTAGCTAACTGTCTAACTATTAATATATTTTTGCACCCATTAGCCATCCCCACTTTATCCCTCCCTCCCCGCTACCCTTCCCAGCCTCTGGAAACCATCATTCTACTCTCTGTCTCCATGAGATCAATTGTTTTTATTATTTAGCTCCCACATATGAGTGAGAACATGTGAGATTTGTCTTTCTGTGCTTGGCTTATTTCACTTAACATAATGTTCTCCCGTTCCATCCATGTTGTTGTAAATGGCAGGATTTCACTTTTTTGTGGCTATATAATATTCCACTGTGTATATGTACCATGATTTCTTTATCCATTCATCCACTGATGGACACTTAGGTTGATTCCAAATCTTGGCTATTGTGAATAGTGCTGCAATAAACATGGGAGTGCACATATCTTTTTGATATACTGAATTCCCCTCCTTTGGATATATACCCAGCAGTGAGATTGCTGGGTAATATGGTAGTTCTATTTTCAGTTTTTTGAGGACCTCCATAGTGGTTGCACCAACTTACATTCCCAAAAACAGTATATGAGGGTTCCCCTTTCTCCACATCCTCACCAGCATTTGTTCTTGCCTACCTTTTTGATAAAAGCCATTTTAACTGGGGTGAGATGATATCCCATTATAGTTCTGATTTGCATTTCTCTGATGACTAATAATGTTGAGCATTTTTTCATATACCTGTTGGCCATTTGTATGTCTTCTTTTGAGAAATGTTTACTCAGATCCTTTGCCCATTTTTTCATTGGATTACTTGATTTTTTCCTATTGAGTTGTTGGAGCTCCTTACATATTGTAGTTATTAATCCTCTGTCAGATGAGTAGTTTGCAGATATTTTCTTCCATTCTGTGGGTTGTCTGTTCACTTTTTTGATGGTTTCCTTTGCTTTGCAGAAGCTTTTTAAGCTTGATGTGACCCTATTTGTCCAATTTTGCTTTGGTTGTCTGCACTTTCGGGGTATTACTCAAGAAGTCCTTGTCTGGACCAATGTCCCGAAGTGTTTCCCATATGTTTTCTTTTAGTAGTTTTATAGTTTCAGGGCTTAGATTTAAGTATTTAATCCATTTTGGTTTGATTTTTGCATATGGAGTGAGATAAAGATCTAGTTTCATTCTTCTGCATATGGATATCCAGTTTTCCCAGCACCATTTATTGAAAAGACTGTCCTTTCCTCACTGTATGTCCTTGGCATCTTTGTCGAAGATAAGTTCACTATAGACACATGGATTTATTTCTGGGTTCTCTACTCTGTTCCATTGGTCTATGTGTCTGTTTTTATGCCAGTACCATGCTCTTTTGGTTACTACAGTTCTGCAGTATAATTTGAAGTCAGGTAATGTGATTCTTCCAGTTTTGTTCTTTTTGCTCAGGATTGCTTTGGCTATTCTGGGTCTTTTGTGGTTCCATATAAATTTTAGGATTATTTTTCCTATTTCTGTGAAGAATGTCATTGGTATTTTAATGGAGATTGCATTGAATATTGCTTTGGTAGTATGGATATTTTAATAATATTGATTCTTCCAATCCATAAGCATGGAATAACTTTCCATTTTTTTGTGTCCTCTTCAATTTCTTTCATCAATATTTTATACTATACTTTTCATTGTGGAGATCTTTCACTTCTTTGGCTAAGTTTATTCCTAGGTATTTTATTTTATTAGTAGCTATTGTAAATGGGATTGCTTTCTTGATTTCTTTTTCAGATTGTTCACTGTTGGCATATAGAAATGCTACTGATTTTTGCATGTTGATTTTGTATCCTACAACTTTACTGAATTTGTTTATTGGTTCTAACAGTTTTTTTGTGGAATCTTTAGGTTTCGCTAGATATAAGATCATATCATCTGCAAACAAGGATAAATTGACTTCTTCCTTTCCAATTTGGATGCCCTTTATTGCTTTCTCTTGTCTGATTGCTCTAGCTAGAACTTCCAGCACTATGTTGAAAAACAGTGGTGAAAGTGAGCATCCTTGTCTTGTTCTAAATCTTGAGGAAAGACTTTCGGCTTTTCCCCATTCAGTATGATTCTAGCTGTGGGTCTGTGATTTATAGCTTTTATCATTTTGAGGTAAATTCTTTCTATACCCAGTTTTTTGAGAGTTTTAATCATGAAGGGATGTTGAATTTTATCAGATGGATTTTCAGCATCAATTGAAATGATTATATGGTTTTTGTCCTTCATTCTGTTGATATGATGTATCACATTGATTGATTTGCATATGTTGAACCATCCCTGCATCCCTGAGATGAATCCCACTTGATCATGATGAATAATCTTTTCAATATGCTGTTGAATTTGGTTTGCTAGTATTCTGTTGAGGATTTTTGCATCTATGTTCATCAGAGATATTGGTCTATAGTTTTTTTTTTTGTTGTATGTTTATCTGATTTTGGTATCAGGTGATACAGGCCTCTTAGAATGAGTTTGGGAGTATTCCTTCCTCCTCAATTTTTTGGAATAGTTTAGGTAGGATTGGAATTAATTCTTCTTTGAATGCTTGGTAGAATTCAGCAGTGAAGCCATCGGGTCCTGGGCTTTTCTTTGATGGGAGATTTTTTGTTACTGCTTCTATCTCATCACTTCTTATTGGCTTATTCAGGTTTGGATTTCATCCTGGTTCAATCTTTGTAGATTGTATGTATCTAGGAATTCATCTATTTCTTCTAGGTTTTCCAATTTATTGGCATATAGTTGCTCATAGTAGTATCCAGTGATCCTTTGAATTTCTGCAGTATCAATTGTAATGTCTCTTTTTTCATCTCTGATTTTATTTATTTGAATTTTCTCTCTTTTTTTCTTAGTCTGGCTAAAAGTGTTTCAATTTTATTTATCTTTTCAAAAAAATAACTTTTTGTTTCATTGATCTTTTGTATTTTTTTGTTTCAATTCCATTTATTTCTGGTCTGATCTTTATTATTTCTTTTTTTCTACTAATTTTTGGTTTGAACTTGTTTTCTAGTTCTTTGAGATGCATCAATAGGTTGTTTATTTGGAGCTTTTCTACTTTTTTGATGTAGGCACTTATTGCTATAAACTTTCCTCTTATTACTGCTTTTGTTCTATCACACAGGCTCTGACAAGTTGTGTTTTCACTTTTATTTGTTTCATGGAATTCTTAAACTTCCTTCTTAATCGCTTCACTGATCCACTGATCATTCAGGAGCATATTTTTAAATTTCCATGTGTTTATGTATTTTCCAATGTTCCTGTTGTTATTGATTTCTAGTTTTATTCCATGGTGGTCACAGAAAATGCTTGGTATGATTTCAATTTTTAAAAAAATTTTTAAGACTTGTTTTGTGGCCTAACACATGGTCTGTCCTTGAGAATGATCCAAGAGCTGAGGAGAAGAAGGTGTATTCTGCAGCTGTTGCATGAAACGTTCTACAAATATCTATTAGGTCCATTTGGTCTATAGTGCAGATTAAATTCAATGTTTCCTTGTTGATTTTCTGTCTGGATGATCTGTCCAATGCTGACAGTGGAATGTTGAGGTCTCCAGTGATTATTGTATTGGGGTTTATCTCTCTCTTTAGCTCTGATAATATTTGCTTTATATATCTGGGTGCTCCAGTGTTAGCTGCATATATATTTAGAATTGTTATATCCTCTTGCTGAATTGACCCCTTGATCATTAATGACCTTCTTTGTCTCTTTTTACAGTTTTTTTGTCTTTGAAATATACTTTACCTGATGGAAGTATAGCTATTCCTGCTCTTTTTGGGTTTCCATTTGCATGGAATATCTTTTTCCATCCCTTTATTTTTAGTTATGTGTGCCTTCATAGGTGAAGTGGGTTTCTTTAAGACAACATATAGTTGGCTCTTGTTTTTTTTTATCCATTCAGCCACTCTATGTCTTTTGATTGGAGAGTTCTTGGGTGGCAGTTTTTTTTCTTTGAGCACTTTGAAAATGCCATTCCACTCCTTCCTGGCCTGTATGGTTTCTGTTGAAAAGTTTGTTGCCAGATGAATTGGAGTTCCTTTATATCTTATTTGTTTCTTATCTCTCACTGCTTTTAGGATCTTTTTTTTGTTTTTGATTTTCAAGTTTTATTGTAAGTCTTTAGTACTCTTATTTGGTTCAAATCTGTTTGGTGTTCTCTGACCTTCCTGTACTTGGATATTTATATCTTTCTCAAGTTTTGCAAAGTTTTCTATTATTATTTCTTTCAATAAGCTTTCTACCCCTTGCTCTTGCTCAACTCCTTCTTGAACACCAATAATTCTTAGATTTGGTCTTTTGAAGTAGTTTTCTATATCTTATAGGTGATCTTTGTTCCATTTCATTATTTTTTCTTTTTTCTCCTCTGAGTGTGTAATTTCAAATAGTCTTTCTTTGAGCTCCAGATTCTTTTCTCTGCTTGGTCCCTTATGCTATTGAGAGTCTCTGATGAATTTTTCAGTTCAGCAAATGTATTTCTCAGTTCCAAGATTTCTGTTTAATTTTTTTATTATTTAAATCTCTGTTAAATTTCTCTAATAAGTTTCTGAATTGCTTTTCTGTGTTATCTTGGAGATCAATGAGTTTCCTTAAAATTGCTATTTTTAATTCTTGGTCAGAGAGTTCATAAATCACCATCTTGTTAGGGTCAGTCACTGTTTCCTTGCTTTGTATGTTTGGGGAGGTCATTGATTCCCTGTTTGCTGTTGCTTCTTGTGGATGTACATCTATGTCTTTACATTGAAAGATTGGTTATTTATTTCAGTCTTCTCTGTCTGGCTTGTTTGGATTTTTATTGCATATGTTTGCTTAGAGATTCTTTGTACTTGTTGAATGTCTTATTTTTTTTTCTGCTAGCTCACTGACCCCTTTTTGGCACTTGATGGCATCTTAAACCCAGACTTGCCTCAGCTCAAGCAAATGATCAGAGTGTTGCCCATCCTGAATGGAGGTGGTCCCAAAGGGGATATTGTGGCAGTGTGGAAAAGCTGGTTAGGGGTTTGTGTCCTGGGGGCCTGTGGAACATACCTCCTACAGTGTGGTGCTGCTGAACAGTCACTCTGATTTGGCATCTCCTTTGGCTGAGTTATAGAGCAGACTTTTTAGGGCTGAGTATGATAGTCCTGCATCTTCCTTTTGTCTCTAGCTATCCTCAGGGATATTTCTCCTTTCAGGTACTCATGATGCTTTCCATGGGATGAATCAGGGACAGATCTCCTGCCAGGTAACCCAAGATGATGGGGAAGCTTTTTGTCCACCTCGATCTCACTTTTTCCAGCGTAGAAACTGTAAGTTGGGGGACATTTTCCACACACTTGGTGCCAGGCAGATTGAGAGGCAGGGTGTTATAGATACAGAAATCCAATTCTCTTACTGTCTGCTCAAAGTTTTTTCATTTCTCTGTGGCCCTGGGAACTGACTCAACCTCATATTTGAGTTTAGGGATGTTGCTGGTGGTAATCTCAGTGCTGTATATTTGTTTTCAGTTTTCTGTGGGGCACAGTGAAGCCAGCTTGCATCTATGCCACCATTTTTGAACAGGAACCAAAACTTTTGTCATTGTGCTTTTTAAAAGATACTGTATTTTTTAAGTGTCAACATTTAATTTTCATTTAAATGTGGCAGATTACATTATTTAGTTCAACAAGCACAGAAACTTAGTAACACTAAGAGATATTTGAACATTTATTTTACAATTTACTAAATATATTATATAAATGAGGGAAGCAACTTTTGTAGAGATTGTATGTGTGAGATAATGTAATGTTCTTGTCCAGTTTTTGGAGTACAGTTGAATAGGATTTTTAATTATTTAGAAACATCTTTACTGAATAACATGTGATGATTTTTTTGTGTAATGTATTTGATTTTGTAAGTATGTATTTCCTGAAGTTATTTTTGTAAGAAATGCTAAATCTTTTAGTATATCATGTCCTCTCAAAATTGGCATGAGTTAAGTAATAGGTTGTGTGCAATTTGTATTGTGTACTATACAATAACTGGGAAACTTTTATAATTATAAAAATATTTATTAACTTTTGGTGTGTTGTTTAAACAAATGACTGGAACATACTAAAGATATTAGTAGGATTTTTCTGAATATTTCAGACTTGAACTCAAGCTAGCTTTCTTGTGTTTTTCAAAAGAAAATGGTGTCATGTCTTTCAAAATCAATAAATTTGTTTCCTCATTAGAAAAAAGTTTACCATTTTAACTATTTTTAAGCATACAGTTTAGTGGCATTAACTACATTCTCATTGTTGGGCAACCATCACCACTATCCATCTCTAGAAGTTTTTTCATCTTCCCAAACTGAAACTATGTACCAGTTAAATGATAAATCCCCATTCTTGCCATCACCCCGTCCTTGGTAACCACCATTCTACTTTCTGTTTTTATGACTTTGATTACTCTAGGTACCTCATATAAGTGGAATCATGCAGTATTTGTCCTTTTGTGACTGGTTTATTTTACTTAGCATGGTGCCTTCAAGATTCATTCATGTTGTAGTATGTATCAGAATTTCCTTCTTTTTAAAGGCTGAATAATATTCTATTGTATGTATGTACCACATTTTATTTATCAATTTATGATTCTTGCCTTTTTATCCTATTCTCTGCAACTTTGTTGACTTTGGTTATTAGCTTTAATAGTGTTTTTGTAGATTCTTTTCGATTTTCTATGTATAGAACTGTGTCATCTTTAAATAGAGATAATTTTACTTCTCCCTTTCCAATTTGAATGCTATTTATTTCTTTTTCTTACCTAATTTCTCCAGCTAGAATTTTTTTCATTCTGGTTAAAAAATAACATAAAATTTACCATCTTAATCATTTTAAAATTTACAATATGGTAGTGTTAACTATATATGCCTTATTGTGCAACCAATCTCTACAACTTTTTCATCTTGCAAAACTGAAACTCTATACCCATGGAACAACTTCCCCTTCCCTCCCTCTCCACAGCCCCTGGCACCCCCCATTCTACTTTTTATTTCTAAAAGTTTGCCTATTTTAAATACCTCATATAAGCGGAATCATGCAATATTTGCCTTTTTTATGACTGTCTTACTTCACTTAGCTTAATGTCCTGAAGGTTCGTTCATGTTGTAGCATATGACAGGATTTCCTTTTTTTTAAAAAGGCTGAGTAATATTTTATTGTCTGTATATACGACATTTTAAAAATCCATTCATCCGTTGATGGACTGTTTGTTTCTACCTCTTAGCTATTGTGAATAATGCTGCCATAAACATGGATGTGCAAATATACATTCAAGATCCTTTTTCAATTCTTTTAGATATATACCCAGAAGTGGGATTGATGGATCATGTGATAATTCTATTTTTAATTTTTGGAGGAACCTCCATATTTTTTTTCATAGTGGGTGCACTATTTTACATTCCCACCAACAGTGTACAAAGGATTCCAGTTTCTCCACATCTTTGCCAATACTTATTTTCTGATTTTTTTCTTAATTGTGGCTATCCCAATGGGTATGAGGTGATACTATGGTTTTGATTTGTATTTCCTTGATGATTTAGTGTCTTAGTCAGTTCAGGCTGCCATAACAAAGTAACATAGACTGGGTGGCTTAAACAACAAATATTTATTTCCCACAGTTCTGGATACTGGGAAGTCCAAGGTAAAGGCACTGGTAGATTCAGTGTCTGGTGAGGGCCCTCTTCCTGGTTTCCAGATGGCTGTCTTCTTATTGTATCCTCACATGGTGGAAAGAAAGCAAGAGAGCTCTCTGGAGTCCCTTTTATAAGGACACTAATCCTGTTTATGAGGGCTCTACTCTCATGACCTAATTACCTCCCAAATGCCCCACCTCCTAATACCATAACGTGGGGGATTTCAACATATAAATTTTGGGGGAGACACAAACATTCAGTCTATTCCAATTAGTGATATTTTAAATTAGTGATTTTCCTATGCTTGTTTGCCATTTGTATATCTTTTTTGGAAAAATATCTATTCAAGTTCTTTGCACATTTAAAAAAATTAATATACTTTATTTTTTAGAGCAATTTTAGGTTCATAGCAAAATTGAACAGAAAGTATAGAGAATTCACATATATTCCCTATCCCTACACATGCACAACTTCCCTCACTATTCACATCCCACACCACAAGTTGTACATTTGTTACAGCTGATGAACCTAATTAACTCACCATTATCACCCAACATCCATAGTTTTCACCGGGGTTCACTCTTGGTGTTGTACATTCTCTGGGTTTTGACAAATATATAATAACATGTATCTATCATTATAGCATCATACGTAATAGTTTAACTGCCCTAAAAATCTTCTGTGCTCTGCCTACCCCACTCTCCTCCCCATTCCCTGGTGACCAAGATCTTTTTACTGTCTCCATAGTTTTCCCTTTTCCAGAATGTCATGTAGTTGGAATCATATAGTATGCAGCCTTTTCAAATTGGCTTCTTTCACTTAATGATATGCATTTAAGTTTCTTCCATGACTTTTCATAGCTTGATAGCTCATTTCTTTTTAGCACCAAGTAATATTCCACTGTCTGGATGTAGTAGTTTATTTATCCATTCACCTACCAAAGGACATTGTGGTTGCTTCCAAGTATTGGCAATTATGAATAAAACTACTATAAACATCCATGTGCAGATTTTTTGGTGAACATAAGTTTTCAGTTCATTTGGGTAAATTCTAAGGAACATACTTGCTGGATTGTATTGTAAGAGTATGTTTACTTTTGTGAGAAACTGCCAAATTATCTTCTAAAGTGTATGTGCTATTTTGCATCCCCACCAGCAATGAATGTTGCTCTACATCCTCACCAGCATTTAGTGTTGTCAGTGTTTTGGAATTTGGCCATTCTAATAGGTGTGTTGTGATATCTCACTGTTGTTTTAACTTGAAATTCCCTAACGACATATGATGTTGAACATATTTTCATATGCTTACTTGCCACATATATCTCTGATAAAGTATCTCTTCAGGTCTTTTGCCTATTTTTAAATCAGATTGTTTCTTTTCTTATTATTGAGTTTTAAGTATTCTTTGTATATTTTGAATGACAGTCCTTTATCAGATGTGTCTTTTGCAAATATTTTCTCCTAGTCTGTGGCTTGTCTTCTCATTCTTTTGACATTGTCTTTCACAGAGCAGAAGTTTTTAATTTTAATGAAGTCCCATTATTTCTTTCATGGATCATGCCCTTGGTGTTGTAATAAAATGTCATCACCATACCCAAGGTCATGGAGGTTTTCTCCTATGATATCTTCTAGAAGTTTTATAGTTCTGCAGTTTGAATTTGGCATATAGTCAATTTTAAGTCAATTTTTGTGAATGGTGTAATGTCTATGTCTGGATCAATTTTTTTTGCATGTGGATGTCTAGATGTTCCATCGTCATTTGTTGAAAAGACTATCTTTGCTCCATCGTATTGCCTTTGTTCCTTTCCCAAATATCAGTTGACTATATTCATGTGAGCCTATTTCTGGGCTCTCTGTTCTGTCCCATTGATCTATTTAACTATTCTTGCACCAGTACCACACTGTCTTAATTATTGTGGTTTTGTAGTAAATCTTGAAATCAGATAGTGTCAGTCCTCTGACTTTGTTTTGCTTCAGTATTGAATTGGATATTCTGGGTCTCTTGCCTCTCCATAAACTTTAGATTTATAAAAATTTATAAATTTATAAACTTTATAAATTAGATTTATAAACTCCAGATAAACTTTAGGTTGCCACTATCCACAAAATTACTTGCTGGGATTTTGATTGGAATTGTGGGTAGATCAATATAATAAGTTGGAAAACTTTACATCTTGCAATATTAGTCTTCTATCCATGATATAGATATCTCCATTTATTTTAGTTCTTGTGGTTCTTTATTTGTTTTTAGTTGTTCTATATCTTTATTTTTAGATTATATTTCATTTTTGAGAATATAATTATATGGTAATATATAATTACCAAGATAATATAAATAGTAACATGTTTTAAATTTCAAATTCCATTTGTTCATTGCTGGTACGTAGGAAAATAATTGACTTTTTTATACTAACCTGTATCCTGCAACCTTGCTATTATCGCTAATTAGTTCCAGGAGTTTTCTGTTGATTCTTTTGGATTTTCTACATAGGTATCATGTCATCTGTGAGCAAAGATGGTTTCATTTCTTCCTTCCCTATCAGTATACTTTTTATTTTTTCCCCTTGTATTAGCTAGTACTTCCAATGAAATGTTGAAAGGCAGTTATGAGAGGGAACATCCTTGTCCTCTTCCTGAACTTAGTGGAAATCTTTGAGTTCCTCCCTATTAAGTATAATGTTACATACAGGGTTTTTTGGTACATATTCTTTATCAAGCTGAGGAAGTGCCCTTCTGTTCCTAGTTTGCTGAGTGTTTTTTAAAAATCATGAATAGGTATTGAATTTTGTCCAATGCTCTTTCTGCATCTATTGATATGATCATGTGATTTTTCTTCTTTAGCCTGTTGATGGGATGGATTACGTGAATTGATTTTCAAATGTTAAACCAGCTTGTATTCCTGGGATAGATCCCACTTTGTTGTGGTGTATAATTCTTTTTATACATTATTGAACTTGATTTGCTAATATTATGTTGAGGATTTTTGCATCTTTGTTCATGAGAGATATTGGTCTGTAGTTGTCTTCTCTTGTAATGTCTTTGTTTGGTTTTGGTATTAGGGTAACACTGGCCTCACAGAGTGAGTTAGGAGCTATTTCCTCACTTCTATCTTCCAGAAGAGATTGTAGAGAATTGTTATAATTTCTTCCTTAAATATGTGGGAGAATTCACCCATGAACCCAGCTGGGCCTGGTGATTTCTCTTTTGGAATGTTATTAATTCCTGATTCAACTTCTTTAATAGATATAGACCTCTTCAGATTGTCTACTTCTTGTGTGAATTTTGGCATTGTGTCTTTCAAGGAATTGGTCTATTTCCTCTAGGTTATTGAATTTGTGGGCATGGGGTTTGTCGTAACATTCCTTTATTATCCTTTTAATGTTCTTGAGATGTGTATTGATTTTATTGATCTTTTCAAAGAACCAGCTTTTGGTTTTATTTATTATATCTATTAATTTCCTATTTCCAATTTCATTGATTTCTGCTGTAATATTTATTATTTCTTTTCTTCTGCTTACTTTGCATTCAATTTTCTCTTTTTTCTAGTTTCCTAAGGTGGAAGCTTAGGTGATTGATTCTAGATCTTTCTCTTTTTCTAATATATGCATTCAATGCTATAAATTTCCCTCTGAGCACTGCTTTTGCTGTATCCCCTAGATTTTGATAAGTTGTATCTTCATTTTCATTTAATTCAAAGTACTTTAAAATTTCTCCTGTAGTTTCTTCTTTGACCCATGTGTTATTTAGAAATGTATTGTTTAATCTCCAAGTATTTTGGCATTTTTCCAGATATCTTTCTGTTATTGATTTCTAGTTTAATTCCTTCCTGGCCTGAGAATAGACCTTGTATGATTTCTATTCTTTTAAATTTGTTAAGGTGTGTTTTATGGCCCAGAATATGTTCTATCTTTGTGAATGTTGTCTATAGATATCAATTATATCAGAATGATTGATGATGCTGTTGAGTTTAACTATATCCTTACAGATTTTCTGCCTGCTAGATCTGTCCATTTCTAATAGAGGAGTGTTAAAATCTTCAACTTTAATATTAATAGTAGATTCTTCTATTTCTTGCAGTTATATCAGTTTTTGCCTCATGTATTTTGGTGCTCTGTTGTTAGGCCCATATACATTTAGGATTGTTATATCTTGTTGGAGTAGTATTGACCCCTTTATCATTATGCAATGCCCCTATATATTCTCAAAACTTTCCTTTGCTCTGAAGTCTGCTGTGTCTGAAATTAATATAGCAACTACTGCTCTCTTTTGATTAGTGTTAGCATGGTATATCTTTCTCCATCCCTTTACTTTTAGTATATGTGTCTTTATGTTTAAAGTATGTTTCTTATAGACAATATATGGTTGGGTCTTGCATTTTGATCCACTTTGACAATCTCTGTCTTTTAATTCCTACATTTAGACCATTGACATTTAAAGTGATTATTAATATATAAGATTTGGATTAATATCTACCATATTTGTTACTGTTTTGTTTTTTGCCCTTGTTCTTTGTTCCTATTTTTGTCTTCCAAAATTTTTATTCTTTTTATGGTTTTATTTTATATGATTCCATTTTCTCTCCTTTCTTAGCATATCATTTATACTTCCTTTAAAAAAAACTCTTTTAGTGGTAACTCTGGCATTTGCAATATACATTTACAATTAATCAAGTCTACTTTCACATAACCCTATACTGCTTCATGAATAGTGCAAATACTTTATCATAGCAAAATATTCCAATTCTTTCCTCCCATCCCTTGTCATTATTGTCATTCACTTCATTTATACATAAGCATAAATAAGCATATATATTTATATATGTCTAAGCATACATAATCAAAAATGTTATTATTTTGAACAAATTGTTATCTGTTAGATTAATTAAGAATAAGAAAAATAAAAGTTTTTATTTTATCTTCACTTATTAATTCTCTGATGCTCTTCCTTTCTTATGTAGATCTGAGTTTCTGACCTAAATATTTTTCCTTCTCTCTGAATAATTCATTTTTACATTTACTGCAAGGCAGGTCTACTGATAACAAATTCCCTCAATTTTTGTTTGTCTGAGAAAGTCTTTATTTCTCCTTCACTTTTTTTCAGAAGAGGAAAAAAAATGAACCAAATGAAGATTTTATTTATGTATTTTTTCATTCAAATGTTGAAACCTTATTCTTAAATAGGTCATTTACTCCCTCATTTTTGTACTATTGTTATATAGATTGCATTTAAATGTGTTATAAACCCAAATACATTGTTTTTTTAATTTCAGAATATTATGGGGGTATAAACTTTTTGGTTACACGAATTGCTTTTGTACCCAATAATACATTGTTATTATTATTACTTTACATTTAATAGTATGCATTTTAAAGAAGCTGGAGAATAAAGGAAAGTAAGTAAATATTTATAGAGTTTCTTATATTAACCTTCTTATTTGTCATTTGTGGATTGGAGTTATCATCTGGGGCATTTTTTTCATCGTCAAATATGAATTTAATTTTTTTGTCTATTAGCATGTTCTTCTTGTTTATTTTTTATTTTTGTTTTATTGTGGTAGGAACACTGCTATGGTTTGAATGTTTGTTTCCCTCCAAAACTCATCTTGGAATTTAATTGCTAGTGTAATTATTTTGGGAGGTGGGGCCCTTAGGAGGTGATTAGGCCATCAGGGCTCCACCTTCATGGGTGGGCTTAACGACTCAATAAAAGGGCTTTCAGAAATGGATTATCTCTCTTGGCTCTTCTGCTCTTCTGCCATGTGAGGAACAGTGTTCCTCCCTCTGGAGGATGCAGAGTTCAAAGCGCTATCTTGGGAGCAGAGACCGGGCCCTTACTAGACACCAAACCTGCCAGTGCCTTGATATTGAACTTCTCAGCCTCCAGAACTGTAAGGCAATAAATTTCTGTACATTATAAATTACCCAGTCTGTGGTATCTTGTAATAGCAGCACAAATAGACTAAGACAGAAATTGGTACCAAGAGAAGTGGGGTGTTGCTATAACAAATACCTGAAAATATTGAAGCAGCTTTGGAGCTGGGTAATGGGTAGAAGTTGGAACATGCTGGAAAAAGCCTGTATTGCCATAAATGGACCATTAAGGACAATTCTGGTGAGGGCTCAGAAGAAGAGAATGGCTGTAGGGAAAGTTTGAATCTTCTTAGAGATTACTTAAGTGGTCATGACCAGAATGCTGGTAGAAATATGGTCTGTAAAGACTATTCTGATTAGGTCTCAGATGAAAATGAGGAACAAGGTATTAGAAACTGGAGAAAGAGCCATCTTTGTTATAAAGTGGCAAAGATCTTGGCTGAATTGTGTCCATGCCTGAGGGTTTTGTGGAGGGCAGAACTTAAGAGCAATGAACTAGGATATCTGCCAGAAGAAATATCTAAGTAGCAAAGCATTCAGGGTGCTGTGTGGCTTCTTTTAATTGCATATGGTAAAATGTGATAGGAGAGAAATGATTTGAAGACAGAACTTATAATCTAGCCCTCACCAGACACCAAACCTGCAGGTGTCTTGACATTGAATTTTCCATCTTCCAGAACTGTGAGCCAATACATTTTTATTTATTATAAATTACCCAGTCTGTGGTATTCTGTTATGGCAGCACAAATGGACTAAGACAAACACTTATCATGAGATCTACCATCCCAACAGATTTAAAAGTGTATAAATACTGTATTGTTAACTAGCACAAAGCAGATCTCTAGAACTTCTTCATCTTGCATAACTGAAATCTCCTTCACTTTCAAAGGACACTTTTGTAGGGTACAGAATTCTAGGTTGGTGGGTTTTTTTCTCACCTCTTTAAATACTTCACTCCACTCTCTTTTTGCTTGGATGGTTTCTGAGGAAAAGCTGGATGTAATTCTTATCTTTGCTCCTCTATATGTAAGGTGTTCCCCCCGCCGCCTCATTCAAGATTTTTTCTTTATCTTTGATTTTCTGAAGTTTGAATATGATATGCCTAGATGTAGTTTTTTTTTTTTTTTGCTTTGTTTTTTAGCATTTATCCTACTTGGTGTCCTCTGAGCCTCTTGGATCTGTAGTTTTGTGTCTGATGTTAATTCGGGGGAATTCTCAGACATTATTGTTTCAAATATTTCTTTTGTTCCTTTCTCTCTTGCTTCTCCTTCTGGTGTTTTATTATGTGTATGTTACACCTTTTGTAGCTGTCCAACAGCTTTTGGATATTCTGTTCTTGGTTTTTCTTCAGTCCTTTTTCTCCTTGCTTTTCAGTTTTGAAAGTTTCTATTGACATACCCTCAAGCTCAGAAATTGTCTTCTCAGCCATGTCCAGTCTTCTAATGAGCCCATCAAAGGTATTCTTCATTTCCATTACAGTGTATACCTCTAGTATTTTGTGATTCTTTCTTAGATTTTCCATCTCTCTGCTTACATTATCCATCTGTTCTTATATGATTTTTACCTTTTCCATTAAAATCCTTAATATATTAATTATAGTTTTAAAAAATTCCTGATCTGGTGGTACCAACATTCTTGCCATATCTGACTCTAGTTCTGATGCTTGTATAGTCTCCTCAAACTGTGTTTTTTGCCTTTTAGTATGCCTTGTAATTTTTTGTTGAAAGGTAGAGGTGATGTACTGGATAAAAGGAACTGTGGTAAATAGGCTTTTAGTAATGTAGTTGTAAGGTGTGGGAGGAAGGGAAGCACTCTATTGTCCTATGATTAGGTCTCAGTCTTTTGGTGAGCCTGTGCTCTTGGACTGTGAACTTCACCAGTGCTTGCCAGTTTTTCCACCTTAGGTGGGATAGGATGGCTAGAAGGAGCTAGAGTTGGATAATTCCCTTCCCCCACGTGTATGACATGGAGATGGCTGGGGTTGGATATTTCCCTTCCCTCATGTAGATTAAGCTCTGTTACAACCTCAGCAGGTTAGGCTCTGGTACAATAGTTTCTCTTGAGGGCAGGTATTGTTAAGAAAAACATAATGCTCTGGCATATTTTTAAATGGTTTCTTTTCCCCTCCCCACACCAAAACCATGAGGGGATTCTTCTTTGATATTCATTGTGAGGACCATGTAGATTTCCTGGAGGTGAAGCTCACAAAAGTGTGTGGCTTTCCTATGTCTGGGTCCCCCTAGAGTTTTTAACTCTCAGACTTGTCCACACTGAATCTCTAGGAATTCATCAACTACAGTTTAGATTTTCCTACCCTGGCACTGGTTCCTGTCATGGCTTATACTCGTGGGTTTTGCTCCATTGAGTTGTGAGTCTCTGTATCTGCCTGTCTGTCTCTCTAATTTTGGGGACAGTAATTTGCCCTGTGACCTTACTTCTTTGATGGAGGATCTAAGAAGAGTTGTTGATTTTTCAACTTGTTCAGCTTTTTACTTGTTATTAGGATGGAGTGGTGACTTCCAAAGTATTTACATGATGGACTGGAAACCAGAAGTCCTCCTTTGCCCATTTTAAAATCAGATTATTTGTTTCTTTGTTGTTGAGTTGTAGGAGTTCTTTATATATTCTGGATATTAACCATTTATCAGATTCCATAGGTTGCCTGTTCACTCTGTTGATTGTGTTTTTTGATGCACAAAAATTTAAAAATTTGATGTAGTCCCATTTCTCTATTTTTGCTTTTGTTGCCTGTGCTTTTGGTGTCATATCCAAGAAATAATTGCCAAGTCCATGTCATGAATCTTTCCCTCTATGTTTTCCTCTAGGAGGTTGATAGTTTTAAGTCTTATGTTTTGGTCTTTAATCAATTTTGAGTTAATTTTTGTATATGGTAAGGGTCCAATTTCATTTTTTGGTATGTGGATATCCAGTTTTCCCAGCACTATTGGTTTAAGAGACTGTTCTTTCCACATTTAGTGGTCTTAGCATCCTGTCAAAGATGATTTGAGCATATATGTGAGGATTTATTTTTGGGCTTTTTATTATATTCCATTGGTCTATTTGTCTGTCTTCGTGCTAATGCCACACTGTTTTAATTACTGTGGCTTTGTAATATGTTTTGAAATTAGGACGTATGAGTCTTATAACTTTGTTCTTCTTTTTCAAAATTGTTTTGGCTATTTGGGTGTTCCTTGAGATTCCATATGAATTTCAGGATGAATTTTTCTATTTCTATAAAAAAATGCCATTGAGATTTTGACAGGGATTTCACTGAATCTGTACATCATTTTGGGTAGTGTGGACATCTTAACAATATTAAAATTTTCAATACACAAACATGGAATGTCTTTCCATTTGTGTCTTCTTTCTTTCAGGGATGTTTGGTGGTTTTCAGTGTACGTGTTTTTCACCTCCTTGGTTAGGTTTATTCTTTTGTAGGTTTTTTTTGAAGGACTAACTATATATTTCATTGACTCTGTCTATTGTTTTTCTATTCTCTATTTTGTTTATCTCTGTTCTAATCTTTATTGTTTCCTTCCTTCTGCCTGCATTGGGTTCAGTTTGCTCTTCATTTTCTTGTCCCTTATGGTGTAAATTTAGTTATTCATTTGAGATTTTTCTTCTTTTTTCACATAAAGTGTTTACAGCAATAAATTTTGCTCTGAGGTGTTTAATTGCTTAAGTTTTTGTATGTTGCATTCTGCTTTCATTTGTCTCAATATATTTTCTAATATAGGGTTTAATTTCCACATATTTGTGAATTTTCCAGTTTTCCTTCTGCTATTGATTTCTAGCTTAATTTCACTGTAGTTGGAGTATATACATTGTATAATTTCAATCTTTTAAAAATTTATTGAAACTTGTTTTGTAACTTAACATATGGTCTATCCTCAAGAATATTCCATGTACACCTGAGAAGAATGTGTACTCAGCTATTGTTGGGTGGCATGTCATGTTCTATGTATGTCTGTTAGGTCTGGTTCTTATATGTATACTGTTGTTTGAGTCTTCTGTTTCTTTGTTTATCTCCTATCTATTTATTCTATCCATTATTGAAAGTGGGGTACTGAAGTCTGAAACTATTATTTTAAAAGTGTCCATTTCTCCTTTCAATTCTGCCAATGTTTGATTTACATTTTTAGGATTCTTTTTTTGGGTGTGTATAAGTTTATAATTGTTATATATCCTTGATAAATCCACCCTTTGATCAATATACAATATCCTACTTTATCTTTTGTAACAGGTTTTTACTTAATGTCTATTTTGTGTGACCTTAGTATAGTCACTTCAGGTCTCTTTTGGTTACTATTTGCATGGACTATCATTTCCCATCCTTTCACTTTCAATGTATTTGTGCTTCAGATCTACAGTTAGTCCCTTATAAATACCATATAGATGGATCAGGGTTTTTAAAAAATTTATTCTTCCACTGTCTGTATTTTGATTGAAGAATTTAGTCCATTTTCATTTAAGTTAATTACTCATAAGGAAGAACTTCTGCCATTTTGTTATTTATTTACTGTATGTATTGTACCTTTTTTGTTTGTCATTTTTCCTATTACTGCCTTACTTTGTGTTTGATTTTTTTGTAGTGTACCATTTTGATACCCTCTCATTTCCTTTTGTGTATATTTTTAGATATTTTCACAGTAGTTGCTATGAGAATTACAACTAACATCCTAAATTTATAACTGTCAAGTTTGAATTTATACCAACTTAGCTTCAATATCATATAAAAATCTGCTCCTATACTGCTTCATTCCCTGCTTTATGGCATTATTGTCACAAAGTAGATTTTTATACATTGTGTACCCACTAACATAGATTTATAATGATTATTTTATACATTTCTCTTTTAAATCATATAGGAAATAAAAAGTGTATTTGCAAAAAAAAAAATGCAACAGTTTTGGCTTATATATTTCCCCATATAGTTTCCTTTCCTAGAGTTCTTTATTTCTTTGAATGGCTTTGAGCTTTTTTCTTGTGCCCTTTCATTTCAACCTGAAGGACTCTCTCTAGCATTTTTTGTAGGGCAGATATATTAACACCAGCAACAAACTCCCCCAGCTTTTGTTTACTTAGGAATGTCTTAATTTCTCCTTCATTTTTATATGATAGTTTTGCCAGATATAGAAATCTTTGCTGACAGTTTTTTTCTTGCAGCACTTTAAAAATGTCAACCTATACTTTTCTCACCTCAGTGGTTTCTAATGAGAAATCTGCTGTTATTGTTATTGAGAATCCCTTGAACTTTACAAGTCAATTCTCTCCTTCTGCTCTCAAGGGTCTTTCTTTGTGGTTTTTGGCAATTTGATTACAATTTGTCTTGATGTGGATCCATTTTTGTTTATGCTTTTTGGAGTTCATTGAGCTTCTTGAATGTGTAGATTTGTGTCTTTTATCAAATTTGGGAAAATTTCAACCATTCTTTATTCAAATATTCTTTCTTCCCCTTTTTCTCTTTGCTCTCCTTCTGTGACTCCCGTTGGTATTCTTAGTGGTGTCCCACAGGTCTCTTAGGCTTTGTTCATTTTTCTTCCTCCTTTTTTATCTCTGCTTCTCAGACTGGATAATTTCAGTTGACTCTTCTTCAAGTTCACTGATTCTTTATTCTTCCTGCTCAAAACTACAACTGAAGCCCTTTAGAGACTTTTTCATTTCAGTTATTGCACTTTCAGCTCCAGGATTTTGTTTTGGTTCCTTTTATAGTTACTGTCTTTTTATTGATATTTTCTATGTGTTCATGTATTATTCTTCTGATTTTATTTAGCTCTTTGAGCATATTTAAGACAGTTGGCTTAACCTCTTTGTCTCCTAGATCCAAGGTTTGTGCTTCCCTCAAGGACAGTTTCTGTTAATTTCTTCTGTGAATTGGCCATACATGTGGGGTCTTTTTTGTATGCTTATTTTTTTGTTGTTAAAAACTGGACATTTTGGATACTATAATGTGGTAACTCTGGAATCATATTTTTTTTCTTGGTGTGGGATGTAGCTGTTTATTTGTTGGGCTTCTAAACTATTTTTGTAGTTTGTATTCTTTGTTAAGTGTGGTCTCTGAGTCTCTGTTCCTTTAGTTTGTGTTCAGCTAGTGTTTTGACCAAAATATACTTGTATTCTGGGACAGGGGGCATAGGGTGGAGGAGGAGGAAGAGCAGGAGAAGGAGGAGAAGGAAGAATAAAGAAAAAAGAACAACAAAAACAAAAAAAACTCTCCCAGTCTTCGCACATTGGCGCTGTACTGAGGGACTTCTTCAATGCTTAGCCAGGCCATTTAAAACTCCACCTTAGCTTTCACTTCTTGCTTGCACTGAGCCTAGAGAGCAGCCAGAGGTGAAAGTTTAGGGTCTTTTCAGGACTTTTCTAAGCATGCATCCTGCTTAGAATGGACATGCACATGACTTTCTAAATTCCCTGATAAACATGGGTGCTTTTGAATGTTCTAATTTCCTTCTGTCCCCAGCTTTTCCTCCTAAGCTTTCAGCACTCTTTTGAATGACTCAACCATAATCTTTTGCTGCTGGAGGCTGCAGACTGTTTGCCTTACAATATTTTAAAGGAATATCTGCCTGCTTTTCTTTCCTGAGTGAGTTCTGAATAAGGTGACTCAGCCCTTTGGCTGGCCCCCAGACAGACTGGAACAGACAAACAAAATTCTTTCAGGTAAGTCTGCTCTGTTCTCTTCAGAAGCAGGGACCAGAGTCTCACACTGGGAATGTAGACTGAGTATACAAGACTGCCACTGAGCCAGGTAGGGTCTCAGGCAGGGTAAGGATAAATAAAATGCCACAATTCTTTCCTACAATTTTTAAGTTGCCCTTTTCTTGGTTCAACATATCCTTGGTTGTTGTAAACCTTAACTATTTTCCAGAATTCTAATGAAAGCTGATTTTCATAGTTTTTGCTTGATTTTTTGATGTTTCTATGGAGGGACTGAGCCTTAGCTCTACCTGATTCACCATGTTTGCTGATCTTGTTCATACCAACTGATTCTTTTTAAAGGTACAAAATAAATTCAATGTGGAAAACATAGTCTTTTCACAAATGGCATTGCAACATTTGGGTATCCATATGCAAGAAAAAGAGTCTGAAGCTAAATATTATACCTTATACAAAACTTAATTCATAATGGATCTAAACGTAAAACATAAAACTATAAAATCTTTAGAAGAAAATGTAAGGGAAAATCATTATGACCTAAGGTTAGCTGAAGAACTCTTAGAAATAACATCAAAAGGTTCATCCATAAAAGCTGTAAGAAAAAATTATTAAATTGGATTTCATCAAAATTTTAAACTTTTGCTCTGACAAAAACCCTGTTAAGAGAATGAAAAGATAGACATAGAATGGGAAAATACTTTAAAATTACAACTATATCCAGAATATACAAAATACACAAAGAACTCTCAAACTATATAATAAGAAAAAAAGGAATTCAATTAAAAAATGGGCAAAGGACATGTACAGACACTTCACCAAAGAAGATATAAGGATGGCAAATAAGCACACAAAAAAATGTTCAACATCATTAGCCATTAGGAAAACGCAAATTAAAACCACAATGAGGGCCAGGCACGGTGGCTCATGCCTGTAACCCCAGCACTTTGGGAGGCTGAGGTGGGCGGATAGCTTGAGGCCCGGAGTTCAAGACCAGCCTTGGTAACATAGCAGGACTCCATTGCTACAAAAAATATATATAAAAAAATAAGCCAGGCGTGGCTGCACACACCTATAGTCCTAGCTACTTGAGAGACTGAAGTGGGAGGATCACTTGAGCCCAGGAGTTCAAGGTTTCCGTGAGCTGTGATTGTGCCACTGCACCCCAGCCTTGGCAACAGAACAAGAACTTGTTTCTAAAAAAAGACAAAACAAAACCAAAACCACAATGAGATACCACTATACTCCTATTAGAATGACTAAAATTAAAAATACTGACCATACCAAGTGATGGTGAGTTTTGAGTTTGTAGAGAAAACTGGAACTCCTATATATTGATGGCAAGCATGCAGAATGGTAAATGCACTCTGGAAAACATTTTGCCCATTTCTTGTAAAGTTAAAAACACATTTTGTCATATAACCCAGCAATCCCACTCCTGGGTACTTGCCCTAGAGAAATGAAAAGTATGTTCACACAAAAATGTACATGGATGTTCATAGAAACTTTATTAATAATCAACCAAAAATTGAAAGCAATCAAGGTGTCCTCCAACAGATGAACAAATAAAAACTGTACATCCATACAATGGAACACTATTTAACAATATAAAGAAAGGAACTATTAATACATGCAACAACTTGGATGAATCATAAATGCATTATGCTAAGTGAAAGAAGCCAGTCTAGAATGGTTACATACTATGTAATTATGTTTGCATAACTTTCTAGAAAAGGGAAAATTAAGTGGATAGTAAACAGATCAGTGGTCAGAGGTTCGGGATGGGGGAGATGGTTTCACCACAAAGGGACAGAATGAGGGAGATTTGGAGGATGATGGAAATATTTTCAATCCAGATTATGGTAGTAGTTACAAGAACCTATCTATGTGTTAAAATTCATGGTACTGCAAACCAAAAAAGAGTTAATTTCACTATGATAATTTCAAATACATAATTTGAAAAATTTAAAAATGAATCACATATAAACAATTGGGAATTATAATGACATGCAAAATAGCACCAGCCTTCTCAAAAGTGACACTGGAAGATAAAAAACAGTTGACCAATAGTTCACAATAATTGGAGAAAATTATTTTCAACATAAAATCATATGCCAAGCAATCAGTTAAGTATGAGATTAAAGAAAATTTTTGTTCATGCAAAGCCTGAAAAGAAATCATATCATATGTACCCTTTCTTGGGAAGTTCCTGGAAGATGGGTCCCCTTGAAACATTGTAGTAAACCAAGAAAAGGTGGGTTCACCACTTAGGATTTGGTAAAGGAATGTTCTAAATCAGTGCAACTCCCTTAGCAATCAAAAAAAAGTAAACCAGAGTCTAGAAAGGCAATCTCTAAGAATAAAGGAATGGATGCATTTGAAGATTTGAAAAATACTGCTGTAGACTTATGACAGAAATGTAAGCTCTTGGACGCAGGAACTTCATCTGTTTTTTTCACAGATGTAGATCCATGTCTTAGAACAAGACCTGGCACATGGGAGGCCCCAAGAAAGATTATTTTAATGAAAAAAAAAGAGATAGGGGAGGAGAAGAATTTGAGACATTGAGAATACAGAATTCTTTTAAGGAATTTTTCTGTAAATGTGAGCAGATGAAAATGGGGTAGCTCGAAAGGAAAGAGGTTTTTTAAAAGTAGGAGAAATGACAACATGCTTGTATGGTGACAGGAATGATGTAAAATAGAGAAAAGTATTTATGATGAAGGGCAGAAGTTTCTGCTGATTGCTCCTATGTTCTCAGGGAAATGGGGAAGAAGATCACCAGGTGATGGTGAAAACAGTCCATGATCAGCAAGTTCCCCAACATCCTCAACTCCTCTCCTTACATAAAACTTTTCATAATGAAATGTTCTAAAAATTAAAAGGAGTATTTCTGTCTATTGGAAAAGAAGATGAGGAGAGATAAGAAGTAAGCTAACACTGGAAGATATTTGCATCACATGAAGTCATCAAAGAATTAGAATATAAAATGCAAAGATAAACATGCAAACAACCCAAGAGGGAAATGGGAAAAGGCAATATATAGGCACCTCGTAGAAAAGAAAACCTTAAAGCCAATACATATGAAAAGATGCTCCATCTCATTACTAATCAAGGAAATTACACATTAAAACCACAGGGAGATACCATTTCTCATTCACCAGATAAACAAAAACTTTGTAGTTTGATAACATCAAAAGTTGATGAGGCTGTAGACCAGCTGAAACAATTAAACTTCTTCGATAAGAGCGTAAATTAGCACAGTCACTTTGTAAGATATCTGGCATGATCTAGTAAATTTGGAAACTTACTACCCCTATGAGCCACCAAGTCCACTCTGAGGCATAAACACTGGAACATGACTTCCCAGCCATATGGTTTTCTTTTGCATTTAGAAACTGATATACTCACTCATTAGTTCTGGTACCTTTATGTAGAATCTTTGCAATTTTATACATAGACAATCATAAAATCTGCAAGTAGAGACAGTTTTACTTCTTATTTCTAAACTGGGTGACTTTTCTATTTTTTTCACGGCTTATTGTATGTCTAAAAATTCCAATATTATAATGAATAGGGAGTGGACATAGTGGACATCCCTGTCTTGTTCCCAACCACAGAGAAAAAACATTTAGTCTTTCACCAACAGTACGTCACCTGTAGTTTTCATAGATATCCTAAATTGAAGAAGTTCTCTTTAATTCCTAGTTTTCTGAGAGGTTTTTATTTTTTAATCATAAACGGATGATAAATTTTGTCAAAAGCTTTTTCTACATCTATTGAGGTGATCCTACGGTAGTTCTTCTTTAGTTTGTTAATATGGTGAATTACATTTACCGAGACAAAGAGGTGATAGAAGAAGACAAAAAGCAAAATGGTAGTTTTAAATCTACTTCAATAACTACACTACATGCAAATTGTCTAAACACATCAAAGAAAAGCCAGAATGTCAGCTTACATAAAGAAGAGAAACCAAACTCTAGTCTGTCTATAGGAAATCAACTTTAAATGTAATATCATGGACAGGTTACATGTTAAAGGATAGAAAAAGGTACACCATGCAAACACTAAGCCAAAGAAAACCGAAGTGGCTATAGTGACAACTGAGAAAGTAGACTCCAGGAACGTTGCCTGGGATAAAAAAGGATGCGACAGAAGATTAAAGGTGTCAAAATTCGCCAAGAAAACTTTAAAATTCTAAATTAATTCACCTAACAACAGAGCTTCAAAATGCTTCAAGCCAAAGTAATACAACCGAAAGGAGCAGACTCAGTT